>OZ024902.1:125175804-125783807 GCA_964017125.1 Flabesymbios commensalis | reverse complement strand
AGTCAATGATTGGTGGATTCGTTGTGCGATCCTACCATATATAACATCAGAATTAGGACATCATGACGATATATACAGACACCTGAGCGAGTGACAGACACCTCAACAAAAAATATTATAAGATTAATCATAATCATAATGGTACCAAGAGAAGATTGGGCCAGGTGAAGAAAGTCAGTGTAAAAAGGCAGCAGCCTCTCCCATCCAAACCAACCAAACAGCCCGAAACGTAGCCTGTAGGTTTATATGATATTGCACTCTTTGAGCCATTATCATGATTATGTGGTGCTTGTCTGCAGGCAGCTTTGGTTTGAGAAGTGATGATTACATGGGAAGCTGCAGCAAGGAAACAACATCCACCTTCCGCGGCATAAGCGTCTCCGTTATCAGCTTTTTCCTGGACCAGGCTCATTCCCATGTTCATCTTGGTTTTGGTGATCAGCTCGAAAATAATGCTGCAGGACTGAGGTGCGTTTGTATATGCCTAACATGATTTGTCTAATTCGTCAGCAAATTGGTCAGGATTCGCTGTACAGTCGTCAATAGATTGCTCAATAATAGCAAGCTAGTCTGAAAGCAGTTGCCAACTTCGCTTCAATGTCGAAATACAGACGCTACATGTTAACGACGAATTAAAGAGTCTACGACGACAGACACGTGCTCCTGAGCGAACAAAAATCTTCAACCAGACACCCAGTGTTCATCTGATTGGTTGAACGGTCGCATGTATGTTACCCACTGTTGTTAATCATTTATTATAGACCATTGTCGCTACATATTTGCACACATCCGTTATGCAGTCGTTTAAAAACGCAGTCGTCAGAGTCGCCAACAGCCTTGAGATGCCAGCTTCAACTGTTACACGCTTAAGTAAATACAATTATTTAATGAAACTTGTAAACGCAAATTTGTATATATGTTTGTGTAAACAGGGCGGGGGCCCTAGGGTAGTGGTTAGCACCGCTGCCCTTCACGCCAGAGTTCGGGGTTCGGTTCCCGGTCTCGGCGGTTTGAAAGAAACAAAAATGTTTCTTCCCCATCCACGTGTGAAAGTCAGTATTGTGGGGAGCCTCCGTGACCGAGAGGTAGCGTGCTCGGCCTCAGACCGCCAGGGCTCGAATTTCGAATCCTGTGTCTGGAGGGCAGTGTCATCTCAATCATCTCACCATCCGCAGGAGGTTCTCCTGGCCCAGTTTAGCCTATATGTGCACAAAGGTGGCCTAAAGCCCGATTCATTTCATTTCATTTGTGTAAACAAAAATACACAATATAGTATCTTTGCAAAACAGTACATTTTTTTACTTCACAGTATAATAACTGAACTGATATTTCAAATGATCTTTATTGAAACAAGCTATAATAAACAGTAAACAACTACGGCATTTTTGGAATTGTCAAATATGAAAAAAAAGTGTGATCAGATTTGGTAGTTGAAGTGTCCTGAGAAATTTTGCGCCAGTATACATGTAGAGAGCAGCCGCCATATCTCTGAGTGTCAGTGTTGTGTAATACCCAGAGATCTGTAACTGTAAGACTAATGCCTCCCTCTGCGTCATATCCGGTAACGGCCCTGTCCCGGATGTATGCACTGGCGGGGTGGATCTATTTCTCGGCAGCAGCGAGGTGTCCCGGGAGCACACACAGGGAAGGATAGTAGAATGTAGATTTCTTGAGATAATCCTTGATTTAGTGCGGAATAGGCGTCAGTCTTAATCCTACTGTAGCGCCCCCGGGTGGTAGCGGGGGAAACGTCAGCCGTTTTGTAACAAGGTGTCCTGAGGGATTGACTCCTGTGAAAACACGGGATGTTGAGCCAGCGCTGGTTTAATGTTGACCCATCCTTTACGACGCTGGCCCAACATAAAACCAGCATTGGGTCAACATCCCGCCTGACGTGATACTTATTGGGATCAGCAAAGCTGTATGTTTACTACAATATACTGACTGTACTATGAGGAAAAATTGACAAAAAAATAACAGCTTTTCCAGCAAGCACAAGACGTTCACCCAATGTTGATACATTGATACACTGGCCCAATTGTGAAATACTGTTGGGCCACCGTCTGAGACGCTGAGCCAACATTACTCAGCCAAAACTCTTTAAGCTTTTATTATAGACTTAACCACAAATATATTCGTGCATATTATTATTTCTGAACACTTGGTAAAGACAAAAGTACTCAACCTAAGCACCTGTTCATAAGGACTGGTGTACAGGAATGTCAACCATTTTCCAAACACAGCACCCCTCTTTTCCCTGAATAGGACACAAACTCAGGCAAAATAAACTTAATAGGATACCGGCCTCCGGCCAGTCTTAATCAAAATACAATACTCGTATATTACCTATTTTTTTAATAATACGAAAGGGTACGGTAGCGTTCACAATGTCAGTGATTTGATCAGCTGATAAAACAAAGTAACAACAACGATTATAGTCGTGATTAACGGTGAAATGGATACCATAAAGCTGTTGATAACTTCAGCACCACCATTTCCAAATGAATGCATAATGTCAGGGAGACATACCATGCTTACAAGGAACATAATATATGGCATGGTTCACGTTTCATTCTTTGCTGAGTTTTCACTATGATATGAATATAGATATATTCAGCCCAAATCGCACTTGGTTTGGGTCGAATAACAATCGATTACAGCCCATTAGGCACACAACATCATTGTGATGTTGAATCAACGTCAATGACGTTGACTCAACGTTGCAACAGTGTCATGTGCCAAGTGGGAGAAAATACAAATAATGTTCGCCTTAAAACCCACACTTTATTATTAATTGAACGAGTTCTGTATTTTCTCACACCGTACTCTAAAGTGAACTGACTGCATCATCTTCAACGGTTCTGAATCCACCTTGTAGAATTCCAATTCTGTGATGAAATCAGAGAGGGCTGTAAATCTGCATGAAACTGCTAGTAATATTACAAAACATAAACTTAGCTGATAATAGTAGCTAAAAATGCATTTTATATATTATGTGATTATCACAGTACATTTATCCACACTAGCAGTATGAGTAGATAAATTATATTAATCTTTTGACCTTATGACTTGGTTTGCTTTCAGCTACAAAAACATAGATAAGAAGCACTGATTACAGACGCCACAACTCCGAGCCCTACTCATGAATGCTTTCAAGTAATATTATATATGTACTTTACCATTGACGAAATACATGACATTATATTTTTAAATATGACATTATTAACAAAAAGTTCAGCTTTAAATAATTGGATATATCTAAGAAAAATATGGATTTGTAAAATTGAATGCTTTGACTACAGGGGCATGTTTATAAATTTCCTTGCCATTTTTTTGCGTTTGAAACTGATTTGAAATAGTATAGATTCAGCTGTACACGCGTTCATATAGGCCTCTCGATTGTGATGGGAATGTGTTACAAGGGCTCTAACTCAGTCACTGGGGAAGGAATCAGAGTTAGGAAAAAGGACCACTAAAAAACTGCCAGCCAGACAACTCAACGAGATCTGCCAGAAGATCATAACGAGGCTGTGCCGGCCACTTCAAAGCGAGGCTCAGCACGCGGCATGCGGATCAGAAGACACGAGGCTCAATGCTGGCTTAATGCTGGCCGATCTTCTGCGACGCTGGCCCAGCATTGCGCCAACACTGGGCGAATGTGGCGTGTTTGCTTTGTGAGCATTCAGGATTGTTCAGGATGCGGTCATTCATCCACAGGCGTCGTTGCCATGGAGATAATGTCTGGGGCGACAGTATCGCACGTTCCCGGTGTGAGATCAGATGCTGTTTTTATTCCGCACACTTAAGGAGCTGCTTTCACAATGCGAAGGGCCGTAATTTCTGGTGAAAGAGGAATCGCTCCCTGCTTTTTATTAGGGACGCCATATTTGTCTGTTTTCCTACACTTAACCCTTAGGGCGCTGAAACATGTTTGCTTAAACCAGGAAGCCAAAGGGTTTTTTCAATTCGTAGTCATCATAAATGTCTTAGTTAGCCCTTTCCGCTTCATTTGAATACCTATGTTATCGGTCTATGACCAATATAACTGTTTTAATTCTTTTAGTGCGGATACCGTCTCCATACATCAGAATCTGATTTAGACCACAGCCTAATGACCAATCACTGGCAGAAGGACTTCGCCAACCCAAGGTCATTAACAATCTATTCTCACCGCAATCATGTTGCTCTGTTCATGACAGGTAGGTTGATGTACAGCTTCGTTGAATATATATATATAGAGTAGAAATATATTGTTATACAAGCTGTCAAAATAGTACACTGGTTTACATAATTTCATGATTATACAGCATGTTGTAAATTACTCAATATGATATCTAAATTTGTAATGTTATATTTTTAATTTCATTCATGTTTGCAACTTACATGTATAAGTTTTATTCGTACATCTTAATATAATGTTGTCATATTGTTTTCATATTTTTGTTTGGCTCGCATTATGCTAAATAATAATTGATATTGAATACTTGATAATGATTCTGCTAATCAAAATCAATCAACATGATGATATTTTTACCTCACTTTAACCCTCATCCTGCTAATCACGACTATTGTTTTATCAGTCGACCAAATCAATGTTGAATGGGGATGAAATGTGTGTCTAAACATCAAGATTTGCGTGCTCAAATTAAACAAATATGAGTAATTTTTAGCCTCTTGAAGTTGTGGTTCAGGGTAGCGAGACACAACTTCAAGTGAGTGAAAATTTGAATAAATTTACTTAGCACGTTAAGCTGACATCGCCACCTTAAAACGAATTCAAACACACCTACTAAAAAAACTGAAATGGACTTGTGTTTCAATATACTAATTTGTACATTTAATCTGTTAATGATGTACATGCAATATCGCTGCATTGCGTCACCCACAAATAAAATACAAATACACAGAATGTTCTAGTAGCACTTGTTGTGTTGTCGTTTACTTCTATATCTGGAAACACCCCAGGAAGCCATATAAAGACACTAATCATCAGCTCGCTTTCCTGGCTAACTATCCATGAACTGTGTGTTATAAAATGGTGTCAAGGTCATTTTGTGCCGTTTTGAACTCTAGCGATAACATTTTGCTGTTTGTAGATTTATAATAAGCCTAGTTCTGACTGGGTAATAACACCAATCACCAAATATATATATTCTTTTTTTTTTCTTCTTCTTCTTTTTCTTCTTCTTTTTCTTCTTCTTCTTCTTCTTCTTCTTCTTCTTCTTCTTCTTCTTCTTCTTCTTCTTCTTCTTCTTCTTCTTCTTCTTCTTCTTCTTCTTCTTCTTCTTCTTCTTCTTCTTCTTCTTCTTCTATTCCTCAGCTCCTTCACATACATCTGGGATCGACGGTCTCAGTCCGTTCACATACAAGCAGGAAGGACAGTCTCAGCTGCTCACGATCTCCCGCACTAGGAAGGTCAGTCTCAGCCCATCACAATCCCCCACACCCAGCTGGAAAAGCCGCCAAACAGTAAATCAGTCAGATTGTATCTGATTTAGGGCGCTAAGGGATATCAATTGGAGAAACTGACCCAATGTTTGTTTAATGTTGGGCCAGCGTCGGCTCATGTTTGGCTAGGGAATATCAGCTCTCAGGGAGTGTTATAGTTAAATAATAGTGACGTAGTTTATGCTTGAAAAATACAGACGTTCACCAATGTTGATATAATGCTGGGCCAGCGTGGCAGACTGTGGGCCTGGTGCTTGCTGGGATGTGCTGTGAGGCAGCGCTACTTGTTCATTTTTAAGCAAACGCTTCCAGGTTTAGTTGAAGAAAATACCCCACTGATCTCATCTAACTCCATCTAATCATACAATTATATATTAATTAGGCATCAGATATTATTTGAGAATAAGATAGTTCTCCTCTATCAGTTGCTTACATGTAAAACAAATCACTATTTTTGTACGTAATGGCTGAGAGGAGTTTTTTCAGAATTTTTTTGTGACAAAATCTAACTATTTGTGAACTCAATTTATCCAGCAACACTGCCCTTTAGGATAATGTTTGCACAAAAAGGGCAAATGGACTGATCATTTGTCAACTTCTTACTTAACGATTTTTAAAAAACCACATTGTTATTTATTACTTAGAGCTTCAAAGAAGAATTACTGATTTTACACTTCACTACAGCTTATTTCTATAACTATTAATTCCACATTGAAATTGTGGTCGTCAGCTGGTTCAACAGTATAAATTACCCAGTTTTTTTTATATCAAGTGACAGTGCACGTGAATATGTTATGGTATAAGTGGCACATTAAGATTTAATATCAAAGCAGATTACATGCCAAATAAATCGCAAAACGCCTTTACATTTCATCTTCACACCCTCACACCTAAATGGATTGAGATCCCCTGTTGAAACGGGACAGTCTTGGTCATTGTAGTAAGTTATATGGTTAACTACAATAGAGGGATCTGATGCCCCTGTGTTCAAACCCAGCTATGACTAACTACAATAAAGGGATCTGATGCCCCTGTGTTCAAACCCAGCTATGACTAACTACAATAGAAAGATCTGATGCCCCTGTGCTTAGACTCAGCTATGACTAACTACAATAAAGGGATCTGATGCCCCTGTGTTTAGACTCAGCTATGACTAACTACAATAAAGGGATCTGGTGCCCCTGTGTTCAAACCCAGCTATGACTAACTACAATTACCAATGCTGTTCCATATCAAGAGGGGGGGGGGGGGGGGAGGGGGTCTCATGCCCATGTGCTTACAGTTACAGTTATTTCATTTCATGTTCATTTACTTTGAAATGTGAATTCCTGTCGTACTCCTGATGTTCCATATCTACATATACGATTTAACCCTTGCAACGCTCACATATGTGTGTATAAACCATGGAGACTAAGAGGCTTTTTCAACACGACGTTATCATAAATGTATTGGTTAACTCTTCCGCTTCATTTGAATACATATGGTAATATTCTACAGTCATTATATTTTTTTCATTCTTTCAATGTGGGGAGCGACATTAGATGTCAGATCTCGTTTATTGACATTCTTAAGGAAATACAATCATATTTACTGAAATTTATAAACACAACAATTAATTTATATACTTATATAAAAAAAAATCTACTGTGTGACATCTGTGCCCAGCAGTACTTTTTTTATTTCTCGATATTATCTGAACTTATATTTCAGGTGATCTTAATTCAACCAGCATTTAAACATAAACAACAGAAACTAGAAACAAGTACGGAGCTGTTTGTAATTGTAAAATCATATGATATCAGATTTAAATATCTTGATAAATGCTACACCAGTCGAGATGTAGACAGCAGCAATAACTATGATTGTCAGTGTTCTATAATACCCAGAGATCTGTAACTATAAGACTAATGTCTCCCTCTGCGTCACATCCGGTTACCGCCGTGTCTCGGTGTATACACTGGCGGGGTGGATCTATTTCTCGACAGCAGCGAGGTGTCTCGGGAGCAAACACAGGGAGGGATAGTAGAATGTAGATTTCTAGAGATAATCTTTGATTTAGAACGGACTAGGCGTCAGTCATAATCCTGCTGTAGCGCCCCCTGGTGGTAAAGGGGGAAACCGCAGCCGTTTTGTAACAAGGTGTCCTGAGGGATTGACTCCTGTCAAAACACAAGATATTGACCAGATGCTAGTTTAATGTTGGCGCATCGTCAACGACGCTGGCCCAACATTAAGCCAGCATTAGGTCAACATCTCGTTTGACGTGATACTCCAAGAAGATCAGTGTCGTAAACCGTTCCCGAAATTGGATGAACGTCTTATTTTTGCTGGGATGTAGCGAAAATTACTACTGAATGGATCTGTAAGGTTTTTGTGCAAATACAGCCGTTCTCAATGTTGTCACCCGTCTTCAGACTCCCGTCTGAGGACTAACACTCTGTGTGCTACAAGCCAGATCTTAACTCCTGCCCTGCTATATATACGGTTTCCAGCACGTCTTAGATCTAAAAAAAATTGATAAAACAGTTTTCAGTAGATGCTTAGTTAATCCGTTAATTCAATATAGTAAAAAATATTTTTTCCTCAAATATAAATATTTTTCATCATATTTATGAAGCTGGAAATTGTTTTAGTAATTCCAGCTTTGAATGAGTGAAAATAGAGATAAAAACTCAGCAAGGGTTAACCTTTGTCCTGCTGAGTTGTTTGCTTCAATTTTTCACTCATTCAAGGATGAAAATGATAAAGAAATTTTGTGTTTTTAATAACAAACAGACTTTTCGAAATCAAATGATTTCATTAACCGCCGGTGCTGCATATATTCGGGTTTTCATTTTTTATTAGCACATTAAATACCACCTTTTAAACATGTTAAAGATAACATTAGCAATATTTGAAAACAGTTGATCTCCATTTTGTCAAAGCTGAATATTTTTCACTCACTTGAAGTTGTGGATCGCGTCAGCGATGCACAACTTCAAGTGAGTGAAAATACAAATTGAATAATTTCGCTGGTAGGACAAAAATGAATCGGGCTTAAGGCCACCTTTGTGCACATATAGGCTAATCTGGGCCAGGAGGATGCGAGACACAACTTCAAGTGGGTGAAAATTCAGATTGAATAATTTGGCGGCTAAAGGGTTAATGAATTTTCATGAACTAATTACAGTGGTATTTTATTTGATTCGACACTTGAGTACGTGCAGGTCTATAGGCCTACCAAATGGCCAGGGAGGGGCCCAGGTGCAGTCGTTAAAGCTGCCTGCTTGGGAAGTCGGAGATGGCGGGTTCGAACCCCATTCTGGCATTCAAGTTTCCTAAAAACAAAATGTTTTTCACTAGTAAATATGTAATATTGTGGGGAGTTTCCGTGACCGAGAGTCATCTCATTCATCTCACCCTCCTCAGGAGGTTCTCCTGGCCCAGTTTAGCCTACATGTGCACAAATGTGGTCTAACAAATCCTATTCATTTCATTTCATTTTATTTGCTAACGATGCCTCTAAACATATTTATACAGGTAAACATGATGAATGGCGCGTTCTATCTGGCGATTCCCAGACACGTGGGTGTAAACTGATCAGAACATCCAGTAAGCTTATTAGCTTGTTAGAGTTTGGCGAGAAGAGTCATCAAACATGTCAAATTTATACGTCATGTCAGTCTCAAGAGACCGTGTGTAAATCTATTCTAGAAAGTTTCACCGATGCAGCGACGATGTGTTCCATCAAACAATATACGTTGACCCAATGCTGGGTTAACGTTGAGCCAACGTCGAAGACGGTGGGCCAACATTAAACCAGAATTTGGTCAACGATTCGTATTTTTTGGGACAGCGTTGAACCAGTGTCCTGTATGGATCCTCCTTAGAGACAGGTATAATCCAGTTGTAGCCAGGATTTGAATCATGTAAATGGCTGGTAAGTTGCTGTCATCTCTTCCTAAATCTTATGTCTGAACAGAAGTGTCATCTGATTACACTGTCTTGTCTGGTAATTTTTACGTGTTTAGATTTTCGCGAAGTTGTGATTTTGGGACTTTTCGTGAAGTAGCTCTATTATAATAATAATTTTCGCGAAATTCTTCAATTCGCGAATTTGACCTCCTCGCGGAATTCGTGAAAATTAAAACCTCGCAAATATTACCAGATCTACAGTAATATCAACATCGCATCCCCATGAAGTTTTCGTGGTTTGCACGTGTATCAAATTAGTCTAAAACACCATTCATCCATTCTCGTTCGCTCAGTCGTTTTTGTATTTGTTATTTTTCGCTTTTTTGTATTTGTATTGTGTATTTTTCTTCGCTCGTTAACGGTTCATTCATTCATTCATTCATTCATTCATTGATTCATTCATTCATTCATTCATTCATTCATTCATTCATTCATTCATTCATTCATTCATTCATTCATTTATTCATTCATTCATTCATTCATTTATTTATTCATTCATTTAATTAATTCATTTTCGTTCGTTTCTCCCTCGTTTTTTAAATTTGTTATTATTCACTATATTTTTATCTGCATTTTGTATTTTGGTTCGCTTGTTAACGGTTCATTCATCCATTCATTCTTTTATTCATTCATTCATTCATTAATTCATTCATTCATTCATTCATTCATTCATGCATTCATTCATTAATCCATTCATTCATTCATTTGTTCGTTCGTTCGTTCGTTTGTTTGCTCATTCGTTCATCCATTTATCCAATCATTCATTTATTCATACACTTATTCATTCATTCCTCATTCATTCATCAATTAAATTAATTTGTTCCTTAGTTAGTTTCTTCCTTCTTCTGTTCTCTCCTTCGCTTGTCCGTTAACGGTTCATTTATTCATTTATTCATTTATTCATTTATTCATTTATTCTTTCATTCATTCATTCATTCATTCATTCATTCATTCATTCATTCATTCATTCATTCATTCATTCGTTCATTCATTCATTCATTAATTCATTTATTAATTCATTCATTCATTAATTAATTCTTTCATTCATTCATTCATTCATTCATTCATTTATTCATTCATTCATTCATTAATTCTTTAATTCATTCATTCATTCATTCATTCATTCATTCATTCATTTATTCATTCATTCATTTATTCATTCATTCATTCATTCATTCATTCATTCATTCATTCATTCATTCATTTATTCATTCATTCATTCATTCATTCATTCATTCATTCATTCATTCATTCATTCATTCATTCACTCATTCATTATTAATCAATTCATTCATTCATTCATTCATTCATTCATTTATTTATTCATTCATTCATTCATTCATTCATTCATTTATTTATTCATTCATTCATTCATTCATTCATTCATTCATTCATTCATTCATTCATTCATTCATTCATTCATTCATTCATTCCTTTCTTCGTTCCTTCCTTCCTTCATTCATTCATTCATTCATTCATTAATTCATTATTTCATACATTCATTTATTCATTCAATCATTCATTCATTCATTCATTTATTCATTCATTCCCTTATTCATTCATTCATTCATTCATTCATTCATTCATTCATTCATTCATTCATTCATTCATTCATTTAACTGATCCATTCATTCATATATTTATTCGTTCTTTGATTCTTTCATTCAGTCAATCATTTAATCATATATTCAACCATTTAATCATTGATCCCACTGACCACCTTTTGTTTACATCCATTTCCAAGCTTCCGGTGAACACGGCATGTGAAGTATCAGTGAACCACGTTGATTCAGTGACAATCCATTGCTAGGATCTCCATGTAATCCCCTTTACAGCCTGGTTGATGGCCATCATTACCTCCAGTTACATGTAATTACAATTGCTCATTCGCCTGGCTTGCATCCTCAAGGTCTAGACATTGATCTCACTGGAACTATATATACATCTTTTGGTGTTCACCTAAACCTAAACCAAGGGTACGACATACGCTGATATATAGATTACTGTAAGAAGGTTAATTTACCTGAACTGATACAACTTTGCCCTTCGCATCAGGGTATTGTCTGTTCCCCCATGTCATATGTGTCTTGCATAGTTCCATGCGCTCTTTCATAATGAAATTATCATATTTCTCTTAAATCTTAGTGACAAATACTAAGAATAATTGACTATACAAATAAAGAAATAATGAATGAATGAATGAATGAATGAATGAATGAATGAATGAATGAATGAATGAATGAATGAATGAATGAATGAATGAATAAAACAATGAATGAATGCGAAAACAAATGATTGAATGGGCGAATAACTGAATAAATGGATAAATAAATGAATAAAACAATGAATGGATTCAAAAATGAATATTGAATGAATGAATGAATGAATGAATGAATGAATGAATGAATGAATGAATGGATAAATGAATGAATAAAACAATGAATGGATTCAAAAATGAATGATTGAATGAATGAATGAATAAATAAAAGAATGAATGAATGAATGAGTGAATGAATGAATGAATGACTGAATAAATGAAGAAATGAATGAATGAATACAGAAATGAATCAGGTGTTTTTAATTGACTTAAGGTGGGATGAGAGTGATAAGAACACCTGTGTGCTAAGAGTGTTAGTATATTGGCTGTAGCGTATTGGTGGAATCCGATCACGTGTTTCAAGGGCAGACAAACCACCCGGGTCAGAAAAAGGAGTTAAATTATATGGATTGAGCGGAATGAGATTCAAGTCAAGTCAGGATCTGATCAGGCATTCACCATTATCTGACTGGGAGGTCTGGGCCTGGTGTAGTTTAACACTGTCGTCTGTCGCGCCGAAGATCACGGGCGCAACCCCTATTATCTAGTGAAGAAACCTATAAAGCAATGTTATTTAAATTTTCACCCACTTGAAGTTGTGTGTCGCTACCGCGACCCACAACTTCAAGTGGGCGCAAATTACTCATAATTGTTTAATTTTTGACCAAATATTTAAAAATCTTGACGTTTGAACACTCATTTCGTTCACAATAACTGTCATTTGGTCGGCTTGTCAAACGAATTACAAACGATCAATCGGACTTATCACTTTTGATATTTTTTGACTTTACAGCCCTTTTCGGGTGGCGGGCCACATTAATGTCGAAGAATGATTAGATTATTTGCCACATTGGTGTTAAATAAATGCTGCAATTCGCCAGTGGTAAACTTAGACGCATCTGTCACTATTAACCTAAATATATTTGAATACTGAAATTGTTTTACAATAGTTTTCAATGTGCTATTAGGCTAAATGTTATATGGATCGCTGTATTCACTTCGAGATAAGAAATTTATTTTCTGTATTCCTGTGAATTCCTATAAGCGTAGTCAATTGGCATGTTTCACATCTGCTGGTGCTATTTATCAACTTGAAGGACATGTGGGACATTCTTGGAGCTTACCGGAAGCCCTGGTTAACTGGGTCACCGAAAACCCTCGTAAACTAGGTCACCTGGTACAAACAAATCAATATTAGAATACAGTTTAATGATTTAAACTCAAGGTTACGATAGAATATTATTAATGGTTAAAAATGAATCAGCCAAATTAACACTTTCCACACAGAATTGGTGAAAAAAAATTACATACTAATTAACGCTAATCACCATAGCAATTGGACTCCTAATCTCTAATCGGAGCGACATTCACAGACAGAGTTCTGGATTTGAGCTGTCATAAATAAGACCCTCCGTCGAACACGCACGGTTAACGAATACGCATGCGTAATACGCAAGATTCAGATAAGAGAGCCTCATTTGGCAGACGGCACGTATCCCAGCAAACATGAGACGTGTGGCCAACGTTGGCTTACTGTTGGACCAGCGTCATAGGCGATGGGCCAATAGTAAGCCAACGTTGGGTTTCAACGTCTCATGTTTGCTGGCTTGTCGGTGAATTTTTATTTGTCCGTTTGTCATCTGTCAACAGGCATGTATGTCGGTGGCGATCTACTGACTGCGGAAGTCCATGCAGTTTGTTTATACAAAACATGGAAACCAAATGTTTCATAAAAACCATGGAGACCAAAACGTCAGAATCTGACTTCCGCAGACGTCAGATTTTGCCATTTAAAGTCGATCTACATGCTGTATATGAAAGAGGTGAATGTGAGAAACTGAAACTGTCCATCCTGGATGTATGTCAAAATGTTTCTTCCCCGCTCACTCGTAAAGATGCAACATTGTGGGCCGCCTCTGTCATGGGAAGGTAACGTTCTCACTCTCAGACGGCCAGGGCCCGAATTTAGAATCTTGTGTCTGGAGGGCGGTTTCATCTTACCATCCTCAGGAGGTTCTCCTGGCCGTGTTAAGCCTGTATGTGCATAAAAGGTTGCCTAAAACCCCATTCATTTCATTTTATTTCCTAGATGTATACGAATGAGCTTTTCAGAGACTTAGCTCTATAAACTTGTTTGAAACCATTATGCTCCAGCAACACAAGAGTCAACCCTTAAGACGTTGAAATATAAATCATACATATACATATATATAAATGATGAGACAAAAAGTTATATTTTCAATTTGAAATCATCGTAAATGTCTAAGTTAGCTCTTTCTGCTTCATTTAAATACGTATGTTATGGGTCTACGAACATTTTAAATACTTTATTCTTTCAGCACGGGGATGGACTATAGAATCTTATTGTCTATTGACGTCAGATTCTGATGTTTTAAGTCGATCCCGCGCTGAAAGCGTTGATACAACTGTCTGCTGGGGATGCGTTTCAAGGGTGCTAACACAGTCACCAAGGAAGGAACCATAGTTAGAAAAGAAGTCCACTGAGAAACTGCCAGCCAGACAATTCAATGAGATCTGCCAGAAGATCAAAACGAGGCTGTGCCGGCCACTTCAAAGCGAGGCTCAGCACGCGGCATGCTGGCGAGGTGATGCTCACTTAATACTGCCTCAATGCTGGCCCATCGTCTGCGACGCTGGCCCAGCATTGCGCTATCATTGGGCGAGTGTAGTGTGTTTGCTATGTGGGCATTCAGGATTGTTCATCCACAGGCGTCGTTGCCATGGGGATAATGTCTGGGGCGACAGTATGGCATGTTCCTGTTGTGAGATCAGATGGCGTTTTTATTCCGCACACTTAAGGAGCTGCTTTCACAATGTGAAGGGCCGTAATGTCTGGGGAAAGAGGAATCGCTCACTGCATTTTATTAGGGACGCCATATTTGTCTGTTTTCCTACAATTAACCCTTATAACACTAAAATATTTTTGAATAAACCAGAAAACCAATTTTTTTTTCAATTTGAGATTATCATGAGTGTCTTAGTTAGTTCTTTCCACTCCATTTGAATACCTATGTTATGGGTCAACGGCCATTATAAATATTTGGATTTTTTAGTGCGGGACCGTCTTTATATGTAAGAATCTGACGTCTGTAGACGTCAGATTCTAACGTATCAAGACGGTCCAATAGGGTTAACACGTCGTGGTAAAGGCACATTCTCTGCCTAAGGCGATAATCTTTCCAAGTACAGAGTGAGTGATCTTATATTTTTATTTTGATGTTAAATGATTGTGTGTGTACACCATTTTCATAGATTGTTTTATTTATGTTCTTGTAATGTGTGTTGTGGTTATTTAGACCACAGACTAATTGACTAATCACTGGCAGAAAGACTTCACCAACCCAAGGTCATTAACAATCTATTCTCCCCACAATCATGTTGCTCTGTTCATGACAGGTAGGGTGATGTATGGTCTCGTGGAACAGACATATATACAGAGTAGAAATATATAATTACATAAGATGTCAAAATAGTACATTGATCATTACAGTAAGCCTAGTGCTTACTGTAATGTCTTGTAAGGCCCAGCTACTTCTTCACATTCAAGCAACGCTCCAAGGTTTTGTTGGGAAAATAATCCAGTGATCTTAACTAACTCTATCATGTCATACAATTATATATTAGTTAAGCATCACATATTGCTTGAGAATAAGATATTTCTCATCCATCAACCTTTTATAAGTAAAAAGATCGTTATTTTTTTGTCTTGCAAGGAGAGGATTTTTTTCAGATTCATTAATTAATTCATTAATTCATTAATTAATTAATTAACTAATTAATTAATTCATTCATTCATTCATTCATTCATTCATTCATTCATTTATTTAATCATTCATTCATTTATTTTTTCATTCATTCATTCATTCATTCATTCATTCATTCATTCATTCATTTATTCATTCATTCTTTCATTCATTCATTTATCTTTTTATTCATTCATTCAATAATTCATTTATTCATTCATTCATTCATTTATTCATTCATTCATTCATTCATTCATTTATTCATTCATCCATTCATTCATTTATTCATTCATTCATTCATCCATTTATTCATTCATTCATTCATTCATTCATTATTTATTCATTTATTCATTCATTTATTCATTCATTCATTCATTTGTTCATTCATTCATCTTTTTATTCAGTTATACATTCATTAATTCATTTATTCATTCATTCATTCATTCATTCATTCATCCATTCATTTATTCATTCATTTGTTCATTCATTCATTCATTCATTCATTCATTCATTCATTCATTCATTCATTCATTCATTCATTCATTCATTCATTCATTCATTCATTCATTAATCCTTTTATTCATTCATTCATTCATTCATTCATTCATTCATTTATTCATTCATTCATTCAATCATTCATTCATTCATTCATTCAGTCTTTGGTTCATTCATTTATTCAATATTTATTAAATTATTTCATTCATTCATTCATTCATTCATTCATTCATTCATTCATTCATTCATTCATTTTAGAGCACATTTCACATTTTAAGAATCAGACATGCACAGCCTAGGTCTCTATCAGATCACTGAACGAGGAGAACATGCTAATACCAGATAGACTGATCAGTTCTATTTTTAATTTTATACAGCATGCAAATAAAATCGTACATGCAGTTAACCATGTTGAGTCTTCAACTTGAAACGAATGTGAAGGGCCGTAATGTCTGGAGAAAGAGGAATCGCTCACTGCATTTTATTAGGGACGCCATATTTGTCTGTTTTCCTACAATTAACCCTTATAACACTAAAATATTTTTGAATAAACCAGAAAACCATTTTTTTTTTCAATTTGAGATTATCATGAGTGTCTTAGTTAGTTCTTTCCACTCCATTTGAATACCTATGTTATGGGTCAACGGCAATTATAAATATTTGGATTTTTTAGTGCGGGGACCGTCTTTATATGTAAGAATCTGACGTCTGTAGACGTCAGATTCTAACGTATCAAGACGGTCCAATAGGGTTAACACGTCGTGGTAAAGGCACATTCTCTGCCTAAGGCGATAATCTTTCCAAGTACGGAGTGAGTGATCTTATTTTTTTATTTTGATGTTAAATGATTGTGTGTGTACACCATTTTCATAGATTGTTTTATTTATGTTCTTGTAATGTGTGTTGTGGTTATTTAGACCACAGACTAATTGACTAATCACTGGCAGAAAACCCAAGGTCATTAACAATCTATTCTCTCCACAATCATGTTGCTCTGTTCATGACAGGTAGGGTGATGTATGGTCTCGTGGAACAGACATATATACAGAGTAGAAATATATAATTACATAAGATGTCAAAATAGTACATTGATCTACATAATTTCATGATTATAGTTGTCAGCATGTTGCAATTTATCCAATATGCTATCTAAACTTGTAATGCCATGTTTTCAATTTCATTAAATTCGCAACCCATTAGTTTTATTCTCACACACAATTATAATATTGGTACATTGTTAATTATTTTTTGTTTGGTTCACATTATGCTAATCAATAAATAAATTTGAATAATTGATATCAATCAAGCATCATGATATTTTTACTTCACTTTAACCCTTATCCTGCTAATCACGACTATTGTTTTATCAGTTGACCAAATCTATGTTGAATGGAAATGAATTGTGTGTCTAAGCAATTTGTATATTTTAATCTGTTAATGATGTACATGCAATATCGCTGCATTGCGTCGCCCACAATGAGAATAGAAATACAGTAATGCTTTTAGTAGCGGTAGTTTAGTTGTTGTTTTGTCGTCGTCAACAATCCAATAATAGTCATGAAATTCCTTCTGCACCTGACAACACCCCAGGAAGCCATATGAAGACACCAATCATCAGCTCGTTTTCCTGGCTGATTATCCATGAACTGTGTGTTATAAAGTGATGTCAAGGTCATTCTGTGACGTGTTGAACTCAATCTGCTTTTTGTAGATTTGTAATAACCCTAATTAATCAACAATTACCAAATATATATCTTCTTTCTCGTCTTCTTCTACTTCTACTTCTTCTTCTTCTGCTTCTTCTTCTTCTTTTTCTTCTTCTTCTTCTTCCTCTTCTTCTTCTTCTTCTTCTTCTTCTTCTTCTTCTTCTTCTTCTTCTTCTTCTTCTTCTCTTCTTCTTCTTCTTCTTCTTCTTCTTCTTCTTCTTCTTCTTCTTCATCTTCTTCTTCTTGTTCTTCTACTGCTGGAGAATCTGACCCAATGTTCGTTTAATATCGGGCCAGCGTCGCAGACGCAGAAAATTGGTAGAACGTCTCGTGTTTGGCCAGGGAATATCAGCTCTTGGGGAGTGTTATGGCTAACCAATAGTGACGTAGTTTATGCTGGAAAAACAGAATTCACCCAATGTTGGGCCAGCGTCACAGACTGTGGGCCTAGTGCTTACTGTAATGTCTTGTAAGGCCCAGCTACTTCTTCACATTCAAGCAACGCTCCAAGGTTTTGTTGGGAAAATAATCCAGTGATCTTAACTAACTCTATCATGTCATACAAGTATATATTAGGTAAGCATCAAATATTGCTTGAGAATAAGATATTTCTCATCCATCAACCTTTTATAAGTAAAAAGATCGTTATTTTTTTGTCTTGCAAGGAGAGGATTTTTTTCAGATTCATTAATTAATTCATTAATTCATTAATTCATTAATTCATTAATTCATTCATTCATTCATTCATTCATTCATTCATTCATTCATTCATTCATTCATTTATTTATTTATTCATTCATTCATTTATTTATTCATTCATTCATTCATTCATTCATTCATTCATTCATTCATTTATTCATTCATTCTTTCATTCATTCATTTATCTTTTTATTCATTCATTAAATAATTCATTTATTCATTCATTCATTCATTCATTTATTCATTCATTCATTCATTCATTTATTCATTCATTTATTCATTCATTCATTCATTCATTTATTCATTCATTCATTCATTCATCCATTTATTCATTCATTCATTCATTCATTCATTCATTCATTCATTCATTCATTCATTCATTCATTCATTCATTTATTCATTTATTCATTCATTTATTCATTCATTCGTTCATTCATTTATCGTTTTATTCATTCATTTATTCATTCATTCATTCATTCATTCATTCATTCATTTATTCATTCATTCATTCATTCATTCATTCATTCATTCATTCATTCATTCATTTATTTATTTATTCATTCAATCATTCATTCATTCATTCATTCATTCATTCATTCATTCATTCATTCAGTCTTTGGTTCATTCATTTATTCAATATTTAATAAATTATTTCATTCATTCATTCATTCATTCATTTTAGAGCACATTTCACATTTTAAGAATCAGACATGCACAGTCTAGGTCTCTATGAGATCTCTGAACGAGGAGAACATGCTAATACCAGATAGACTGAACAGTTCTATTTTTAATTTTATACAGCATGCAAATAAAATCGTACATGCAGTTAACCATGTTGAGTCTTGAACTTAAAACGAACATTTACGAGATATGTCTGTGGTTTGTGCTTAAAGGTAGCACAAGGTACCATTTTAAAACAATAATTGCTACATAATAGCAGATAGAAATTGTGCTGTGCCATACATGAAACACCTTCACTATTGTGTTATGTGTGCTTACTAAAGTGAAATTACAAAGGGCTTCTTTCTTCTGTCTACATTAGTCTTATACATTAATTCTGTGAACACCCACTTTAAACGCATATGTCATATTTTAATTAAGACATAAATGCTGTACTAATATGCCATGACATATATTTCGCGGCCACAAGACCACAGCAGCAGACTTGAGTTGTTAGATCCACATGTACGACGCTTATCCAACATAAAATGCTCAATGTATCGTTTGTGCTGGCCATTGCTATTTTTTATTTCGTTTTGACC
Source organism: Flabesymbios commensalis (assembly GCA_964017125.1). Lineage (NCBI taxonomy): Eukaryota > Metazoa > Annelida > Polychaeta > Terebellida > Flabelligeridae > Flabesymbios > Flabesymbios commensalis. The sequence continues at coordinate 125,764,162 of OZ024902.1, read as the reverse complement.
AATACATATATTCAACACAGTTAAAAAGGATTAACACCACATCATTATAATAACAAATGCAACATTGGTCGTGCTGCGCGAGAACAGGCCTATAAAAAACCTGCAAGCTAAGCGGCAACCATATACATTTATATACAAAAAAAGCATGAGTAAAAAAGTATAAAATATATTATACATAATTATATATGTTTCCCGCGCCAAAACCAGAGATAACTACATATTATTATAAGTAGTATAAAAGACCACTCTGAAAAACGTAGAAACCTGTTTTCTGGTACTGTACGACCATTCAAACAGACATGGGAGGATGATCCAAGTTTGCTGGGTCATTGCTGGACATTGCTGCTGTGTTAACCCTTTAGCCGCCGGTGTCGCATATGTTAGGGTTTTCATTTTTTATTAGATCATTAAGTACCACCTTTTAAACATGTTAAAGATAAAATGTGACATCAATCAGCAAGATTTGAAAACAGTTGACCTCCATTGTGTCAAATCTGAATAATTTTCACTCACTTGAAGTCTGCGAGACACAACTTCAAGTGGGTGAAAATTCAGATTGAATAATTGGGCAGTTAAAGGGTTAATAAATAAATGAATGGATGAACGAATAAAAGAATAAAAGAATGAACGAATGAAAGAGTGAATAAATGAATAAATTGGGTCTTATGGGCCACCTATGTTCACATATAGTCATTGTTGGCCATTGCTGCTGCGAGAAAGCTGTTAATATCCACCCTGCTGTTGTGTCTTTGTCTGTCCTGTGTTGTGCTGCTGTGGTCTCCACGGCTGGACCATCACTGTCACACCAGGACAAGCCACCACATCTGCCGAGAGCCGTTCTCAATGTTGTCACCCGTCTTCGCCCGTCTCAGGATTAGCACTCTGTGTGCTACAAGCCAGATCTTAACTCCTGCCCTGCTAATATATACGGATTCAAGCATGTCTTAGATCTCTAAGGGCGGGGGCCCTTGGGTAGTGGTTAGCACCGCTGCCTTCCACGCCAGATTTCTGGGTTCGGCTCCCGGTCTCGGCGGTTTGAAAGAAACAAAAAATGTTCCTTCCCCATACACGTGTGAAAGTCAGTATTGTGGGGAGCCTCCGTGACCGAGAGGTAGCGTGCTCGACCTCAGACCTCCAGGGCTCGAATTTCGAATCCTGTGTATGGAGGACAGTGTCATCTCAATCATCTCACCATCCTCAGGAGGTTCACCTAGCCCAGTTTAGCCTATATGTGGACAAAGGTGGCCTAAAGCCCGATTCATTTCATTTAGATGTCTAAATTTGATGAAAACTGTTTTCTTTAGATACTTAGTTAATCCAATAATTCAATATTGAAAATGTTTATTTTTTTTAAATATATATATATGTTTCGTCATTTGAAGCTGGACATTGCGTTAGCAATTCCAGCTACAAATAAATGAAAAAAATAATCAAACAATGCAGCAGGACAAGGGTTAACCGTTGTCCTGCTGAATCGTTTGCTTCTAATTTTCACTCATTCAAGGCTAAAAAAATGAAGAAATTCCCAGCTTCAAAGAAACGTGTGTGTTTTTAATAACAAACAGACTTTCCGAAATTAAATGATTTCATTAACGCATTTTCATGAACTAATTACAGTGGTATTTTATGTGATCCGACACTTAAGTACGTGTAGGCCTATATACCGTAGGCCTACCAGATGGCCAGGGCGTGACCCTGGCGCAGTCGTTAAAGCTGCCTGCTTGGAAAGTCGGAGATCGCGGGTTCGAACCCCATTCTGGCCTTCAAGTTTCATAAAAACAAAATGTTTCTCACTCGTAAAGATTCACTATTGTGGGGAGCGACCGAGAGTTAGCGTGCTCGGCCTCAGACCGCCATGGCTTGAATTTCGAATTATGTGTCTAGATGGCAGTGTCATCTCATTCATCTCACCATCCTCAGGAGGTTCTCCTGGCCCAGTTTGGCTTACATGTGCACAAAGGTGGCCTAAAGAACCCATTCATTTCTTTTCATTTCATATATAAATACAGGTAAATATGGTGAATGGCGTGTGCCATCTGAAGAATCTCAGACAAGTCATCAAACATGTCAGATTTATACGTCATGTCAGTCTCAAGAGACGAGGCATGTATTCTAGAAAGTATCACCAACGCAGCAAAAACGGCTACGTGTCCCAGCAAACAAGACACGTTGACTCAATGCTGGGTTAATGTTGGGCCAACGTCGTAGACGGTGGGCCAACATTGACCCAGCATCGGGTAACCTCCTCATGTTTATTGGGACAGCGTTGTACCAGTGACGTGTATAGATCCTCCTTAGAGACAGGTATAATCCAGTTGTAGCCAGGATTGGAATCGTGGAGATGGGTGGTAAGTTGCTGTCATCTATTCCTGCATCTTATGTCTGGAGAACAGTGTCATCTGAGTACATTGTCTGGTCTGGTAATTTTTGCGTGTTTAGATTTTCGCTAAGGGATTTTATCAAGTTAAAAAAAATCCAAAAATCCGAGAAAAACTCGGACAGTGGGTGGGTGGGTCAAGCCCCAACTCGGATTGTTGTATGTGTTTCAAACAAAAAAAATGGATAGGGGCCGGGTGGGTGGTGTCTGGCCAATCCGAGTTTTTCTCGGATTTTTTGGATTTTTTTAACTTGACAAAACCCCTAAGTTGTGATATTGGGACGTTTCGTGAAGTCTAGAATTCGCATCTTCATCTATCCAGTTGTCTGCACCGACCAGTGGTCTGACAGGCAAGGTGAGAATTCGCGAATTATCAATTTCGATGAAAGTAGCGCTATCATAATAATAATTTTCGCGAGTTTCTTCAATTCGCAAATTTGACCTCCTCGCGAAATTCTTGAAAATTAAGTCCTCGTGAATATTACCAGATCTACAGTAATACCACCATCGGATCCTCTGAAGGTTCTCGTGGTTTGCATGTTCACGTGTCAAAAACACCATTCATCTATTAAATTCTTTAAACTACTTTACAAGTCATCTGAATTTAGCTTACAGAAATACTATATAATATTTGATAACCATATTGTTGTGGTTATGGGATAATTATTCAACCATTTAACTAATCCATTCATTCATTCATTCATTCATTCATTCATTCATTCATTCATTCATTCATTCATTCATTCATTCATTCATTTATTCATTCATTCATTTTTTCATTCATTAATTCAATCATTCATTCATTTATTCATTCATTCATTCATTCATTCATTTATTCATTCATTCATTTATTCGTTTATTTTTTAATGCATTTATTCATTCATTCATTTATTCATTCATTTATTCATTCATTCATTTATGCATTCATTAACTAATTAATTAATTAAGTAATTCATTCATTCATTCATACAATTAATTAATCAATTAAGTAATTCATTCATTCATTCATTCATTCATTCATTCATTTATTTATTCATTCATTCATTCATTCATTCATTCATTCATCCATGCATTCATTCATTCATTCATTCATTCATTCATTCATTCATTCATTCATTCATTCATTCATTCATTCATTCATTCATTTATTTATGCATAAATTCATTCATTCATTCATTCATTCATTCATTCATGCATACATTCATTCATTCATTATTTCATTTATTTAACTTATCCATTCATTCATTCATTTATTTATTCATTTATTCCTTCATTCACTCAACTATTCAATCGTGCATTCACATAATTCAATCATCCATTCAACTGACCACCGTTTGCATACATACATCTCCAAGCTTCAGATGCATACGGCATTCGAAGTCTCAGTGAATCCTGTTGATTCAGTGACAATCCATTGCTAGGATCTCCATGTAATCCCCTCTACAGCCTGCTTTATCGCAATCATTAGCTGCAGGTAATTACAATTGCTCATTCGTCTGGCTTGGATCCTCAAGGTCTACACATTGATCTCACTGACACTATATATACACCTTTTTGGTGTTCACCTAAACCTAAATGTATATTTTCCCTTTGGATATGAAAAGGCACATCTGCCACTTTGCAAAGTGGCAGATGTACCCTTTTATACCCAAGGGGACGATATACGCGGATATATAGATTACTGTAAGAAGGTTAATTTACATAAATTGATACAACTTCGCCCGCATATCAGGGGATCGTCTGTCACCCCATGTGAAATGTGTTTCGCATAGTTCCATGCACTCCTTTATTATAAAGTCATCATACTTCGTTCCCATTTTAGTGATACATACTAAGAATAATTGAATATACAAATAATGAATGGATGAATGAATGAATGAATGAATGAATGAATGAATGAATGAATGAATGAATAATTAAATGAATGAATGAATGAATGAATGAATGAATGAATGAATGAATGAATGAATGAATGAATGAATGAATGAATGAATGAATGAATGAATGAATGAATTAATTAATGAATGAATGAATTAATGAATTAATGAATTAATGAATAAATGATTGAATGAAACAATGAACGAATTTAAAAATAATTGATTGAATGAATAAATAATAAACAAATAAATAAAACAATGAATAAGACAATGTATGGATGCAAGAATAAATGATTGAATGAATGAATAAATGGATGATTGAATGAATGTTTTAATAAATGAATGTATGAATGAATGTGATGAATGAATAATGGATGTATGAATGAATGAATGAATGAATGAAAGAATGAATGAATGAATGAATGAATGAATGAATGAATGAATGAATGAATGAATGAATGAATGAATGAATGAATGAATGAATGAATGAATGAATGAATGAATGAAGAGGTGAATGATTTCTTTTTAATTGACTTAAGGTAGAATGAGAGTGAGAAGAACACCTGTGTGTTGAGAGCGTTAGTATATTGGCTGTAGCGTATTGGTGGAATCCGATCACGCGTTTCAAGGTCAGACAAACCACCAGGGTCAGCAGAAGAAGGTGAATTATATGGAGTGGATGGAATGAGATTCAAGTCAAGTCAGGATCTGATCAGGCCTTCACCATTATCTGACTGGGAGGTCTGGGCCTGGTGTAGTTAGGTGCTGTCGTCTGTCACACCGAAGCTCGCGAGTTCACCCCCTATTATCTAGTGAAGGAACCCATAATTTAAGTCATTTAAATTTTCGACCCCTTGAAATTGTGTGTCGCTACCGCGACCCACAACTTCAAGTGGGCGAAAATTACTCATAATTGTTTAATTTTAGACCAAATGTTTGAAAATCGTGAAGTTTGAACACTCATCTCGTTCCCAATAACTGTGATTTGCTCGGCTTGTAAAACGAAATACAAACGATTAATCGTAGCTGGAGCTTGAAGGGTTAATAGTCCAGTAAAATTAGGACTTTTCATTGGAAAAAAGGGGAGAGATGAAATTTTGGAGACTGCATCTTGAACCCCACCTGAGAAACATACTAACAGTCCCCTAAATTTCAACTTGTGCGTTTGCCGATAGCGGGCAAAATCTAAAATGGCCGCTATTGCAAAGTAACGAGCCATAACTTTGCTCCCAACAGGTGTCTACATGTAGGTTTCCCACACCCATAAAACTATAAAAGATAGAGTATGAATGAATGCCTATAGATCCAGATGGAAACTGTTCAGAACACTGAATACAGTATTATGAGAAGTCTCTGCGTCCGAGAGGTAGCGTGCTCGGTCTTAGACCGCCAATGCCAAATTTAAAATCATTTGACCTCTGATTTATCTCGCCATCATCAGGAGGCTCTCCTAGCCCAGTTTCGCTTGAATGTGCACAAAGGGGGCACAGGTTAGCAGGCGTGTGAACAAATGAAATTGTTAATTATTGAGAAAGAAATGACGAAGAAGGATAAGATGATTTTGCCACATGGCTGTGTAAATGCTGCAATTCGCCAGTAGTAAACTTCGAGGCATCAGTCACTATTAACCAAAAAGATGAATTACTTTTTTTACAATAGTTCTCAATGTGATATTATACTAAATGTTATATGGATCACTGTATTCAATTTGAGATAAGACATATATTTTCTGTATTCCTGTGGATTCCTACAAGCGTAGTCAATTGGCATGTTTCACATCTGCTGACGCTATTTTTCAACTTGAAGGACGCGTGGGACATTCTCAGAGCTTACCGGGAGCCCTCGCTAGCTAGGTCACTGGAATCTCCGTAAACTAGGTCACCTGTACAAACACGTCTGTCGTATTAATGATATTAGATTACAGTATAATGATTTAAACTCAACGTTATCATGGTTACGATAGAATATTATCAATGGTTAAAAATGAATCAGCCAAATTAATACTTTCCATACAGAATTGGTGAAAAAAAAATTACCTACAAATTAACGCTAATTGCGATAGCAATTGGACTCCTAATCTTTAATCGGAGCAAGCATTCACAGACAGAGTTCTGGATTTGAGCTGTAATAAATAACACCCTCTGTCGAGCCCGCAAGGTTAACGATTACGCATGCGTAATACGCAAGATTCAGATAAGAGAGCCTCATTTGGAAGACGGTACGTATCCCAGCAAAGATGAGACGTGTGGCTAACGTTGGCTTACTGTTGAGCCAGCGTCGTAGACGGTGGCCCAACAATAAGCCAACGTTGGGTTTCAACGTCTCATGTTTGCTGGCTTGTCGGTGCATTTTTATTTGTCCGCTTGTCATCTGTCAACAGGCACTAAGCGCCGACGGGTGCCGATTTCACATCTGAATAAATCGGTCAGTTATCAACAGGCTCTTATCACTGTTTATAAAACATTGGTACATTCTCACAGCAAAGATCTGGGGAGCTATTTAGAAGACCTCTTATCTAACACTTAGGTGCTGCATAGTGTTCCTACCATCAGGATTGAGGCAGTTGCGCAATTCCATTATAATGCAAATCGCACAAAAGAAAAAAAACATTCCCAGTGCTGGGACCGTATTCTCGTACAAATCACGATGTATCGAGATCGACCAATCCGAATCCACCACTAAAATACAATTTATAAAGTGTTAAGCGATTTCATGAATTTTTAAAATTTTATTGAGTTGTTCGAGCTATCTTTGCTGAACACCTTGCATTGTATCTCAGCATATACTCAAACCTGAATATTTTGTTCAGTATATTTACTGAAAAGGAGCTGGTGCAGTAACCTAATCAACCGAAAAGAAAATAATTATTTTAGAATTATTTCGTCATTAATGAACTTAATAACCTTTAATTTTGGAACTATCAGTTTAGACAATATTTTGCTTTGGTACAAAGAGTGTTACATATTACATATAATGATATGATATGTATCGATATGTAAACGAATCATGTCGGCAAGATTTTGAAATCAGCATTAGCCCGTGGTTGGTTCGCCGTCTTGTGTCTTCTTACATGTATGTCGGTGGCGATCTACTGACTGCAGAAGTCGATGCAGTTTGTTTATACAGAACATGGAGACCAAATGTTTCATAAAAACCATGGAGACTAAAACGTCAGAATCTGACATCCGCAGACGTCAGATTTTGCCATTTAAAGTCGATCCACGCGCTGTATAGGAAAGAGATGAATGTGAGAAACTGAAACAGTCCGTCCTGGATGTATGTCAAAATGTTTCTTCCCCGCTCACTCCTAAAGATTCAATATTGTGGCGATCCTCTGTGATGGAAAAGTAAACCCAATTCATTTCATTTCATTTCCTAGATGTATGTGAAAGAGCTTTACAGAGACTTAGATCTATAAACTTGTTTGAAACTGTTTTGCTCCAGCAACACAAGTGTCAACCCTTAAAACGTTGAAATATAAATCATACATATACATATATATAAATGATGAGACAAAAAGTTATTTTTTCAATGTGAAATCATCATAAATGTCTTAGTTAGCTCTTTCTGCTTCATTTAAATACCTATGTTATGGGTCTTTTTTTTTGTATAAACATATTTTATTTTGCAATCGAAACAAATACAAAAATGTAATACCAAGGTTTCTCTTGCTACATGGCTACTGATGACCGGTGATGTCTGTGTCGTGGCAATCGATAAGAAGGATCCTAGTGCAAAGCTTTTGTTCGACAGCTGACAGGGAGATCCCACCAAATGAATTTATAAGTGGTACACAGGGCAAGGACTAAGGTATTAAAGCACAATTAGATCCTGACAATAATGTCAGCAACAAGGAAAAGTAGGGTGAAGAAAACACCTTCAGTCCGGTAAATTTAACATAGTTAATGTAAATCTCTGGGTTGTGGTTATAAATTTTTCGACTGCAATAACCAATTCTGGTAAGTTGCCCGAGGGAGCATCACCAAAAAGAACAGTGTTTAGAGTGGGGGTTAATTGAAGTTGAAACAGTTCAGCTGTAAGCTCGTCCCTAGCAATGTGGTGCAGTGGACAGTCAAAAAAATAATGTTCAGGGGTTTCTATTACTCCACAGGGACAATTGGGACTATCAGCAACGTGATTCTGATACAAGTGGTATAGCAGTTCACTGCACTGCATTCTAATTCTAGCTAATGTAATGTTAATGCGTCTTGAATACATGTAAAAATAGGATATTTTGTTGGGTAAACTGCGATATAAATATGATTTAAGGTTATTGCGATCATCGATATTTTTAATTGTCTCATCTGTGGAGTTCCAATTGTTAGTTGTAGATGGGAAAAAATAATTTCGAAAAGTTTCAGTTCGTGTGTGGAATTGACTGAGGTCTGATCTATTTCGCAATTGATAACGGTTCTGAGTCCTAAGCTGGACGGATGGGGGGAGATCCTGTTGTAAATAGCTAGGTGCATTACCATGGACGATGTCGGCAAATAAGATTAATTTTCTACGTTCACGACGGGCCTGTAATGATTCCCAGCCTAGTTCCGAAAGAATTGTTGCATACGCAGTACCTTTTATGGCACCGGAAACAGTTTTACCAGCACGTTTTTGAATTCTTTCAAGACGTGTATTGTCACCATCAGATATGTTATCAAAAGCCACATCGCTGTATTCAACAATTGGCCGAATATATGATATATATAAAATTTCTAGGATTTTTCGGTTTAATTTAAAACGTAGCGCTTCAAGTTGACACAGTCTTTTATCAGCACGAGCATTTATGTCATCAACGTGATTATTCCATTTTAGATCAGAAGAAAATGTTAGACCTAGATGCTTGTGAACGCTGACAGACTCTAAAATAGCTCCAGAAAAAGATAACGGCATAGGAACTGCTGCGGTTGGTCGTAGAGAAAGTGACATATCACAAGTTTTTTGAATACTGAAAGTTACAAGCCACTGTTTGGACCAGGTATCAATACGGATGAGATCTCTGTCCAGGACATCTTTGTTAGTGCTGTGTAAATTTGAAACCATATAAAACAAACTATCGTCTGCAAATAAACTAATTTTACTTTCCAACCCTTCTTTAATATCGTCTATAAATATCAGGAATAATAGGGGACCGAGAACAGACCCCTGTGGAACTCCTGCTTCTATTGTGCCATATTCAGAAGAACGACCGTTTATCACAACGCATTGTTTTCTGTCGGTTAGATAGTCAGAAAACCATTCGTTCAGAGAACCAGTTATGCCATTATTTTTCAATTTATAATAACATTATAAATACTTTATTCTTTCAGCGCGGGGATGGACTATATAATCTTATTGTCTATTGACGTCAGATTCTGATGTTTAAAGTCGATCCCGCGCTGAAAGCGTTGATACACCATGTCTGCTGGGGATGCGTTTCAAGGGTGCTAACACAGTCACCAAGGAAGGAACCATAGTTAGAAAAGAAGTCAACTGAGAAACTGCCAGCCAGACAATTCAATGAGATCTGCCAGAAGATCAAAACGAGGCTGTGCCGGCCACTTCAAAGCGAGGCTCAGCACGCGGCATGCTGGCGAGGTGATGCTCACTCAATGCTGCCTCAATGCTGGCCCATCGTCTGCGACGCTGGCCCAGCATTGCGCCAACATTGGGCGAGTGTTGGGTGTTTGCTTTGTGAGCATTCAGGATTGTTCAGGACGCGGTCATTCATCCACAGGCGTCGTTGCCATGGGGATAATGTCCGGGGCGACAGTATGGCACGTTCCTGTTGTGAGATCAGATGGCGTTTTTATTCCGCACACTTAAGGAGCTGCTTTCACAATACGAAGGGCCGTAATTTCTAGAGAAAGAGGAACCGCTCACTGCATTTTATTAGGGACGCCATATTTGTCTGTTTTCCTACAATTAACCCTTATAACGCTAAAATATTTTGAATAAACCGGGAAACCAAATATTTTTTTCAATTTGAGATCATCATGAGTGTCTTAGATAGTTCTTTCCACTCGATTTGAATACCTATGTCATGGGTCAACAGCCATAATAAATATTTCGATTTTTTTAGTGCGGTGACCGTCTTTATATGTCAGAATCTGACGTCTGTAGACATCAGATTCTAACGTATCAAGACAGTCCAATAGGGTTAACACGTCGTGGTAAAGGCACATTCTCTGCCTAAGGCGATAATCTTTTCAAGTACGGAGTGAGTGATCTTATTTTTTTATTTTGATGTTAAATGATTGTGTGTGTACACCATCTTCATAGATTTTTTTATTTATGTTCTTGTAATGTGTATTGTGGTTATTTAGACCACAGACTAATTGACCAATCACTGGCAGACAGACTTCGCCAACCCAAGGTCATTAACAATCTATTCTCTCCACAATCATGTTGCTCTGTTTATGACAGGTAGGGTGATGTATGGCCTCGTGGAACAGACATATATATACATAGTAGAAATATATAATTACATAAGATGTCAAAATAGTACATTGATTTACATAATTTCATGATTATAGTTGTCAGCATGGTGCAATTTACCCAATATGCTATCTTAACTTGTAATGCCATGTTTTCAATTTCATTCGAATTCGCAACCCATTTGTTTTATTCTCACACACAATTATAATATTGGTACATTGTTCATTATTTTTTGTTTGGTTCACATTGTGCCAATCAATAAATAATATTGAATAATTGATATCAATCAAGCATCATGATATTTTTACCTCACTTTAACCCTTATCTTGCTAATCACGACTATTGTTTTATCAGTTGACCAAATAAATGTTGAATAGGAATGAAATGTATGTCTAAGCGAAAAGATTTGCGTGCTCAAATTAAACAAATATGATTAATTTTCAGCCACTTAAAGTTGTGGTTCGCGGTAGCGAGGCACAACTTTAAGTGATTGAAAATTTAAATAAGTTTACTTAGCACTTGACATTGCAACTTTAAAAAACGGAAATGGATTTGTGTTTCAATATAAATTATATGTACTATACATTTAATTTGTTAATGATGTACATGCAATATCGCTGCATTTCGTCGCCCACAATGAAAATAGAAGTACAGAAAATGTTTTAGTAGCACTTGTTGTTTTGTCGTTATCAACCATCCTATAATAGTCAGGGAATTACTTCTATACCTGGCAACACCCCAGGAAGCCATATGAAGACACCAATCATCAGCTCCTATTCCTGGCTAACTATCCATGAAAAATGGCATCAGTCAAGGTCATTCAGTGACGTTTTGAACATCATTCTGCTGTTTGTAGAATTGTAATAACCCTAATTACGACTGCTTAATAACACCAATCACAAAATATATATTTAACAATTGGGCCTCTAGGCCTGTATGTATGTACAGTTCAGTCACTGGAATAGGTGGTGGAGTACATGCTCAGTTAGTCAAATAATGCAATTTAGAAAATGCCAATTTAAAAAAACAACAACTATATTTCGTCTTTGTAAGCTTTTCTTGTTGTTGTTGTTGTTGTTGTTGTTGTTTGTTTTTTGTTTGTTGTTGTTGTTGTTGTTGTTCTTCTTCTTCTTCTTCTTCTTCTTCTTCTTCTTCTTCTTCTTCTTCTTCTTTTTTTTCTTCTTCCTCTTCTTCTTCTTCTTCTTCTTCTTCTTCTTTAATATCGGGCCAGCGTCGCAGACGATGGCTCAACATTTAATTAAAATTGGTAGAACGTCTCGTGTTTGTCCAGGGAATATCAGCTCATGGGGAGTGTTATGCCTAAATAATAGTGACGTAGTTTATGCTGGAAACTACAGACAATCATCCAATGGTGATATAATGTTGGGACAGCGTCGCAGACTGTGGGTCTTGTGCCTGTTGGGATGTGCTGTAAGGCAGCGCTACTTGTTGAAATTCAAGCAACGCTTCTAAGTTTAGTTGGGAAAATACCCCAACTAACTCCATTTAGTCATACAATTAAAATCTTTAATTTGGCTTCGGGTAGTCCTTCAGAATAAGGCATTTCTCATCTATAAACCGCTCATAATTATGTAAAAAAAACATGATTTGTTTTGCATGTAAAGGCCAGTGTTTTTCAGATTTATTTTTGTGACATAATCTAAAACTATGTGAACCCAATTTGTCCAGCAAAATTGCTTTTTAAGATAATGTTTGCACAAAATTGAGAAATGGACAATTGAACATTTGTCAACTTCATGCGTAGGCCTAATTGCACCGATTATTGTGTGTTATTCTTTCAGTGTATGGATCGAATTTAGACTTCAGAATTTGACGTCGGTTCCCGCGCTGAAAGGGTTAATCCACACGAGACATTAAATCAATGTTTTTTTAATGTTGACCCAGCGTCGTAGACGGTGTGCCAGCATTAAAACAACATTGGTTCAACGTCGTGTGTCTGCTGGAGAAGAGCATTGCCATAATTTAGTCAGTAAACATGTACAGAAAGCAGCCATAACTCTGAGTGTCAGTGTTCTGTAATACCCAGAGATATGTAACTATAAGACTAATGTCTCCCTCTGAGTGTCAGTGTTCTGTAATACACAGAGATCTGTAACTATATGACTAATGTCTCCCTCTAAGTGTCAGTGTTCTGTAATACCCAGAGATTTGTAACTATAAGACTAATGCCTCTCTCTGAGTGTCAGTGTTCTGTAATACCCAGAAATCTGTAACTATAGGACTAATGTCTCCCTCTAAGTGTCAGTGTTCTGTAATACCCAGAGATTTGTAACTATAAGACTAATGTCTCCCTCTGAGTGTCAGTGTTCTGTAATACCCAGATATCTGTAACTATAGGACTAATGTCGCTCCCCAATTGTCAGTGTTATGTAATACCCAGAGATCTTTAACTCTAAGACTAATGTTTCCATCTGAGTGTCAGTGTTATTTAAAACCCAGAGATCTGTAACTATAAGACTGATGTCTCCCTCCGAGTGTCAGTGTTCTGTAATACACAGAGATCTGTAACTATAGGACTAATGTCTCCCTCTGAGTGTCAGTGTTCTGTAATACACAGAGATCTGAAACTATAGGACTAATGTCTCCCTCTGAGTGTCAGTGTTCTGTAATACCCAGAGATCTGTAACTATAGGACTAATGTCTCTCTCTGAGTGTCAGTATTCTGTAATACCCAGAGATCTGTAACTCTAAGACTAATGTCTCCCTCGGAGTGTTAGTGTTCTGTAATACCCAGATATCTGTAACCATAAGACTAATGTCTCTCTCTGAGTGTCAGTATTCTGTAATACCCAGAGATATGTTTGTAACTATAAGACTAATGTCTCTCTCTGAGTGTCAGTGTTCTGTAATACCCAGAGATCTGTAACTATAGGACTAATGTCTCCCTCTGAGTGTCAGTGTTCTGTTAAAACTAGAGATCTGTAACTATAGGACTAATGTCTCCCTCTGAGTGTCAGTGTTCTGTAACACCCAGAGATCTGTAACTATGGGACTAATGCCTCCCTCTAAGTGTCAGTGTTCTGTTAAAACCAGAGATCTGTAACTATATGACTAATGTCTCCCTCTGAGTGTCAGTGTTCTGTAACACCCAGAGATCTGTAACTATAGGACTTATGTCTCCCTCTGAGTGTCAGTGTTCTGTTAAAACCAGAGATCTGTAACTATAGGACTAATGTCTCCCTCTGAGTGTCAGTGTTCTGTTGAAACTAGAGATCTGTAACTATAGGACTAATGTCTCCCTCTGAGTGTCAGTGTTCTGTTGAAACTAGTGATCTGTAACTATATGACTAATGTCTCCCTCTGAGTGGCAGTGTTCTGAAATACCCAGAGATTTGTAACTATAGGACTAATGTCTCCCTTCGAATGTCAGTGTTCTGTAACACCCAGAGATTTGTAACTCTATGGCTAATTTCTCCCTCAGAGTCATATCCTGCTACCGCCCTGTCCCGGATGTATACACTGGCTGGGTGGATCTATTTCTCGGGTGCTGTTCGCCTATCGTTCACAATGACATTAATTTGCATTTGGAGACTTATAAGGAACATAAAATATGACATGATTCACGCTACACTCTGTGCTCGTGTTTTCATTATGAAAAATTTTTCGATATCAGCATATATCACAGTTGATTTTTGTTGAAAAACAATCAATGACAGAAAATACAAATTAATAAGGTGTGTGCCTCAAGATCCACGTCTTATTCATTGAACGAGTGCTGTATATTCTCACCACACTCAAATGGGTAACGACTGCACCCTCTCCATTGTAGAATTACAATTCTGTGGCGAAATCAGAGAGGGCAGTGATTTTTTTTTTTTCTGGGAATGTAAAAATCTGGGGGTAAGCACGTGATTTCCCCTGTGGCTGTCATCTGATGGGAAAGCCATGTCTATCTGAGCCCCACCTAGTGGTCAGTTCATGTACCAGCAATATGTGAGGGTCTGCTGGGGGGTCATCACGTGACTGGAGCAGTACATCCCGGGAATCAGGTCATATGTGAGACAGGAAATTAATTTTCAGCTGGTGACACTGATAGGTGAGAAGCAAAACGTAATTTCAGACCAGGGTCGAAGACGGTGGGCCATCACTAAAAAAACTTTGAGGAGCAGATAATAAGATGGCCTTATCCCTAGACAGCACCAGACATTCTCTCAATGCTGGTTTGATGTTGGACCAGCATCGTAGATGGTGGGCCTGCATTAAATCAGTATTCTATTCTTCACCTAAATCAGTCAACTGCCAGCTGCAAAGTATCTAAATCCACGAATAATGACGTCAAATTGCTGCAGGGGATTACTATTGGACCGCGCCATGTCACCCACAAAGAAGTCTAGTCACTGTTTTACTTTTGTTCTGTATTTTTACTGCAGAATGTGAGCTTATGGAGTCCGAAATGACCATTAAAATATTTGCCCAATGGAGATTTATTGGTCGGCCTTGTGACCCTAAACATAGCTATGGTGTTCTGTTTTACGGACAGTCTCAGTTTGTTCAGATACATCCAGGAGTCGCAGCTCCTCACGATCCCCCAGATAGACACCTAGGACGGACAATTATTAATTCTTGAATATATATCAAAGAAATCTCAAAACGTCTGTACATTTTCTCTTCACACACTCTCCCCCAAAGGGATTGAGATCTCCTGTTAAAATGGGACAGTCGTAGACACAATGACAAGAGCTGTTCCATTTCAACAGCAGGGGGGGGGGGGTCTGATGCGTGGGTACTGAAACCCCGCTATTACTAACTACAATGACCAGGGCTGTTCTATTTCAACAGTGGGGGGGGGGGGGTCGTATATCACATGCTCAAAACCAGCTCTTACTAACTACAATGACAAATGCTTTTCCATTTCCATTTATTCCCATGCCCCTCTGCTCAAACTCATTTCATGTTATTTCATTTCATGTTTATTCACTTTGAATTGTGAATTACGTTCGTACTCTGATGTTCCATATCTATAATACGATTTAACCCTTGTAACGCTGAAATATTTGTGAATAAACCATGGGTTTTTATTTAACTAGGCGTCATTATAAATGTCTTGGTTGGCTTTCTTCCGCTTCATTTGAATACCTTCAAATGTTATGTTATATTTACTAACATGTATAAACACAAAAATGAATTTAGATGTTTATGTAAATACATACTTACACTGTGTGGCATCTTTGCCCGACAGTACATTTTTTGGTATATATATAATACATGAACTAATATTTCAGATTATGTTTTATTCAACCAACCTTAAAACAAGCTATATTAAACAAGAAACAACTGCGGGTGGACAGTGTTATGTGTGGATAAGAACTATGAGAACTAATTAGATTGAGAAAAATCACTAACTATCTTGGGTTTTGATATGCAGAATACGTCACTGATGCTAACCTCGACCCTATTATGACGTGAATGTATTTAATGTTTCCAATTATTGACTAAAATTGAGTGACATTATACTATAATAGTGTTAAAACATATGAACGCATGATATCTGATTTGGTAGAAATGCTGCACTAGTCGAGAGCCACAATAACTCTGATTGTCAGTGTTCTGTAAAACGTATGCTATCAGATTTGGTGGATGAAATATCTTGAGAAATGCTGCACCAGAAAAGAGCCACCGTAACTATGATTGTCAGTGTTCTATAATACCCAGAGATCTATAAGAGATCTATAACTATAAGACTAATGTCTCCCTCTTCGTCACATCCGGATACCGCCCTGTCCTGGATGTATTCACTGGATCTATTTCTTGACAGCACCGCAGTGTCCCGAGAGCACACACAGGGAGGGATAATAGAATGTAGATTTCTGGAGATAATCCTTGATTTAGTGCGGACCAGGCATCAGTCTTAATCCAGCTACAGCGCCCCCGGGTGGTAAAGGGGGGGACGTCAGCCGTTTTGTAACAAGGTGTCCTGAGGGATTGACTCCCGTCAAAACACGGAATGTTGACCCGATGATGGTTTAATGTTGGCCCATCATCTACGAGACCTTCACCCAATGTTGGCTTAATGTTGGGCCAGTGTCGGAGATGCTGCCCACCGTAAATTCAACATTGGGTGAACGTCTTGATGTAGATACAATTACTATTAATAGAATTGCAAGGATTTTTGTGCAAATACAGGCTAAACTGGGCCGAAAGAGCTTCCTGAGAACGCTACCCTCGGTCACGGCTCCCTCACCATATTACTGAATATTTTCGGGTGACTGAAAAGAAACAGCCATTTCCTTGACACCAAAACTCAGCGAGCTCAGCAGAGTAATCAGAATAACACCATGCAATTCGCCCTTATTTATAACTTGACTATCAAAGGTATATTGTTTCTTCGCCGTCCACAGATTTTTATTGGATTCAGGATGTTCCCCCAAAAGTCTAAATGAAGCAAATTCAAATATTGTCATGAGGGCAGTGTGAATCTTTTCACGTTTCCATATTTATTTTGAATTGATAGCTACATCTCAGCCAATCTATTTTTTGGTAGAGAATGTCCTTCAAAATAAAATGAGTTAGTTTCATTAGCACGTGTTGATTAGGAAATGTGTTTTTATGTTTTCAGTAATAGCACAGAGTCCCATCAAAACAGTTGTGGCCAAATAGGTTCTGAATAAAGAAGATCACGCTGATAGCATAAGGAATCATTAAAAAACTTTTACATTTTACGCTTGGTCTTTAAGCTACTAATTGTGGGGAATCAGAATTAACAAAAAAGTCCCAATTAACAAAACAACATAATTGGAAAACTATAATATGATGACGGTGAGATGAAATTCGAAATGTTTCCGAGTGAGTGGGGAAGAAACTTTTGATTCTTTGAAACATGAATGGCAGATCTCCGACTTCCCAGGCAGCCCTTAACCACTACACCATGCAAGGTCCCGCCCTACAAGTTGTGATTTTCGTCTACTATGTAGCTTGAACTCATAAAAATACTGATTACATATTACCAATAGACACCAATTGTATATCATTATGTTTGGATTTGAATCTTGGGGACATTGTCCTTTGAATGCTCAATTACATAAGTTGATTCGAGGCGCGTAACCCTGAAACTACTATAACTTAAATTTTCATCCGCAATCCTCAACTCTAAGTGCTTGGATGAAAAATATTCCTATGTGTTTAATTTGAAGCCAAATATTTTCAAATCTTTATGTTGAACATATTCTCCACCAATTAATTTCCTTTGCTTTGATTCACTGTGAGGTTATAACGCAATTCCCATCTGAAAGTGAATGAAAATAAACAACGTAATTCATAATATCATGGTGTAGTGTAGCTTTTAGAAACTTACAATGAAGATAAGATATCACATTTACTCTGTGCTGGTGTTTTCCTTATGTTAGATTTATATCGATATCAGCGCATAGAACACTTGGTTTTCGTTGAATAACAATCAATGACAGAAATATAAATGAATAAGGTGTGTGCCTGAAGTCCTACTTTATTCATTGAAGGAGTGCTGTGTGGCATTGATTTGGTTATTTTTTTGCGAAGGTGGAAATTTTGAGGTAGGCGCGTGATTTCCCCAGTGGCTGTCATCTGATGGGGAATCCATGTCTTCCCCCCCCCCCCACTTGGTGGTCAGTCCATGTACTAGCAATCTGTGAAGCTCTTCAGTGACTGGAGCAGTGTATATCGGGAATCAGGTCATATGTGAGACAGGTAGTTCCTCTTCAGCTGGTGACACTGATGAGTGAAGAGCAGGTAAAATCCAGGTCTTATCCAGAGACGATCACCCAATGCTGTTTTAATGTTGGGCCATCATCGTAGCCGATGAGCCGAAAATCAAACAGCATTGAGGAGCAGGTGAAAAGCTGGTCTTCTCCCCAGATTTGAAATCATCATACATGTCTTAGTTAGCTCTTTCTGCTTCATTTGAATACCTATGCTATGGTTCTACGGTCCATTATAAATATGTTTACCCTTTCAATGTAGGAATCGACTTTAGACGTCATAACCTGACGTCTACAGACGTCATATTCTGATGCCTACTGTCAATCCCCGCGCTGTAAGGGTTAATGTTGGTTCAGAGTGGTGGATGGTGGACCAGCATTAAATCAGCATTGGTCCAACGTCTTCGCTTGTTCTTCACCTTAATCAGCCAACTGCCAAATGTGAAGTCTTTAAATCCAGGAATAATGAGGCAAAATTGCTACAGGGAATTACAACTGGACCGCGTTATGTCATTCACTACGAACGTCTACCCAGCAAATACGAGACACTAAACCAATGTTGGTTTAATGTTGGCCCATCGTGTTCGACTCTGGCCCAACAATAAACCAACATTAGTTCAGCGTCTGGTGTTTGCTGGGTAGTCACTGTTTTGGTTTGACTAAGGAACATAGACTCTGTATTTTTTTACTGAAGGGCTTAAACTTATGGAGTCGAAAATGACCATTAAAATATTTGCCTAATGGAGCTTTATTGGCAGGCCTTGTGACCCAATAACGATATGGTGTTCTGTTTTATTTTGTTTAGATGTTTGTTATTATAAACAAAACTGCACATAGGTTTAATATGTTATCAGATACCACACGGGCCAGAATTGTACATTTCCTCATAGTAAAATCAATTTTAAATAGTCTCGTATTATAAATGGTATTGAAAGATATACGAATGATTTTGTTTATACAGGGCATAGCTTTTCTGTGATTGCATGTGATTTCCTTTATCATTGTTAATAAATATAATACACTGTTTTTATCAGTGATTGTCAGTACAATTACATTTTATAAACGAAATATTATTATTATTAAGCCCTAAAGCGCTGAAATATAAAAATACCAAGCGTATGACCAGAACCAGATGTTATTATAAATGTATCAGTTAGCTATTTAGCTCATTCATTTGAATACCTATGTTTTGGGTCCACGACCAATATAAAAGTTTTTTACTTTTTCAATTCGGGGATCGACTTTAGGTGTCATAATCTTAAAGTCCATAGATGTAACAAACATCATTCTTCATTTAGGTCAGGTCAACATCGTTTCTGGCGTTTCATGTCAATGACGTCTGACAAATGGCACGGCCAAAACAAAACAATTCTGACATCCAGATTTAATAATAATTAACAAACATAAGTCGTGAGTGAGAATATGAAATAAAACAGAGAAAGTGTGATTTTCGCTCAGATGAACATTACAAAGCTTTTCACCTGCTCCTCAATGCTGTTTTAATTCCGGCTCATCGGCTACAATTACAAAGCTCATGGTCACATGTATTAGAAATAAATTGATGTGTATGCATGGTGAGAAGATAATATGTCATTGGGAAGGCAATAACATATTATGCCACATTCTTCTCCCCGGAGATAAAAACATATGAATGTCCCCCATGAGAAAACTTCAATGGGGAAAACTGGGACAATTCTGGTCAAAATCAAATGTGTTGCACTGACTTTGCATCACAGTTGGACCGGCACAAACGATGGATTGCATACATGTTGTGGAAGAGATCTTACCATGGGATAACCTGATGAAATCTACTTCCAAGTAACAAGTTCCGTCCTTTGCTCAATCATGTAAAAATGATGTGCAAGCATATCGGATTGTACTGTTGGGATTTGAATCACTTTTGCAACAAACTATATTTAATCAGCTTGAATAAACACAAATCATCGTAAATTGGAACACATATGGATTAAAGCTGTGACTACGACATAGTAGGATACTTTGTGCAGACCAATCAACACTAGTTGAAGATTTTGTGTTGGATATAGGCTTAGTTTAGCACAAAACCAGGTAAGGTAGGCTAATACTTTTGCCTTTTGTAACTGACTTTTAAACATTTTTCTACCTATTTTATTAGCTCTTATCTTAAATAACCTAATAAGCACAGCATCACTTCTTGTTTATCACGTCACATTTATGACATTTATTTGATAAATTAATTGACTAAAACTTGGTGTAGTTCAAAAAAATAAATATATCATGAGTTTTTATTTCAGTTGGGAATTGTATAAAATCAGGACGCTTTCCTTCACCCTACAATAATTCACATCTCAAGGTGAATAATAATAAAAGTTAACCTCGAAATTAGACGTCAGAATCTTAGGACGTCTAGAGGCGGTCAGTGCACTGCAATAAAAAGCCAGGGTGGGGTTCGAGCCGTGATCTCCGACTTTCCAAGCAGACAACTTTAACCACTGCACAAAGGCCCCCGCCTTCCGAGAAGTAATAAAATGTACAATAGTACAATGATATGACGGTGTATTTTCTGGCATTCAACAGTAGCTCATTTGGTTTGACTGCTGGCCATCCTTATGCTGGCCTGGCTTGTCAAATCCCATTTTGTCACAGGTAACTGCGACCATGCACCATGTATGGTTGATTGTCAAAATTTAGTTTCTGCACAATCACGGAAATATCGCGACAGAAAGAAGCCCAAAGTCGGTACTATTCTTACTGAATGTCTTCAAGAGCTCTTTATGGAGCACAGTACCACAGACCAAGTAATATAGATGGAGCTGTACACTCAGACGTGTTCACACTCTCTGTCCTCCATGCTGGTTCAACTTGTCCCTCTGAAATGTTCGCTTTCATTTTTAATTTGAAATTATTAACAAAATGTCCAGCTTTAACTAATTATAAATATTTATGAAAGATTTGGATTTGTATAATTGAATGATTCGACCACCTGGGCATGTTTATAGAATTCATTTTATTTAGTTTAAAACTGGTTTGAAAAAGCATAGCTCCAGCAGCACAAGCATTTTACACCATGTCTGCATGGGAATGTGTTTCAAGTGTCCTAACTCAGGCACCGAGAAAGGAACAAGAGTTAGGAGAGAGGACCACTAAGAAACTGCAAGCCAGACAATTCTGCCAGAAGATCAAAACGAGGCTGTGACGGCCACTTCAAAGCGGGGCTCAGAACGCGGTATGCTGGCGAGGAGAAACTCACTCAATGCTGGCTCAACGCTGGCTCCGGCCAAACCTTTCGCCAACAATGGGCGAGTGTGGCATGTTTGCTTTGTGAGCATTCAGGATTGTTCATGACTCGGTCATTCATCCACAGGCGTCGTTGCCATGGGGATAATGTCCGGGGCGACAGTATGGCACATTCCTGTTGTGAGATCAGATGCTGTTTTTATTCCGCACACTTAAGGAGATGCTTTCACAATGCAAAGGGTCATAATTTATGGAGAAAGAGGAATCGCTCACTGCATTTTATTAGGGACACCATATTTATCTGTTTTCCTCCACAATACCCTTGAAGCGCTGAAATATCTATGAATAAACCATGAAGACCAAAGGATTTTTCAATTTGAAATCATCATAAATGTTTTCAATTGCATTTAAATTCACAATTTATTAGTTTTATTCCCAAACATAATTAAAAGATTGACATATTGTTTCCATATTTTTGTTTGGTCCGCATTATGCTAATCAATAATTGGTATTCATTAATTGATATTGATTATGCTGATTAATATCAAGCATCATGATGATATATATTTTCCCTCACTTTAACCCTTATCCTGCTAATCACGACTATTGTTTTATCAGTCGACCAAGTCAATGTTTAATGGGAGTGAAATATGTGTCTAAACATCAAGATTTACGTGCTCAAATTAAACAAATATGAGTAATTTTTTGCCACTTGAAGTTGTGGTTTGCGGGAGCGAGACACAACTTCAAGTGCGTGAAAATTTGAATAAATTAACTTGCTCGATAAAAGTTGAGCTGACATTGGCACCTTAATATGAATTCAAGCACGCCTATTTTTTTACCTTAAATGGCTTTGTGCTTCAATATACTAATTTATACATTTATTCTTTTAATGATGTACATGCAGTATCGCTGCATTGTGTCGCCCACAAACAAAATAGAAATACACAGAATGCTGTGCTTTTAGTAGCATTTGTTGTTCTGTCGTTTTCAACCATCCTATAATATTCAGGATATTACTTTTATATCTGGCAACACCCCAGGAAGCCATATGAAGACACCAATCATCAGCTCGTTTTCCTGGCTAACTATCCATGAACAAATGCAATGAATCGGGCTTTAGGCCACCTTTGTGCACATATAGGCTAAATTAGGCCAGGAGAACCTCCTGAGGATGGTAAGATGATCGAGATGACACTGTTCTCCAGACACAGGATTCGAAATTCGAGCCCTGGCGGTCTGAGGCCGAGCACGCTACCTCTCGGTCACGGAGGCTCCCCACAATACTGACTTTCACACGTGGATGGGGAAAAAGCATTTTTCGTTTCTTTTAAACCGCCGAAACCGGGAACCGAACCCCCAACTCTGGCGTGAAAGGCAGCGGTGATTACCACTACCCTAGGGCCCCCGCCCTATCCATGAACAGTGTGTTATAAAATGGTGTCAAGGTCATTCTGTGACGTTTTGAACTCTAGCGACATCATTCTGCTTTTTGTAGATTTGTTATAGCTCTAATTATGACGTGTAATAACGCCGATCATTTTTCTTCTTCTTCTTCTTCTTCTTCTTCTTCTTTTTGTTCTTCTTCTTCTTCTTCTTCTTCTTTTTCTTCTTCTTCTCAGCTCCTTCACGTACATCTAGGATCGACAGTCTCAGTCCGCTCACTTACATACACGAAAGACAGTCTCAGTCCATCACAATCCCCCACACCCAGCTGGGAAAGCCGCCAAACAGTAAATCACTCAGATTATATCCAGTCTGATTTAGCTGGAGGAACAGACCCAATGTTCTTTTAATGTTGGACCAGCGTCGCAAACGTCTCGTATTTGGCCAGGGAATATCAGCTCTTGGGGAGTGTTATGGTTAAATAATAGTGACGTAGTTTATGCTCAAAAATGCAGACATTTAACCAATGTTGTTATAATGTTGGGCCAGCGTTGCAGACTGTGGGCCTGGTGGTTGCTGGGATGTGCTTCAAGGCAGGACTACTTGTTCACATTCAAGCAACGCTTCCAGGTTTAGTTGGGGAAAATACCCCGGTGATCTCAGCTACCTCCATCTAATCATACAATTATATATTAATTAAACATCAGATATTATTTAAGAATAAGGTATTTCTCCTCCACTTACATGTAAAACAAATGATTCTTTTTTGTACGAAATGGCTAAGAGTACTTTTTCAGAATTATTTTGGTGACATAATCTAAAAATATGTGAACTCAATTTTTCTAGCAAAATTGCCTTTTAAGATAATGTTTGCACAAAATGGGCAAATGGACAACTGATCATTTGTTAACTTCTCACGTAACGATTTTTAAAACCACATTGTTATTTATTACTTGGAGCTTGGTCATCAGTTGGTTCAACTGTATATAATACCCAGTTTTTTTATATCAAGTGAGAGTACACGTGAATATGTTATGGTATAAGTGGCACATTAAGATTTAATATCAAAGAAGATTACATACCAAAGACATCTCAAAACGCCTTTACATTTCCTCTTCACACTCTCAGCCCTAGAGAGATTGAGATCCCCTGTTGAAACGGGACAGTCCTGGTCATGGTAGTTAGTTATATGACTAACTACAATAGGGAGATCTGATGCCCCTGTGCTCAAACCCAGTTATTACTAACTACAACTACGAATGCCGTTCCATTTCAGGAGGGAAGGAGGTCCCATACCCATGCTTTCACACTCAACTATTTCATTTCATGTTTCTTCACTTTGAAATGTGAATTCCTGTCGTACTCTCGATGTTCCATATCTACAATACGATTTAACTCTTACAACGCTGAAATATTTGTGTATAAACCATGGAGACCAAAGGTCTTTTTTTCAACATGACGTTATCATAAATGCATTGGTTAATTCTTTCTCCTTCATTTGAATACCTATGTTAATGTTCTACAGTCATTACAATTTTTTTTATTCTTTCAATGTGGGGAGCGACATTAGATGTCAGATTTCGTTTATTGACATGCTTAAGGAAATACAATCATATTTACTGAGATTTATAAACACAACAATGAATTTATATGTTTATATGTAATTTATATGAATTTATATGTAAAAAAAATTCCACTGTGTGACATCTTTGCCCAACAGTACTTTTTTTATTTCTCGATATTATCTGAACTTATATTTCAGGTGATCTTAATTCAACATTTAAGCATAAATCAGAAACTAGAAACAAGCTCGGCACTGTTTGTAATTGTAAAATCATATGATAACAGATTTGAATATCTTGATAAATGCTACATCAGTCGAGATGTAGAGAGCAGCCATAACTCTGGTTGCCTGTGTTCTGTAAAACCCAGAGATCTGTAACTATAAGACTAATGTCTCCCTCTGCGTCACATCCGGATTCGCCCTGTCCCGGATGTATACACTGGCGGGGTGGATCTATTTCTCGGCAGCAGCGAGGTGTCTCGGGAGCACACACAGGGAGGGATAGTAGAATGTGGATTTCTGGAGATAATCTTTGATTTAGAATGGACCAGGCGTCAGTCATAATCCTACTGTAACGCCCCCGGGTGGTAAAGGGGGGAACGTCAGCCGTTTTGTAACAAGGTGTCCTGGGGGATTGACTCCCGTTAAAACACCAGATGCTAGTTTAATGTTGGCGCATCGTCTACGACGCTGGCTCAACATTAAGCCAGCATTAGGTCAACATCTCGTCTGACGTGATACTCCAATGGGATCAGCAGAGCTTTATATTTACTACAATATACTGACTGCACTGTGAGGAAAACTGATGAGAAAAACAATAATTATCTCAGCAAACGCAAGACGTTCACCCAATGTTTGTGTAATTTTGGGGCAGCGTCGTAAACCGTTAACCCGAAATTGGATGAACGTCTTATTTTTGCTGGGATAGCGAAAATTACTACTGAATGGATCTGTAAGGTTTTTTGTGCAAATACAGTCGTTCTCAATGTTGTCACCCGTCTTCAGACTCCCGTCTCAGGATTAACACGCTGTGTGCTACAAGCGGGACCCTGGCGCAGTCGTTAAATCTCCCTGCTTGGAAAGTCAGAGATCGTGGATTCGCACCCCATTCTGGCCTTCAAGTTTCAAAAAGACAAAATGTGTCTCAATTGTGAAGATTTAATATTGTGTGATCGAGAGTTAGCGTGGTCGGCCTCAGAACGCCATGGCTCGAATTTCGAATTATGTGTCTGTGGCAGTGTCATCACATTCATTTCACCATTCTCAGGAGGTCCTCCTGGCCTAGTTTAGCCTAGATGTGCACAAAGATAGCATAAAAAATCCAATTAATTTCATTTAATTTGCTCATGATGTATCACACCATTATATATAGCAGCTTGACACAAGTAACATGGTAACTGGCGTGCGCTATCTGACAGCTCTCAGACACGTGGGCGTAAACTGATCAGAGCATCCAGTAAGTTTATTAGCTTGTTAGAATCAGAGGAGAAGAGTCAGCCACCAAACATGTCAGATTTATACGTCATGTCAGTCTCCAAAGACACGGGTATTCATCCCAGCGGACACAAGACGTTCAATCATTGTTGGTTTAACGTTGGAACATTAAGCAAACATTGATTCAACGTCTTGTGTCTGCTGGGATGTATCCGAGAATGGCTTACCGATGCAGCAACAGCGGCTACGTGTTCCAGCAAACAAAAGACGTTGATCCAATGCTGGGTTGTTGTTGGGCCAACGTCGGAGACGGTGGACCAGCATTAGCCAAGCATTGTGTGAACGTCTCGTGTTTGCTGGGACAGCGTTGAACCAGTGGCCTGTATGGATTCTCCTTAAAGACAAGTATAATCCAGTTGTAGCCAGGATTTGAATCGTGGAGATGGCTGGTAAGTTGCTGTCATCTCTTCATACATCTTATGTCTGGAGAGCAGTATCATCTGATTATACTGTCTGGTCTGGTAAGTTTTGCGTGTTTAGATTTTCGCGAATTTTCTTGAAGTCTAGAATTCGCGAAGTAGCAATTTCGATGTAAGTAGCGCTATTATAATAATAATATTCACGAAATTCTTCAATTCGCAAGTATTACTAGATCTATAGTAATATCACCATTGGATCCTCAGGAGGCTCTCGTGGTTTGCACGTGTATCAAATAAGTCTCAAACACTATTCATCCATTAAAATCGTGGATAGCAATAAAAAACTGTCCAGGCTGTTATCAAAACAACTTTGAAATCTAAATTAAATTTACAAAAGTACTTAAGTGTTATATAATGTTTGATAGCCATATTCTGGTGATTATGAGATAAGAATTAAATAATTTGATCAGGTTTCATTCATTCATTCATTCATTCATTCATTCATTCATTCATTCATTCATTCATTCATTCATTTATTTATTTATTTATTTATTTATTTATTTATTTATTTATTCATTTAAAGGGACATGCCCAGGTCTAAAATCATAAAAAAATCGGTGATTTTATTTTAGCTTATTAATATGACCATATGATGTAAACATGTCCATAGACTAGAACGGCAAAAGTTTTTTAATTTTTCTGCTGCGCATTCACCAGTTAGGCTAGATATAGAGACAAATTTCCCGTATTGCTTATTTTTGCCATGGTTGTCAATAATTAGAAATCAGGAATTTCATCTCTATATCTCGCCTAACTGGTGAATGCGCAGCATAAAAATTAAACACTTTGCAGTTCTAGTCTATGAACATGATTACATCATATGGTCATATCAATAAGCCAAAATAAAATCACCGATTTTTTGATGATTTTAGACCTGGGCATGTCCCTTTAACTTATTCATAAATTCATTTATTTACTCATTCATTCCTTCATTCACCCAATCAATCAATCATACATTCACTCATTAAATCATTCATTCCACTGACCACCGTTTGCATAAATCCATTTCCAGGAATAAGGTGCAGACAGTATGTGAAGTCTCAGTGAATCCCATTGATTCAGTGACAATCCATTGCTAGGATCTCCAGGTAATCCCCTTTACAGCCTGGTTGATGGCCATCATTACCTCCAGGTACATGTAATTACAATTGCTCATTCGTCTGGCTTGCATCCTCAAGGTCTGGACATTGATCTCACTGGCACTATATATACACCTAAACCTAAGCCTAAACGTATATTTCCCATTTGGATATGGAAGGGCACATCTGCCCCTTTGCAAAGTGGCAGATGCCCCCTTTCATACCCAAGGGTACAATACACGCTGATATATAGATTACTGTAAGACGGTTAATTTACCTGAATTGATACAACTTTGCTCCGCGCATCAGGGTGTTGTCTGTTCCCCCATGTGAAATGTGTCTTGCATAGTTCCATGCGCTCCTTTATAATGAAATTATCATATTTCTCTTAAATCTTAGTGACAAATACTAAGAATAATTGACTATACAAATAAAGAAATAATGAAAGAATGAATGAATAAATGAATGAATGAATGAATGAATAAAACAAGAAATGAATGCAAAAATAAATGATTAAATGGGCGAATAACTGAATATAAATGTATAAATAAATGAATAAAATAATGAATGGATTCAAAAATGATTATTGAATAAATGAATGAATGAATGAATGAATGAATGAATGAATGAATGAATGAATGAATGAATGAGTGAATGAAGAAAACAATGAATGGATTCAAAAATGAATGATTTAATGAATCTATGAATGAATGAATGAATGAATGAATGAATGAATGAATGAATGAATGAATGAATGAATGAATGAATAAAACAAAGAATGGATTCAAAAATGAATGATTGAATGAATGAATGAATGAATGAATAAATACAAGAATGAATGAATGAATGAATGAATGAATGAATGAATGAATGAATGAATGAATGAATGAATGTATGAATGAATGAATGAATGAATGAAACAATGAATGAGGAGATGAATGAGGTGTTTTTAATTGACTTAAGGTAGCGTATTGGTGGAATCCGATCACGTGTTTCAAGGTCAGACAAACCACCCGGGTCAGAAGAAGGAGGTGAATTATATGGATTGAGCGGAATGAGATTCAATTGAGATCTGATCAGGCATTCACCATTACATGACTGGGAGGTCTGGGCCTGGTGTAGTTTAACACTGTCGTCTGTCACGCCGAAGCTCTCGGGTTAATCCCCTATTATCTAGTGAGGGAACCATAAAGTAATGTCATTTAAGTTTTCACCCACTTGAAGTTGCATGTCGCTACCGCGGCCCACAACTTCAAGTGGGCGAACATTACTAATAATTGTTTAATTTGAAACCACATATTTGCAATTCTTGATGTTTGAACACTCATTTCGTTACCAATAAATGTGATTTGGTCTGCTTGTAAAACGAATTACAAACTACTAATCTTGCTCAGCGCTTGAAGAGTTAAAATATAGATATAATATCATTGATGAGTAGATCCCGATGAATTCAGGTGGAAACTGTTCAGAGAACTGAATGCAGATTTCACCATTATCTGACTGGGAGGTAGCATGCTTGGCCTCAGACCTCTATGGCTAAATTTTAAATCTCTGAATCATCTCGCAATTTTCAGGATTAGATGATTTTGCCACATGGCTGTGTAAATGCTGCAATTCGCCAGTGTTAAACTTCGACGCATCAGTTACTAATAACCTAAATATATTTGAATATTAAAATTGTTTTACAACATAGTTTTCAATGTGATATTATACAAAATGTTATATGAATCGCTGCATTCACTTCGGGATAATAAATATATTTCCTGTATTCCTGTGAATTCCAACAAGCGTGATCAATTGGCATGTTTCACATCTGCTGGCGTTATTTATCAACTTGAAGGATGCGTGGTACCTTCTTGGAGCTTATCAGAAGCCCTCGTTAACTAGGTCATCGGAAGCCCTAGTAAACTAGGTCACCTGGTACAAACAAATCAAAATTAGAATGCAGTTTAATGATTTAAACTCAAGGTTACGATAGAATATTATGAATGGTTAAAAATGAATCAGCCAAATTAACACTTTCCATACAGAATTGGTGAAAAAAAATTACCTACAAATTAACGGTAATTACGATAGTAGTTGGACTCCTAATCTCTAATCGGAGCAACATTCACAGACAGAGTTCTGGATTTGAGCTGTCATAAATAACACCCTCTGTCGAACACGCACCGTTAACGAATACGCATGCGTAATACGCAAGATTCAGATAAGAGAGCCTCATTTGGAGGACGGCACGTATTCCAGCAAACATGAGACGTGTGGCCACGTTGGCTTACTGTTGGACCAGCGTCGTAGACGATGGGCCAACAGTAAGCCAACGTTGGGTTTCAACATCTCATGTCTGCTGGCTTGTCGATGATTTTTTATTTGTCCGTTTGTCATCTGTCAACAGGCACTGGGCGCCGACGGGTGCCGATTTCACATCTGAATAAATCGGTCAGTTATCAACAGGCTCTTATCACTGTTTATAAAACATCACTACATTCTCACAGCAAATATCTGGAGAGCTATTTAGAAGACAGCTTATCTAACATTCAGATCGTGATAGGTGCTGCATAGTATTCGTACCTTCATGATTGAGCCAGTTGCACAATTCGATTATAATGCAAATCACACGAAACAAACAAAAGATTCCCAGTGCTGGGACAGTATTCTCGTAAAAATTACGATGTATCGAGATCGACCAATCCGAATCCTACGATATATCTTTACTTGTACGAGAATACTAGGCCATAGCTTTGATATACGTAAACAATTCGAGCTGCAACTATATGAAAAGTACCACTAAAATAATATTTATAAAGAGTTAAGCGATTTCAAGAAATGTTTAATCTTATTGAGTTGTTCGAGCTATCTTTGCTGAATACCTTGCATTGTATCTCAGCATATACTCAAACCTGAATATTTTGTTCAGTATATTTACTGAAAAAGAGCTGGTGCAGTAACCTAATCAACTGAAAAGAAAATAATTATTTTAGAATTATTTCGTCATTGATGAACTTAATAACCTTTTTTTTGGAACTATCAGTTTAAACAATATTTTGATTTGGTACAAAGAGTGTTACATATTATATATAATGATATGATATGTATCGATATGTAAACGAATCATGTCGGCAAGATCTTGAAATCAGCATCTGCTCGTGGTTGGTTCGCCGTCTTGTGTCTTCTTACATGTATGTCGGTGGCGATCTAATGACTGCAGAAGTCGATGCAGTTTGCTTATACAAAACATGGAGACCAAATGTTTCATAAAAACCATGGAGACCAAAACGTCAAAATCTGACATCCGCAGACGTCAGATTTTGCAATTTAAAGTCGATCCACGTGCTGTATGTGAACGAGATGAATGTGAGAAACTGAAACTGTCCGTCCTGGATGTATGTCAAAATGTTTCTTCCCCGCTCACTCCTAAAGATTCAATATTGTGGGGATCCTCTGTGATGGAAAGGTAAACCCAATTCATTTCATTTCATTTCCTAGATGTATGTGAAAGAGCTTTTCAGAGACTTAGATCTATAAACTTGTTTGAAACCGTTTTGCTCCAGCAACACAAGTGTCAACCCTTAAAACGTTGAAATATAAATCATACATATACATATATATAAATAATTAGACGAAAAGTTATTTTTTCAATTTTAAATCATCATAAATGTCTTAGTTAGCTCTTTCTGCTTCATTATAAATACTTTATTCTTTCAGCAAGGTGATGGACTTTAGAATCTCACGTCTAAAGTCGATCCCTGCGCTGAAAGCGTTAGTACAACATATCTGCTGGGAATGCGTCCAAGCGTCCTAACTCAGTCACGGAGGAAGGAACCCAAGTTAGGAAAGAGAACTACTAAGAAACTGCTAGCCAGACATTTCAATGAGATCTGCCAGAAGATCAAAACGAGGCTGTGGCGGCCACTTCAAAGTGAGGCTCAGCACGCGGCATGCTGCGAGGAGACGCTCACTCGTTGCTGGCTCACCGCTGGCCCATCGTCCGCGACGCTGGCCCAGCATTGCGCCAACATCAGGGCGAGTGTTGCGTGCTTGCTTTGTGAGCATTGAGGATTGCTCAGGATGCGGTCATTCATCCACAGGCGTCGTTGCCATGGGGATAATGTCCAGGGGCGACAGTATGGCACGTTCCTGTTGTGAGATCAGGTAGCGTTTTTATTCCGCACACTTAAGGAGCTGCTTTCACAATGCGAAGGGCCGTAATTTCTGGAGAAAGAGGAATCGCTCACTGCATTTTATAAGGGACGCCATATTTGTCTGTTTTCCTACAATTAACCCTTATAACGCTAAAATATTTTTGAAGAAACCAGGAAACCAAATATTTTTTTCAATTTGAGATCATCATGAGTGTCTTAGTTAGTTCTTTCCACTCCATTTGAATACCTATGTTATGGGTCAACGGCCATTATAAATATTTCGATTTTTTTAGTGCTGTGACCGTCCTTATATGTCACAATCTGACGTCTGTAGACGTCAGATTCTAACGTATCAAGACGGTCCAAGACGGTAAAGGCACATTCTCTGCCTAAGGCGATAATCTTTCCAAGTACGGAGTGAGTAATCTTTTTTTTTTATTTTGATGTTAAATGATTGTGTGTGTACACCATCTTCATAGACTGTTTTATTTATGTTCTTGTAATGTGTATTGTGGTTATTTAGACCACAGACTAACTGACCAATCACTGGCAGAAAGACTTGGCCATCCCAAGGTCATTAACAATCTATTCTCTCCACAATCATGTTGCTCTGTTTATGACATTTAGGGTGATGTATGGCCTCGTGGAACAGACATATATATACATAGTAGAAATATATAATTACATAAGATGTCAAAATAGTACATTGATTTACATAATTTCATGATTATAGTTGTCAGCATGTTGCAATTTATCCAATATGCTATCTAAACTTGTAATGCCATGTTTTCAATTTCATTCAAATTCGCAAACCATTTGTTTTATTCTCACACACAATTATAATATTGGTACATTGTTAATGATTTTTTGTTTGGTTCACATTGTGCTAATCAATAAATAATATTGAATAATTGATATCAATCAAGCATCATGATATTTTTACCTCACTTTAACCCTTATCTTGCTAATCACGACTATTGTTTTATCAGTTGACCAAATAAATGTTGGATAGGAATGAAATGTATGTCTAAGCGTAAAGATTTGCGTGCTCAAATTAAACAAATATGATTAATTTTCAGCCACTTAAAGTTGTGGTTCGCGGTAGCGAGGCACCACTTTAAGTGATTGAAAATTTAAATAAGTTTACTTAGCACATTAAGGGTTGACTTGACATTGCAACCTTAAAAAACGGAAATGGATTTGTGTTTCAATATATATGTACTATACATTTAATTTGTTAATGATGTACATGCAATATCGCTGCATTTCGTCGCCCACAATGAAAATAGAAGTACAGAGAATTTTTTAGTAGCACTTGTTGTTTTGTCGTTATCAACCATCCTATAATAGTCAGGAAATTACTTCTATACCTGGCAACACCCCAGGAAGCCATATGAAGACACCAATCATCAGCTCCTATTCCTGGCTAACTATCAATGAAAAATGGCATCGGTCAAGGTCATTCAGTGACGTTTTGAACATCATTCTGCTGTTTGTAGAATTGTAATAACCCTAATTACGACTGGTTAATAACACCAATCACAAAATATATATTTAACAATTTGACCTCTAGGCCTGTATGTATGTACAGTTCAGTCACTGGAATAGGTGGTGGAGTACATGCTCAGTTAGTCAAATAATGCAATTTAGAAAATGCCAATTTAAAAAAAAACAACTATATTTCGTCTTTGTAAGCTTTTCTTGTTGTTGTTGTTGTTGTTGTTGTTCTTCTTCTTCTTCTTCTTCTTCTTCTTCTTCTTCTTCTTCTTCTTCTTCTTCTTCTTCTTCTTCTTCTGCTTCTTCTTCTTCTTCTTCTTCTTCTTCTTATTCTTCTTCTTCTTCTTCTTCTTCTTCTTCTTCTTCTTCTTTTTCTTCTTCTTCTTCTTCTTCTTCTTCTTCTTCTTCTTCTTCTTCTTCTTCTTCTTCTTCTTCTTCTTCTTGCTCAGCACAGAGGGCGGGGGCCCTAGGGTAGTGGTTAGCACCGCTGCCTTTCACGCCAGAGTCCGGGGTTCGGTTCCCGGTCTCGGCGGTTTGAAAGAAACATAAATGTTTCTTCCCCATCCACGTGTGAAAGTTAGTATTGTGGGGAGCCTCCGTGACCGAGAGGTAGCGTGCTCGGCCTCAGACCGCCAGGGTTCGAATTTCGAAGCCTGTGTCTGGAGGACAGTGTCATCTCAATCATCTCACCATCCTCAGGAGGTTCTCCTGGCCCAGTTTAGCCTATATGTGCACAAAGGTGGCCTAAAGCCCGATTCATTTCATTTTTTTTTTCTTCTTTTTCTTTAATGGTAACATTGGTAGAACGTCTCGTACTTGGCCAGGGAATATCAGCTCATGGGGAGTGTTATGCCAAAATAATAGTGACGTAGTTTATGCTGGAAACTACAGACAATCAACCAATGGTGACATAATGCTGGGACAGCGTCGCAGACTGTGGGTCTTGTGCCTGTTGGGATGTGCTGTAGGGCAGCGCTACTTGTTGAAATTCAAGCAACGCTTCTAAGTTTAGTTGGGAAAATACCCCAAATAACTCCATTTAGTCATACAATTAAAAGCTTTAATTTGGCTTCGGGTAGTCCTTCATATTAAGGCATTTCTCATCTATAAACCGCTCATAATTATGTAAAAAAAACATGATTTGTTTTGCATGTAAAGGCCAGTTTTTTTTTCAGATTTATTTTTGTGACATAATCTAAAACTATGTGAACCCAATTTGTCCAGCAAAATTGCCTTTTAAGATAATGTTTGCACAAAATGGAGAAATGGACAATTGAACATTTGTCAACTTCTTGCGTAGGCCTAATTGCACCGATTATTGTGTGTTATTCTTTCAGTGCATGGATCGAATTTAGACTTCAGAATTTGACGTCGGTTCCCGCGGTGAAAGGGTTAATCCACACCAGACATTGAATCAATGTTTTTTTTAATATTGACCCAGCGTCGTAGACGGTGTGCCAGCATTAAAACAACATTGGTTTAACGTCCAGTGTCTGCTGGAGAAGAGCATTGACATAATTTAGTCAGTAAACATGTACAGAAAGCAGCCATAGAGTGTCAGTGTTATGTAATACCCAGAGATCTGTAACTCTAAGACTGATGTCTCTCTCTGAGTGTCAGTGTTCTGTAATACCCAGAGATATGTAACTATAGGACTAATGTCTCCCTCTGAGTGTCAGTGTTATGTAATACCCAGAGATCTGCAACTATAGGACTAATGTCTCCCTCTGAGTGTCAGTGTTCTGTAATACCCAGAGATCTGTAACTATAGGACTGATGTCTCTTTCTGAGTGTCAGTGTTCTGTAATTGCCAGAGATATGTAACTATAGGA
Source organism: Flabesymbios commensalis (assembly GCA_964017125.1). NCBI lineage: Eukaryota > Metazoa > Annelida > Polychaeta > Terebellida > Flabelligeridae > Flabesymbios > Flabesymbios commensalis. Next base: position 125,729,177 of record OZ024902.1, on the reverse strand, counting down.
CTAATGTCTCTCTCTGAGTGTCAGTGTTCTGTAATACCCAGAGAACTGTAACTATAAGACTAATGTCCCCCTCTGAGTATCAGTGTTCTGTAATACACAGAGATCTGAAACTATAAGACTAATGTCTCCCTCTGAGTGTCAGTGTTCTGTAATACACAGAGATCTGTAACTATAGGATTAATGTCTCCCTCTGAGTGTCAGTGTTCTGTAATACCCAGAGATCTGTAACTATAAGACTAATGTCTCCCTCTGAGTGTCAGTGTTATGTAATACTCAGAGATATGTATGTAACTATAAGACTAATGTCTCTCTCTGAGTGTCAGTGTTCTCTAATACCCAGAGATCTTTAATTCTAAGACTAATGTCTCCCTCGGAGTGTTAGTGTTCTGTAATACCCAGAGATCTGTAACTATAAGACTAATGTCTCTCTCTGAGTGTCAGTATTCTGTTATACCCAGAGATATGTTTGTAAATATAAGACTAATCTCTCTCTCTCTGAGTGTCAGTGTTTTGTAATACCCAAATACCCAGACATATGTAACTCTAAGGCTAATGTCTCTCTCTGCGTGTCAGTGTTCTGTAATACCCAGAGATCTGTAACTATAGGACTAATGTCTCCCTCTGAGTATCAGTGTTCTGTAATACCCAGAGATCTGTATCCATAGGACTCATGTCTCCCTCTGAGTGTCAGTGTTCTGTTAAAAGCAGAGATCTGTAACTATAGGACTAATGTCTCCCTCTGAGTGTCAGTGTTCTGTAATACCCAGAGATCTGTAACCATAGGACTAATGTCTCCCTCTGAGTGTCAGTGTTCTGTTAAAACCAGAGACCTGTAACTATAGGACTAATGTCTCCCTCTGAGTGTCAGTGTTCTGTAATACCCAGAGATCTGTAACTATAGGACTAATGTCTCCCTCTGAGTGGCAGTGTTCTGAAATACCCAGAGATCTGTAACTATAGGACTAATGTCTCCCTCTGAGTGTAAGTGTTCTGTTAAAACCAGAGACCTGTAACTATAGCACTAATGTCTCCCTCTGAGTGTCAGTGTTCTGTAATACCCAGAGATCTGTAACTATAGGACTAATGTCTCCCTCTGAGTGGCAGTGTTCTGAAATACCCAGAGACCTGTAACTATAGGACTAATGTCTCCCTCTGAATGTCAGTGTTCTGTAACCTCCCAGAGATTTGTAACTATGGACTAATGTCTCCCTCTGAGGGTCAGTGTTCTGAAGTACCCAGAGATTTGTAACTCTAAGGCTAATTTCTCCCTCAGCGTCATATCCTGCTACCGCCCTGTCCCGGATGTATACACTGGCTGGGTGGATCTATTTCTCGGGTGCTGTCCGCCTATCGTTCACAATGACATTAATTTGCATTTGGAGACTTTTAAGGAGCATAAAATATGACATGATTCACGCTACACTCTGTGCTAGTGTTTTCATTATGAAAAATATTTCGATATCAGCATATATCACAGTTGATTTTTGTTGAAAAACAATCAATGACAGAAAATACAAATTAATAAGGTGTGTGCCTCGAGATCCACGTCTTATTCATTGAACGAGTGCTGTATTTTCTCACCACACTCAAATGGGTAACGACTGCACCCTCTCCATTGTAGAATTACAATTCTGTGGCGAAATCAGAGAGGGCAGTGATTTGGTGATTTTTTCTGGGAATGTAAAAATCTGGGGGTAAGCACGTGATTTCCCCTGTGGCTGTCATCTGATGGGAAAGCCATGTCTATCTGAGCCCCACCTAGTGGTCAGTTCATGTACCAGCAATCTGTGAGGGTCTGCTGGGGGTCATCACGTGACTGTAGCGTTACATCCCGGGAATCAGGTCATATGTGAGACAGAAAATTAGTTTTCAGCTGGTGACACTGATAGGTGAGAAGCAAAACGTAATTTTGGACCAGAGTCGAAGACGGTGGGCCATCACTAAAACAACTGTAAGGAGCAGATAATAAGATGGCCTTCTCCCTAGACAGCACCAGACATTCCCTCAATGCTGATTTTATGTTGGACCAGCGTCGTAGATGGTGGGCCTGCAATAAATCAGTATTTTATTCTTCACCTAATTCAGTCAACTGCCAGCTGCAAAGTATCTAAATCCACGTATAATGACGTCAAATTGCTGCAGGGGATTACTATTGGACCACGTCATGTCACCCACAAAGAAGTCTAGTCACTGTTTTACTTTTGTTCGGTATTTTTACTGTAGAGTGTGAGCTTATGAAGTCCGAAATGACCATTAAAATATTTGCCTAAAGGAGATTTATAGGCCGGCCTTGTGACCCTAAACATAGCTATGGTGTTCTGTTTTACTGACAGTCTCAGTTTGTTCAGATACATCCAGGAAGAAGAGTCGCAGCTCTTCACGATCCTCCAGATATACACCTAGGACGGACAATTATTGATTCTTGATTTTATATCAAAGACATCTCAAAACGTCTTTACATTTTCTCTTCACACACTCTCACCCAAAGGGATTGAGATCTCTTGTTAAATGGGACAGTCCAAAACACAATGACCAGAGCAGTACAATTTTAACAGTGGGGGAGGGAGAGGTCTGATTCCCCGGTACTCAAACCCGGCTATTACTAATTACAAAGATCAGGGCTGTTCTATTTCAACAGACAGTGGGGGAGGGGATCGTGGTCTCATGTCCCATGCTCAAACCCAACTATTACTAACTGCAATGACAAATGCTGTTTCATTTCCATTTATTCTCATGCCCCTGTGCTCAAACTCAGCTATTTCATTTCATGTTTATTCACTTTGAAATGTGAATTACGTTCGTACTCTCGATGTTTCATATCTATAATACGATTTCACCCTTGCAACGCTGACATATTTGTGAATAAACCATGGGTTTTTATTTATTATTATAAATGTCTTGGTTGGCTCTCTTCCGCTTCATTTGAATACCTTCAAATGTTATGTTATATTTACTAACATGTATAAACACAAAAATGAATTGTTTATGTAAATACATATTTACACTGTGTGGCATCTTTGCCCGACAGTACATTTTTTGGTATATATATAATACAAGAAATAATATTTCAGATTATGTTTAATTCAACCAACCTTAAAACAAGCTATATTAAACAAATCACTAACTATCTTGGGTTTTGATATGCAGAATACGTCACTGATGCTAACCTCGACCCTATTATGACGTGAATGTATTTAATGTTTCCAATTCTTGATTAAAATTGAGTGACATTATACTATAATATTGTTAAAACATATGAACGCATGATATTTGATTTGGTGGAAATGCTGCACTAGTCGAGAGCCACAATAACTCTGATTGTAAGTGTTCTGTAAAACGCATGATATCAGATTTGGTGGATGAAATATCTTGAGAAATGCTGCACCATAAAAGAGCCACCGTAACTATGATTGTCAGTGTTCTATAATACCCAGAGATCTGTAACTATAAGACTAATGTCTCCCTCTACGTCACATCCGGATACCGCCCTGTCCTGGATGTATTCACTGGATCTAATTCTCGACAGCACCGCTGTGTCCCGAGAGCACACAAAGGGAGGGATAGTAGAATGTAGATTTCTGGAGATAATCCTTGATTTAGTGCGGACCAGGCATCAGTCTTAATCCAGCTACAGCGCCCCCGGTTGGTAAAGGGGGAAACGTCAGCCGTTTTGTAACAAGGTGTCCTGAGGGATTGACTCCCGTCAAAACACGGGATGTTGACCCGATGATAGTTTAATGTTGGCCCATCATCTACGAGGCTGGACCACCATTAAACCAGCATTGGATCAACATCTTGTCTGACGTGACACTCCAGGGGGATCAGCAGAGCTTTATATTTACTACAATATACTGACTGTACTGTGAGGAACAACTGACAAGAAAAATAACAATTATCGCAGCAAACACAAGACCTTCACCCAATGCTGGCTTAATGTTGGGGCAGTGTCGGAGATGCCCACCGTAAATTCAATATTGGGTGAACGTCTTGATGTAGATAAAATTACTATTGAATAGAACTGCAAGGATTTTTGTGCAAATACAGGCTAAACTGGGCCGAAAGAGCTTCCTGAGAACGCTACCCTCGGTCACGGCTCCCTCACCATAATACTGAATATTTTCGGGTGACTGAAAAGAAACAGCCATTTCCTTGACACCAAAACACAGCGAGCTCAGCAGAGCAATAAGATTAACACCATGCAATTCGCCCTTATTTATAACTTGACTATCAAAGGTATATTGTTTCTTCGCCGTCCACAGATTTTTATTGGATTTAGGATGTTCCCCCAAAAGTTTAAATGAAGCAAATTCAAATATTGTCATGAGGGTAGTGTGAATCTCTTCACGTTTTCATCTTTATTTTGCATTGATAGCTACATCTCAGCCAATCTATTTTTTGGTAGAGAATGTCCTTCAAAATAAAATGAGTTAGTTTCATTAGCACGTGTTGATTAAGAAATGTGTTTTTATGTTTTCAGTAATAGCACAGAGTCCCATCAAAACAGCTGTGGCTAAATAGGCTCTGAATAAAGAAGATCACGCTGATAGCATAAGGAATCATTAAAAGACTTTTAAATTTTATGCTTGATCATTAAGCTACTAATTGTGGGGAATCAGAATTAACAAAAAAGTCCCAATTAACAAAACTACATAATTGGAAAACTATAATATGATGACGGTGAGATGAAATTCGAAATGTTTACGAGTGAGTGGGGAAGAAACTTTTAATTCTTTGAAACATGAATGGCAGATCTCCGACTTCCCAGGCAGACTTAAATCTTGGGGACATTGTCCTTTGAATGCTCAATTAAATAACTTGATTCGAGGCGCGTAACCCTGAAACCACTATAATAAATAACTTAAATTTTCATCCGCAATCCTCAACTCTAAGTGCATGGATGAAAAATATTCCTATGTGTTTAATTTGAAACCAAATATTTTCAAATCTTTATGTTGAACATATTCTCCACCTATTAATTTCCTTTGCTTTCATTCACTGTGAGGTCATAACGCAATTCCCATCTGAAAGTGAATGAAAATAAACTGTTTTTTTTTATTAATACAAAAGTGTGCTATATCGTTCACAATGACAGTGATTTGATCGGCTTATAAAGCAGGGTAATAGCGCGTCATGAACACCATCTTCAACCTAATTCATAATATCATGGTGTAGTGTAGCTTTTAAAAACTTACAAGATAAGATATCACATTTACTCTGTGCTGGTGTTTTCCTTATGTTAGATGTATATCGATATCAGCGCATAGCACACTTGGTTTTCGTTAAATAACAATCAATGACAGAAATATAAATGAATAAGGTGTGTGCCTGAAGTCCTACTTTATTCATTGAAGGAGTGTTGTGTGGCATTGATTTGGTTATTTTTTTGCGAAGGTGGAAATTTTGAGGTAGGCGCGTGATTTCCCCAGTGGCTGTCATCTGATGGGGAATCCATGTCTCCCCCCCCCCCCCCCCACTTGGTGGTCAGTCCACGTACTAGCAATCTGTGAAGCTCTTCAGTGACTGGAGCAGTGTATATCGGGAATCAGGTCATATGTGAGACAGGTAGTTCCTCTTCAGCTGGTGACACTGATGGGTGAAGAGCAGGTAAAAAGCTTGTCTTATCCAGAGACGATCACCCACTGCTGTTTTAATGTTGGGCCACCATCGTAGCCGATGAGCCGAAAATAAAACAGCATTGAGGAGCAGGTGAAAAGCTGGTCTTCTCCCCAGATTTAAAATCATCATACATTTCTTAGTTAGCTCTTTCTGCTTCATTTGAATACCTATGCTATGGTTCTACGGTCCATTAGGAATCTGTAGGCTGATTAAAATACGAAGCAACAACAACTCATTCTCTCATTTTACTCTCTTTATTTACATTCAACTGATTATTGTAACTGACTTCTTGGCACAATTTTTGTTTAATTCAGAACTTAATTAGCCTACTGGTGAATGTTTTTGATGTGAACGTCTACCCAGCAAATACGAGACATTAAACCAATGTTGGTTTAATGTTGGCCCATCGTGTTCGACTCTGGCCCAAAATTGAACCAACATTAGTTCAGCGTCTCGTGTTTGCTGAGTAGTCACTGTTTTGGTTTGACCAAGGAACATAGACTCTGTATTTTTTTACTGAAGGGCTTAAACTTATGGAGTCGAAAATGACCATTAAAATATTTGCCTAATGGAACCTTATTGGCAGGCCTTGTGACCCAATAACGATATGGTGTTCTGTTTTATTTTGTTTAGATGTTTGTTATTATGAACAAAACTGCACATAGGTTTAATATGTTATCAGATACCACACGGGCCAGAATTATACATTTCCTCATAGTAAAATCAATTTTAAATAGTCTCGTATTATAAATGGTATTAGAAGATATACGAATGATTTTGTTTATACAAGGCATAGATTGTCTGTGATTGCATGTGATTTCCTTTGTCATTGTTAATAAATATAATACACTGTTTTTATCAGTGATTGTCAGTACAATTACAGTTTATAAACGAAATATTATTATTATTAAGCCCTAAAGCGCTGAAATATAAAAATACCAACAGGGTATGACCAGAACCAGATGTTATTATAAATGTATCAGTTAGCTCTTTAGCTCATTCATTTGAATACCTATGTTTTGGGTCCACGGCCAATATAAATGTTTTTTACTTTTTCAACACGGGGATCGACTTTAGGTGTCAGAATCTTAAAGTCCATAGATGTAAAAAACATCATTATTCATTTAGGTCAGGTCAACATCGTTTCCGGCGTTTCATGTCAATGACGTCTGACAAATGGCACGGCCAATACGAGGAAAAACAATTCTGACATCCAGAATTAATAATAATTAACAAACATAAGTCGTAAGTGAGAGTATGAAATAAAACAGAGAAAGTGTGATTTTCGCACAGATGAACATTACAAAGCTTTTCACCTGCTCCTCAATGCTGTTTTAATTCCGGCTCATCGGCTACAATTACAAAGCTCATGGTCACATTTATTAGAAATAAATTGATGTGTATGCATGGTGAGAAGTATCTGATGATTCCGTTATGTCACAAAACAATACCAGGCTGAAGATGGCAAGACAAATAAATTACACAATTTAAATGCAAGCAATTGCTTTGGATACACCTTTGCATTGACACAATAAATAGCGAGCACAGTCTGGTAATCAGTCCCCGCTAGATTGTATCTATTATCGCTCAGATAATATGTCATTGGGAAGGCAATAACATATTATGCAACATTCTTCTCCCCGGAGATAAAAAACTATGAATGTCTACGGGCGATCCATGAGAAAACGTCAATGGTGAAAACTGGGACAATTCTGGTCTAAATCAAATGTGTTGCACTGACTTTGCATCACAGTTGGACCGGCACATAACAATGGATTGCATACATGTTGTGGAAGAGATCTTACCTTGGGATAACATGATGAATCTACTTCCAAGTAACAAGTTCCGTCCTTTGCTTAATGATGTAAAATGATGTGCAAGCACATCGGATTTTACTGTTGGGCTTTGAATCACTTTTGCAACAAACTATATTTAATCAGCTTGAATAAACACAAATCATCGTAAATTGGAACATATGTGGATTAAAGCTGTGACTACGACATAGTAGGATACTTTGTACAGACCAATGAACAGTAGTTGAAGATTGTGTGTTGGATATAGGCTTAGTTTAGCACAGAACCAGGTAAGGTAGGCTAATACTTTTGCCTTTTGTAACTGACTTTTAAACATTTTTCTACCTATTTTATTAGCTCTTATCTTAAATAACCTAATAAGCACAGCATCTCTTCTTGTTTATCACGTCACATTTAGGGCATTTATTCGATAAATTAATTGACTAAAACATGGTGTAGTTCATAAAAAATAAATATATTATGAGTTTTTATTTCAGTTGGGAATTGTATAAAATCAAGACGCTTTCCTACACCCTACAATAATTCACATCTCAAGGTGAATAATAATAAAAGTTAACCTCGAAATTAGACGTCAGAATCTTACGACGTCTAGAGGCGGTTAGTACACTGCAATAAAAAGCCAGGGTGGGGTTCGAACTGCGATCTCCGACTTTCCAAGCAGGCAACTTTAACCACTGCACAAAGGCCCCCGCCTTCCGAGAAGTAATAAAATGTACGATAGTGCTGACTCATCGTCTGCGACGCTGGCCTAACATTGCGTCAACATTGGGCGAGTGTCTGTGTTTGCTTTGTAAGCATTCAGGATTGTTCAGGATGCGGTCATTCATCCACAGGCGTCGTTGCCATGGGGATAATGTTTGGGGCGACAGTACCGTTCCCGTTGTGAGATCAGATGCTGTTTTTATTCTGCACACTTAAGGAGCTGCTTTCACAATGCGAAGGGCCGTAATTTCTGGAGAAAGAGGAATCGCTCACTGCGTTTCATTAGGGACGCCATATTTGCCTGTTTTCCTACACTTAACCCTTATAACGCTGAAACATGTTTCCATAAACAAGGAAACCTACACTTAACCCTTATAACGCTGAAATATGTTTCCATAAACAAGGAAACCAAAGAGGTTTTTTCAATTTGAGATCATCATAAATGTCTTAGTTAGCACTTTCCGATTCGCTTGAATAACCATGTTATGGGTCTATGACCATTGAAAATGATTTAATTCTTTCAGGAGCTGCTTTCACAATGCGAAGGGCCATAATTTCTGGAGAAAGAGGAATCGGTCACTGCGTTTTATTAGGGATGTTAGAATCTGACGTCTGAAATGATTGTGTGAGTACACCATCTTTACGGATTGTTTTATTTATGTTCTTGTAATGTACACTGTGGTTATTTAGAGCATAGACTAATGACCAGTCACTGGCAGAAGGACTTCGCCAATCCGAGGTCATTAACAATCTATTCTTACCACAATCATGTCGCTCTGTTCATGACAGGTAGGGTGATGTATGGCCTCGTGCAACATATATATACAGAGTAGAAATATATAGTTATATAAGATGTGAAAATAGTACATTGGCTTAACTAATTTCATGATAATAGTTATTAACATGTTGCAAATTACCCATTATGATATCTAAACTTCTATTGGTATATTTTTAATTTCATTAATATTCGCAACCTATCAGTTTTATTTGCACACATAAATATAATGTTGTCATATCGTTTTCAAAATTTTTGTTTGGTTTGCATTATGCTAATCAATAATTAATATAAAAAAAAATTGATATTAATCAAGCATCATGATGATATTTCCCCCTCACCTTAACCCTTATCCTGTTAATCACGACTATTGTTTTATGAGTCGACCAAATCAAAGTTGAATGGGAGTGAAAGGTGTGTCTGAACATCAAGATTTGTGTGCTCAAATTAAACAAATATGAGTAAAAATTGAGTAAAAATTTGAATAAATTCACTGACATCGCCACCTTAAAATGAATTCAAACACGCCTTTTTTAAAAAAAAACTGAAATGGACTTGTGTTTCAATATACCAATTTGTACATTTAATCTGTTTATGATGTACATGTAATATCGCTGCATTGCATCTCCCACAATGAAAAGTGAAATACAGTAATGTTTTTAGTAGCGTCAGTTTAGCTGTTGTTTTGTCGTTGTCAACAATCCAATAATAGTCAGGATATTACTTTTATACCTGGCAACACCCCAGGAAGCCATATGAAGACACCAATCATCAGCTCGTTCTCCTGGCTAACTATCCATGAACAGTGTGGTATAAAATGATGGCAAGGTCTTTCTGTGACGTTTTGAAATTTAGCGACATCATTCTGCTGTTTGTAGATTTGTAATAACGCTAATTATGACTGGGTAATAATACCACCCCCAAATATATATCTTCTTCTTCTTTTTCTTCTTCTCTTCTACTTCTTCTTCTTCTTCTTCTTCTTCTTCTTATTATTCTTCATCTTTTTCTTTTTTTCTTCTTCTTCTTCTTCTTCTTCTTCTACTTCTTCTTCTTCTTCTTCTTCTTCTTCTTCTTCTTCTTCTTTTTATTATTATTATTATTATTATTATTATTATTATTATTATTATTATTATTATTATTATTATTATTATTATTATTATTTTTATTATTATTATTATTATTATTATTATTATTATTATTATTATTTTTCTTCTCAGCACCTTCACGTACTCTAGGATGACAGTCTCAGTCCGTTCACACACATACAGGAATGACTGTCTCAGTCCATCACAATCCCCCACACCCAGCTGGGAAAGCCGTCAAACAGTAAATCACTCAGATTGTATTCCGTCTGACTTAGGGCGCCAGGGATAACTGCTGGAGAAACTGACCCAATGTTTGCTCAATGTTGGGCCAGCGTCGCAGACGATTGCCGAGCATTAAACCAACATTGCGTGAACGTCTTGTGTTCGTCCAGGGAATATCAGCATTTGGGGAGTGTTATGCCTAAATAATCGTGACGTAGTTTATGCTGGAAACTACAGTCATTCATTCATCCAATGTTGATGTTGGGCCAGAGCGCAGACTGTGGGCCTGGTGCTTACTGGGATGTCTTGGGAAGGCAACGCTACTTGTTTACATTCAAGCAAAGCTTCCAGGCTTATTTGGAGAAAAAACCCTGGTGATCTCAAATAACTCTTGTCATACAATTATATATTAATTAAGCATCAGATATTGCTTGAGAATAAGGTATTTTTCATCTATCAACCACTCATTTGTGAAACAAATCATTATTTTTTTGCATGTTTTATGGCCGAGTTGATTTTTTTCAGAATATTTTGTGACATAATCTAAAACTATGTGAACTCAATTTGTCCAGCAAGATTGGTTTTTACGATAATGTTTGCAGAAAATGCGCAAATAGACAGCTGATCATTTGTCAATTTCCTACGTAATTGCACTGCTTTTTAATCCACTTTCTTATATCACCTTGAGCTTCAAAGTAGAAATAAGCGATACTCCTTGCGAACATGTAATGGTGTAAGTGCCATTTGTGAAGCGACAGATTGACATTTCATATACAAGAGCATTATATAGCATATGAAATCTGAAAAGATCGTTACATTTTTTCTTCGCGCTCTCACACCCACAAGGGATTGAGACCTTTGTCATTCTAATTATGACTAACTAGAATGATCAGGGCTGTTCCATTTAAGCAAGGGGAGGGGGGGGGGTCTTATGCCTTTGTGTTCACACTCCAGCTATTTCTTCCTTAAAAATCTTTTAGTGAATATACATGTAGCAACAGATTATCTGGTCGTTTGTAGGTTGGTAGTCAATCAATGATTGTAGCTTTTTCCTGGATCAGGCTCATTCCCATGTTCATCTTGGTTATTGTGATCAGCTCGAAATAAATGCTGCAGGACTGAGGTGCGTTTGTATATGCCTAGCATGGTGATTCGTCTAATTCGTCAGCAAATTGGTCAGGATTCGCTGTACAGTCGTCAATAGATTGCTCAATAATAGTAAGCCAGTCTGAAAGCAGTTGCCAACTTCGCTTCAAAGTCGAAATACAGACGCTACATGTTAACGACGAATTAAAGAGTCTACGACGACAGACACGTGCTCCTGAGCGAACAAGAGTCTTCAACAAGACACCCAGTGTTCATCTGATTGGTTAAACCAGTATGTTGCCCCACTGTTGTTAATCATTCATTATAGACCACAGTCGCTACATATTTGCACACATTCGTTAAGCAGTCGTTTAAAAACGCAGTCGTCAAAGTCGCCAACAGTCGTGAGATCCCAGCTTTAACTGTTACACGCTTAGGTAAATACAATTATTTCACTGAAACTTGTAAACACAAATTTGTATATATGTTTGTGTAAACAAAAATACACAATATAGCAACTTTGCAAAAAACAGTACATTTTTTAATTCACAGTATAATAACTGAACTGATATTACAGGTAATCTTAATAGAAACAAGCTATAATAAACAAGAAACAACTACGGCTTTTCTGGAATTGTAAAATATTAAAAAAAAAATGTGTAAATAAATACATGATTTCAGATTTGGTAGTTGAAGTGTCCTGAGAAATGTCGCGCCAGTATACATGTAGAGAGCATCCGCCATATCTCTGAGTGTCAGTGTTGTGTAATAACCAGAGATCTGTAACTCTAAGACTAATGCCTCCCTCTGCGTCACATCCGGTAACGGCCCTATCCCGGATGTATGCACTGACGGGGTGGATCTATTTCTCGGCAGCAGCGAGGTGTCCCGGGAGCAAACACAGAGAGGGATAGTATAATGTAGATTTCTAGAGATAATCTTTGATTTAGAACGGACCAGGCGCCAGTCTTAATCCTGCTGTAGCGCCCGCTGGTGGTAAAGGGGAGAACGTCAGCCGTTTTGTAACAAGGTGTCCTGAGGGATTGACTCCTGACAAAACACGAGATATTGACCCGATACTGGTTTAATTTTAGGTCATCGTCTACGACGCTGGCCCATCATTTAACCAGCATCGGGTCAACATCTCGTCTGACCTTTAAATTTACTACAGTATACTGACTGTACAGTGAAGAAAAATGACGAGAAAAAATAACAACTATGGAGGGATAATAATAAATGAAGTATCTGTAAGGATTTTTTCGCAGATACAGGCTAAACTGGGTCGTGAGAGCCTCCTGAGAACGCTACTCTCGTTGATAAAGGTTCCCCACAATAATTAATATTTTGATGGAGTCAGTTGTTCCTTTGATATCGGAATACGGTGAGCTTAATAGGGTTAACCACCACACCACGTTATTTGCCCCATAAATTTACACTTGAAGAAACTGGCTCTACCCGTCCCCAGCCTTTTGACCCTTAAATACCTGGTATATTTTTATATAAACTAAAAAAAAAATATTTCAATTTGAATGTTAGCTGTTTTAGCTTCATTTGAATACCTATGTTATGGGTCTACAGCCATTATAAATGTTTTATTTTTTCAGTACGGGGACAGACTTTATGCATAAAAGAATCTGACGTCTACATTGTACATATGTCAGATTCTAACGTCGGTCCCCGCGCTCAAAGGGTTAATGTCATGGTATAGGCCAATTCATCGTGCTTAACATTGTTCCAAATGATGCGGATTTAAATACTATGCCCAGAGGATAGTTGGACATTTTATTATCGAATCTGAATTTCAGCCAATCTATATTTGATTGTGAATGTCCTTAAAAATAAATTAGTTTCATTACCCGTGTTAATTAGGAAATGTTTTTTTATGTTACCCGTAATAGGACAAAATCACATCAAAGCAACTGTGGATAATTAGGCTCTGAATAAGAACACCACATTAACAATATAAAGAATAATTAAAATATGTTTTTACGTTTTATCATTAATGTTGGGCCAGAGTCGCAGCCCATTGCTGTTTCAATGCTGGTCAATCGTGTACGACGCTGGCTCAACACTTCTCCAACACAGACCGAACACATAATTCTTCCACACCAGCGTCTACAGCTATCACTGGACGGCTAACCAATGTTGCTTCAATGTTGGTCCAACTTGTCTGACGATGGCCCAACAACAACCCAGCATTATGTATGTATACATAGGCTACTTTGCCGCAATTGCTATAGGTGTGACAATTTCATCCCCAGTAGCCAGAAAGGCCACTACTCAGATACATTGGCCCAATTGTGAAATAAAGTTGGACCACCGTCTGAGACGCTGGGCAAACATTACTCGACCAAAAAAAACAAATGATTTCTGAACACTTGGTAAAGACAAAAGTACTTAACCTAGGCACCTGAAACGTTATATTGCCCATGTTCATAAAGACTGGTCTAAAGAAATGTCAACAATTTCCCAAATACAGCACCCCTCTTTCCCGTACATAGGACACAAACTCAGGCAAAATAAACTTAATAGGATACCGGCCTCCGGCCGGTCCTGATTAAAATACAATACTCGTATATTACCTATTCTTTTAATAATACAAAATGGTACAGTAGCGTTCACAATGACAGTGACTTGATCAGCTGATAAAACAAAGTAACAAAAACGAAAATAGTCGTGATTAACTTTGAAAGGGTTACTAAAAAGCTGTTGATAACGTCAGCACCACCATTTCCCATCTTTCTTCAGAAATGAATGAATGAATGAATGAGTGAATGAATGAATGAATGAATGAATGAATGAATGAATGAATACATGAAGACATGAATGTAATGAATGAATGAATGAATGAATGAATGAATGAATGAATGAATGAATGAATGAATGAATGAATGAATGAATGAATGAATGAATGAATGAATGAATGAATGAATGAATGAATGAATGAATGAATGAATGAATGAATGAATGAATGAATGAATGAATGAATGAATAATTTAGCTGGATAATAAAGTATGACTAAACAAAAAAAAATTGGTGCTGTTATTTTAGGTTGATTTTAGATTGACTGGACTATAATAATAACATTTTAAAATTATATACCGATCACACTGGCAATATACATGACACGATCGACGCAAAACAAATTACGGCGCCTACCATGGACAAGTATATCCCTTATTCAGAGGCTTCGAAAATATCATGGTATCAATCAATACATGATAACCATTCTCCATAAATTAATATTTTAAATAAAATAAGCAAAACAATTATGCAGCTTTAACCCGGGGTAATGACCACATCTCAAGTCTAATCCGTCGCTGAAAAGTAACCCGTGGCATTGCTCCACAGATTGCCCCGGGTCCAGCAATTCAGTGTTATCATTTTGTTGGTTTGTTTAACCCAGATAAAATGCCACGGGTGATATTTATTTTTAACTCGGGCTTAGCCCGTGTTGTAACATGGGGTAGCCCGATGTAATCTACGGGGTACACCCCGGGTCGATGGGTGTTAAACTTTGGAATAGCAGTACTGTACCATGCTTACAAGGAACATATGGCATATGATTCACGTTTCATTCTTTTCTGAGTTTTCACTATGAGATGAATATAGATATATGCAGCCAATATCCCACTTGGTTAAGGTCGAATAACAGTCGCTTACAACCTATTAGGCTCCCGACATTGTTGGGATGTGTTGAATATACGTTAATGACGTTGATTCAACGTTGCAACCACGTCATGTGCCCAGTGGGAGAAAATACAAATATTGTTTGCCTTAAAACCCACGCTTTATTATTAATTAACCCTTCAAGCGACAAGTTATTCAATTGGAATTTTCACCCACTTGGAGATGTGTCTCGCTAACAAGTAACAACAAGTAACAACAAGTAACAAGTATTTATCGCTGATGGTCCCTGTGTGAGGAGCATGACAGAAGAGCCAGGAAAGCGCTGGCGCCATATAATACAATACAGTGCATATTATAATTCTATTTACAAAAAATTGTAATGATTTATACAAGAATCAGAGGATTAGATGTTATTTGTGTTAAGAACACTTTAAAACTTTGCGATAATCACTTTCACGAATAAACTTTTGCATTACATTATTATAATCGTTTTGCTTGAATAATTGTTCCAGTTGAATAGTGGAAGGTCTTTTCCAGAATTTGACATTTATATATTTTTTACGCTCTTCTCTGAATAACGGACAGCAATTTAAAAACTGGAGGTAAGCAAGAGAATTCCCCTGTGGCTGTCATCTGATGGGGAAGCCATGTCTATCAGAGCCCCACCAAGTGGTCAGTCCATGTACTAGCAATATGTGAGGCTCTGCGGGGGGTAAGGCAGCATTTGGAGATTTTAAAATGAGCACAAAACATGACATGATTCACCTCTCATTCTGTGCTGGGTTTTTACTATGTATGCTCCAAAATGTTTAAAGGCATGAAGTATACAGTGCTGTCTATGGTACTGTGCACTATAGAGAACCCTTGAAATCACTCGAAATACGAGTAGGGCATTGTCCCGGATTCGGGCTTCCCTCCATCCCGATATTGCCATGATTGTGGATAAAGTGACGTAAAGCAATATTCTCTCACTCTTAGAACGAGTGATGTATTCTCTCACACAGAACTAAAATGAGAACCGAATACATCCTCTTCAACCGTTCTCAATCCACTTTTGTATAAATCAAATTCTGTGACGAAATCAAAGAGAACATTGATTTTGTTGTGTTTTCTGAGAAGGTAGAAATCTAGAGGTAAGCTCGTGCTTTCCCCTGTGGCTGTCATCTGATGGGGAAGCCATGTCTATTTGAGCCACACCTAGTGGTCAGTCCATGTACTAGCAATATGTGAGGTTCTGCTGGGGGTCATCAGGAGACTGGAGTAGTGTATCCCGAGCATCAGGTCATATGTGAGACAGGAAGTTCATTTTCAGCTGGTGACACCGATAGATCAGGAGCAGGTGAAAACGACTTCTCTCCGGAAGCATAAAACCTTCACCAATTGCTGGTTTAATGTTGAGCGAGCGTCACAGACGGTGGGCCAACATTAAATTAGCATCATTACAATTAATTTAACATGAAACCTTCACCTCAATCAGTCAAATGTCAAAAGAAAGCAATAATGAAGGTAAATACCTTCAGAGAATCACCATTGGACTGCGCTATGTCGCCCACAGCGAACGTCTGGTAATTGTTTCTCTTTGTTTCTATATTTTTTACTGTTATGGACTCTGCAATGATCATTAAAATATAGGCCTAGTGGAGATTTATTGACAGGCCCTGTGACCCTATCTATAGTTATTGTGTTCTGTTTTTGCTTCATTAAGATGTTTGTTATTCTAAGTAAAGCTGCACGTAGGTTAAATATGTTATAAGATATCATGCAGTCCAGAATAATTTCATCATAGTACAATTTATTTTAAAAAGTCTCGTATTACAACTTGAATTTGAAGATAAATGAATGATTTTTTCAATGATTTTCTTCTCGTATTACAAATCGGATGATTTTCTTCTTTATGGATTTTTAGATCATTGTCATTGTGATTGTGAATTGATAAAAAATGAGCGGGTGATGCAGTCGAGTGCTGAAATATTTTTTTCAGCCCAGCAAACATGAGACGTTGGCCCTAGGTTGGTTCACTGTTGGGACAACGTTGTAGACGGTGGGCCAACATTAAACCAACACAGACTTACTTATACCTCATTTTAGTAAACATATTAATCACTCTCAGTTTGTAGGAACGAGGGTCATGTATTGATGACTTCTGGAACAAAGTGTTTAGAATTAGCATAACGCAAAATTGAGTATTGTTTTAGAAATTAAGATCATCAATGGTACACATGTCGCTAGAATATACTTTACTGAATGTGAAGAATATTTTTCATTATAAAAAAATAAACATTGATTTTAAATTTATACAAGTACATCTGCATGAAACTGCTAGTAATATCAAAAAACATAAAGCTAACTGATAATAGTAGCTAAAAATGAATTTTATATATTATGTGATTATCACAGTACAGTGGAACTATTCATCCACACTAGCAGTATGAGAAGATTATATTAATCTTTTGACCTTATGACTTGGTTTGCTTTCAGCTACAAAAACATGGATAAGAAGCACTGATTACAGAAGCCACAACTCCGATACAAGTGATATTATATATGTACTTTACCATTGACGAAATACATGTCATTATATTTTTAAATATGACATTATTAACAAAAAACTTCAGCTTTAAATAATTGGAAATATCTAGGAAAAATATGGATTTGTAAAATTGAATGCTTTGACTACATGGGCATGTTTATAAATTCCCTTGCCATTTTCTTGCGTTTGAAACTCATTTGAAATAGTATAGATTCAGCTGTACACGCGTTCATATAGGCCTCTCATTTCTGATGGGAATGCGTTACAAGGGTTCTAACTCAGTCACTGGGGAAGGAATCAGAGTTAGGAAAAAGGACCACTAAAAAACTGCCAGCCAGACAACTCCACGAGATCTGCCAGAAGATCATAACGAGGCTGTGCCGGCCACTTCAAAGCGAAGCTCAGCACGCGGCATGCGGACCAGAAGACACGAGGCTCAATGCTGGCCTAATGCTGGCCGATCGTCTGCGACGCTGGCCAGCATTGCGCCAACATTGGGCGAGTGTGGCATGTTTGCTTTGTGAGCATTCAGGATTGTTCAGGATGCGGTCATTCATCCACAGGCGTCGTTGCTATGGGGATAATGTCTGGGGCGACAGTATGGCACGTTCCCGGTGTGAGATCAGATGCTGTTTTTATTCCGCACACTTAAGGAGCTGCTTTGACAATGCGAAGGGCCGAGATTTCTGGTGAAAGAGGAATCGCTAACTGCATTTGATTAGGGACGCCATATTTGTCTGTTTTCCTACACTTAACCCTTACAACACTGAACCATGTTTGCATAAACCAGGAAACAAAAGGGTTTTTTCCAATTTAAGATCATCATAAATGTCTTAGTTAGCTTTTTTCGTTTCATTAGAATACCTATGTTATAGGTCTACGGCCAGTATAAATGTTTCAATTCTTTCAGTGCGGGACCATCTTAATAAATCAAAATCTGACGTTTACAGACGTTAGATTCTGACGTATAAAGATGGTCCCCGAGCTGAAAGGGTCAACTCATCGTGGAAAAGGCACCTCGTCTGTCTAATGTGATAAACACCCCGAGTGCGGAATGGGTGAACTTAATTTCATATTAAGTTTCCATGATAAATAATCTTGTGAGTACCCCGTCTTCATAAATGTTTTATTTATTTACTTTATGTTCTTATGTGTATCGTTGTTGTTTAGACCACAGACTAAATGACCAATCACAGGCAGAGGGACTTCGCCAACCCAAGGTCATTAACAATCTATTCTCACCACAAGCAGTCGCTCTGTTCATGACAGGTAGGTTGGTGTAAGGCTTCGCTGAATATATATATAGAGAGTAGAAATATATATTTATATGAGCTGTCAAAATAACACATTAGTTTACCTAATTTTATGATTATATTTGTCATCATGTTGTAAATTACCCGATAGGATATCTAAATTTGTATTGCTATATTTTCAATTTTATTGATATTTGCAACCTACATGTATTAGTTTTTGTTCGTACACATAAATATAATGTTGTCATATTGTTTTCATATGTTTTGTTTGGTTCGCATTATGCTAATCAATAATTATTTATATTCAATATTTTTTTTATATGATTATGCTGATCAATATCAAGCAACATTATGATATTTTAACTCGCTTTAATTCTTAGCCTGCCAATCAGGACTATTGTTTTATCAGTCGAGCAAATCAATGTTGAATGAGAGTGAAATGAGTGTCTCTGAACATCACAATAAGCGTGCTCAAATTAAACAAATTGCGTATTTTTTAGCCACTTAAAGTTGTAGTTCGCGGTAGCGAGACACAACTTTAAGTGAGTGAAAATTTATATAAATTAACTTAGCGCGTGAAGGGTTGTCGGCGGGGGCCCTATGGTAGGCTACTGGTTAGCACCGCTGACTTTGACGCCAGAGCTCGGGGCTCGTTTCATGGTCTCGACAAAAATGTTTCTTCCCCATCAACTCGTAAAACTTCGTATGTGGGGAGCCTCCGTGACCGAGAGGTAGCGTGCTCGGCCTCAGGGTTTGAATTTCGAATCCTGTGTCCGGAGGGCAGTGTCATCGCACCCATCTCACCATCCTCAGTAGGTTCTCCTGGCCCAATTAAGCCTGTATGTGCACAAAAGTGGCCTAAAGCCCGATTCATTTCATTTTTGTTGAGGGTTGAGCTGACATCGCCATCTTAAAAAGAATTCAAACACGCCTATTGTAAAAAACACTGAAATGAATTTGTGTTTCAATATAATAACTTGTACATTTATTCTGTTAATGATGTACATGCAATATCGCTGCATTGCGTCGCCCACAAATAAAATAGAAATACACAGAATGTTCTAGTAGCACTTGTTGTGTTGTCGTTTTCAGCATCCTATAATAGTCAGGAAATTACTTCTATATCTGGCAACACCCCAGGAAGCAATATGAAGACACTAATAATCATCTCGTTTTCCTGGCTAACTATCCATGAGCTGTGTGTTATAAAATGGTGTCAAGTTCATTTTGTGGCGTTTTGAACTCTAGCGATAACATTTTGCTGTTTGTAGATTTATATAATAAGCCTAATTCTGACTGGCTAATAACACTAATCACCAAATACATATCTTCTTTTTCTTATTTTTCTTCTTTTTCTTCTTCTTCTTCTTCTTCTTCTTCTTCTTCTTTTTCTTCTTTTTCTTCTTCTATTTCTCAGCTCCTTCACATACATCTGGGATCGACAGTCTCAGTCCGTTCACATACAAGCAGGAAGGACAGTCTCAGCTGCTCACGATCTCCCACACTAGGAAGGACAGTCTCAGCCCATCACAATACCCCACAATCAGCTGGAAAAGCCGCCAAACAGTAAATCAGTCAGATTGTATCTGTTTTAGGGCGCTAAGGGATATCAATTGGTTAAACTGATGTTGGGCCAGCGTCGCAGACGGTGGCCCAACAGTAAACTAGCATTGGGAGAATGGCTCATGTTTGGCTAGGGAATATCAGCTCTCAGGGAGTGTTATGGTTACATAATAGTGACGTAGTTTATGCTTGAAAAATACAGACGTTCACCAATGCTGATATAATGTTGGGCCAGCGTGGCAGACTGTGGGCCTGGTGTTTGCTGGAATGTGCTGTGAGGCAGCGCTACTTGTTCACTTTTAAGCAAACGCTTCCCGGTTTAGTTGAAGAAAATACCCCACTGATCTCATCTAACTCCATCTTATCATACAATTATATATTAATTAAGCATCAGATATTATTTCCGAATAAGATATTTCCCCTATATCGTTCGCTTACATGTAAAACAAATCACTATTTTTTTTTGTACGTAATGGCTGAGAGGACTTTTTTCAGAATTATTTTTGTGACATAATCTAAATATATGTGAACTCAATTTATCCAGCAGAATTGCCTTTTAGGATAATGTTTGCACAAAATGGGCAAATGGACAACTGATCATTTGTCAACTTCTTACTTAACGATTTTTAAAACCTCATTGTTATTTATTACTTGGAGCTTCAAAGTAGAAGTACTGATTTTACACTTCACTACAGCTTATTTCTATAATTATTAATTCCCCATTGTTGTGGTCGTCAGCTGGTTCAACAGTATATAATACCCAGCTTTTTATATCAAGTGACAGTACACGTGAATATGTTATGGTATAAGTGGCACATTAAGATTTAATATCAAAGAAGATCACATGCCAAATAAATCTCAAAACGCCTTTACATTTCCTCTTCACACTCTCACACCTAAAGGGATTGAGATCCCCTGTTGAAACGGGACAGTCCTGGGCATGGTAGTTAGTTATATGGTTAACTACAATAGAGGGATCTGATGCCCCTGTGTTCAAACCCAGCTATGACTAACTACAATAGAGGGATCTGATGCCCCTGTGTTCAAACCCAGCTATGACTAACTACAATAGAGGGATCTGATGCCCATGTGTTCAAACTCGGCTATGACTAACTACAATAAAAGGATCTGATGACCCTGTGCTTAAACCCAGTTATAACTAACTACAATAAAGGGATCTGATGCCCCTGTGTTCAAACCCAGCTATGACTAACTACAATAAAGGAATCTGATGCCCATGTGTTCAAACTCGGCTATGACTAACTACAATAAAAGGATCTGATGCCCCTATGCTCAAACCCAGCTATGACTAACTACAATAGAGGGATCTGATGCCCCTGTGTTCAAACCCAGCTATGACTAACTACAATAGAGGGATCTGATGCCCCTGTGCTTAGACTCAGCTATGACTAACTACAATAAAGGGATCTGATGCCCCTGTGTTCAAACCCAGCTATGACTAACTACATTAAAGGAATCTGATGCCCATGTGTTCAAACTCGGCTATGACTAACTACAATAAAAGGATCTGATGCCCCTATGCTCAAACCCAGCTATGACTAACTACAATAGAGGGATCTGATGCCCCTGTGCTTAGACTCAGCTATGACTAACTACAAAAAAGGGATCTGATGCCCCTATGCTCAAACCCAGCTATGACTAACTACAATAAAGGGATCTGATGCCCTTGTGTTCAAACCCAGGTATGACTAACTACAATAAAGGGATCTGATGCCCCTGTGCTCAAACCCAGCTATGACTAACTACAATAGAGGGATCTGATGCCCCTGTGCTCAAACCCAGCTATGACTAACTAAAATAAAGGGATCTGATGACCCTGTGTTTAGACTCAGCTATGACTAACTACAATAAAGGGATCTGATGCCCCTATGCTCAAACCCAGCTATGACTAACTACAATAGAGGGATCTGATGGCCCTGTGTTCAAACCCAGCTATGACTAACTACAATAAAGGAATCTGATGCCCCTGTGTTCAAACACAGCTATGACTAACTAAAATAAAGGGATCTGATGACCCTGTGTTCAAACCCAGCTTTGACTAACTACAATAGAAAGATCTGATGCCCCTGTGCTTAGACTCAGCTATGACTAACTACAATAAAGGGATCTGATGCCCCTGTGCTCAAACCCAGCTATGACTAACTACAATAAAGGAATCTGATGCCCCTGTGTTCAAACACAGCTATGACTAACTAAAATAAAGGGATCTGATGACCCTGTGTTCAAACCCAGCTTTAACTAACTACAATAGAAAGATCTGATGCCCCTGTGCTTAGACTCAGCTATGACTAACTACAATAAAGGGATCTGATGCCCCTGTGTTCAAACCCAGCTATGACTAACTACAATAGAGGGATCTGATGCCCTTGTGTTCAAACACAGCTATGACTAACTACAATAGAGGGATCTGATGCCCCTTGTGTTCAAACCCAGCTATGACTAACTACAATTACCAATGCTGTTCCATATCAAGAGGGGGGGGTGTCTCATGCCTATGTGCTTACACTCAGCTATTTCATTTCATGTTCATTTACTTTGAAATGTGAATTCCTGTCGTACTCCTGATGTTCCATATCTACATATACGATCTAACCCTTGCAACGCTGAAATATTTGTGTATAAAACATGGAGACCAATGGGCTTTTTCAACACGACGTTATCATAAATGTATTGGTTAACTTTTTCCGCTTCATTTGAATACCTATGTTAATGTTCTACAGTCATTATAATGTTTTTATTCTTTAAATGTGGGGAGCGACATTAGATGTCAGATCTCGTTCATTGACATGCTTAAGGAAATACAATCATATTTACTAAAATTTATAGACACAACAATGAATTTATATGTTTATGTAAAAAAATTCAACTGTGTGACATCTTTGCCCAACAGTACTTTTTTATTTCTCGATAGTATCTGAACTTATATTTCAGGTGATCTTAATTCAACCAGCATTTAAGCAGAAACAACATAAATTAGAAACAAGTACGGCACTGATTGTAATTGTAAAATCATATGATATCAGATTTAAATATCTTGATAAATGCTACACCAGTCGAGATGTAGAGAGCAGCCATAACTATGATTGTCAGTGTTCTATAATACCCAGAGATCTGTAACTATAAGACTAATGTCTCCCTCTGCGTCACATCCGGATATCGCCCTGACCCGAATGTATGCACTGGCGGGGTGGATCTATTTCTCGGCAGCAGCGAGGTGTCCCGGGAGCACACACAGGGAGGGATAGTAGAATGTGGATTTCTAGAGATAATCTTTGATTTAGAATGGACCAGGCGTCAGTCATAATCCTACTGTAACGCCCCCGGGTGGTAAAGGGGGGAACGTCAGCCGTTTTGTAACAAGGTGTCCTGAGGGATTGACTCCCGTCAAAACACCAGATGCTAGTTTAATGTTGGCGCATCGTCTACGACGCTGGCCTAACATTAAGCCAGCATTAGGTCAACATCTCGTCTGACGTGATACTCCAAGGGGATCAGCAGAGCTTTATATTTACTACAATATACTGACTGCACTGTGAGGAAAACTGAGGAGAAAAATAATAACTGTCTCAGCAAACGCAAGACGTTCACCCAATGTTTGTGTAATGTTGGGGCAGCGTCGTAAACCGTTAACCCGAAATTGGATGAACGTCTTATTTTTGCTGGGATAGCGAAAATTACTACTGAATGGATCTGTAAGGTTTTTTGTGCAAATACAGTCGTTCTCAATGTTGTCACCCGTCTTCAGACTCCCGTCTCAGGATTAACACGCTGTGTGCTACAAGCTACAAGCGGGCCCCTGGCGCAGTCGTTAAAGCTGCCTGCTTGGAAAGTCGGAGATCGCGGGTTTGCACCCCATTTTGGCCTTCAAGTTTCAAAAAGACAAAATGTCTCTCAATCGTGAAGATTTAATATTGTGTGACCGAGAGTTAGCGTTCTCGGCCTCAGAACGCCATGGCTCGAATTTCGAATTATGTGTCTGTGGCAGTGTCATCACATTCACTTCACCATTCTCATGAGGTTCTCCTGGCCCAGTTTAGCCTAGATGTGCACAAAGATAGCATACCAAATCCAATTCATTTCATTTAATTTGCTCATGATGTATCACACCATTATATATAGCAGTTTGATACAAGTAAACATGGTAACTGGCGTGTGCTATCAAACAGCTCTCAGACACGTGGGCGTAAACTGATCAGACCATCCAGTAAGTTAATTAGCTTGTTAGAATCTGGCGAGAAGAGTCAGCCACCAAACATGTCAGATTTATACGTCATGTCAGTCTCCAGAGACACCGGTATACATCCCAGCAGACACAAGAGTTAAATCATCGTTGGTTTAACGTTGGTCCATCTTCTATGACGTTGGACCAACGTTAAGCAAACATTGATTCAAGGTCTTGTGTCTGCTGTGATGTATACGAGAAAGTTTTACCGAAGCAGCAACAGCGGCTACGTGTCCCACAAAACAAGAGACTAGGCCCAATGCTGGGTTAATGTTGGGCCAACGTCGAAGCCTGAGGGCCAACATTGATCAAGCATTGTGTGAACGTTTCGTGTTTGTTGGGACAGCGTTGAACCAGCGTCGTGTATGGACAGGTATAATCCAGTTGGGGCCGGGATATGAATCGTGAAGATGGCTGGTAAGTTGCCGTCATCTCTTCCTACATCTTATGTCTGGGGAGCAGTATCATCTGATTATATTGTCTGGTCTGGTATTTTTTGCGTGTTTAGATTTTCGCGAATTTGTGATTTTGAGAATTTTCGTGAAGTCTAGAATTCGCAAATTATCAATTTCGCTGAAAGTAGCGCTATTATAATAATAATTTTCGCGAAATTCTTCAATTCGCGAATATGACCTCTTCGGTCTTGCGAATATTACCAGATCTACAGTAATATCAACATCGCATCCTCTTGAAGCTCTCGTGGTTTCAAGGTATATAAAATTAGTCTAAAACACCATTCATCCATTCAGCCTCTCGTTCGCTCATTCGTTTTTGTATTTGTTATTTTTCGCTCTTTTGTATTTGTATTTTGTATTTTTGTTCTCTCGTTAACTGTTCATTGCTGAGATCTCCATGTAATCCCCTCTACAGCCTGGTTGATGGCTATCATTAGCTGCAGGTAAATACAATTGCTCATTCGTCTGGCTTGGGTCCTCAAGGTCTACACACTGATCTCACTGACACTATATATACACCTTTTGGTGTTCACCTAAACCTAAATGTATATTTTCCCTTTGGATATGGCAGGGCACATCTGCCACTTTGCAAAGTGGCAGATGCATCCTTCTATATCCAAGGGAACGATATACACTAATATATAAAATACTGTAAGAAGGTTAATTTACCTAAATTGCTTCAACTTCACCCCACGTACCAGGGGATCGTCATGTGAAACGTGTCTTGTAGACTTCCATGTGCTCCCTAAATGTAAATTAAGATTTATTTTAAATCTTAGTGATAAATAATAATAATAATCGAATATGCAATGAATGAATGAATGAATGAATAAAGAAATAAATAAATTAATGAATGAATGAAAGAGTGAATGAATGAATGAATGAATGAATGAATGAATGAATGAATGAATGAATGAATGAATGAATGAATGAATGAATGAATGAATGAATAAACAAACGAACGAACGAATGAATGAATGAATGAATTAATTAATGAATAAATGAATGAATGAATGAATGAATGAATGAATGAATGAATGAATGAATGAATAAATGAATGAATGGACGAATGAATGAATGCTTAATTAAATCAATAAATAAAACAAGGAATGGATGCAAAAATGAATGATTAAATGATTGAATGAATAAATAAATAAATAAATAAATTAATTAATTAATTAATTAATTAATTAATTAATTAATTAATTAATTAATTAATTAATTAATTAATTAATTAATTAATTAATTAATTAATTAATTAATTAATTAATTAATTAATTAATTAATTAATTAATTAATTAATTAATTAATTAATTAATTAATTAATTAATTAAATAATTAATTAATTAATTAATTAATAATTAATTAATTAATTAATTAATTAATTAATTAATTAATTAATTAATTAATTAATTAATTAATTTATTTATTTATTTATTTATTTATTTATTTATTTATTAATTAATAATCAATGAAGGAATGAACGAATGAATGAATGAATGAATGAATGAATGAATGAATGAATGAATGAATGAATGAATGAATGAGCGCATTTTAATTAAGGTCAGTATTGCATAAGTCATTCACACCTCAATTCAAATGTGAATCAGAAGAACACCTGTGTGTTGAGAGTGTTAGTATATTGGCTGTAGCGTATTGGTGGAATCCGATCACGTGTTTCAATGTCAGACAAACCACCCGGGTGAGGAGAAGAAGGTGGATTATATGGAGTGAGCGGAATGAGATTCAAGTCAAGTCAGGATCTGATCAGGTATTCACCATTATCTGACTGGGAGGTCTGGGGCTGGTGTAGTTAAACACTGCCGTCTGTCACGCCGAAGCTCGCGGGTTTATCCCCTTTTCTCTTGTGAAGTAACCCATTAAGTAATTACATTTAAATGTTCACCCACTTGAAGTTGTGGGCGAAAATTACTCATAATTGTTCAATTTGAGACCAAATATTGGAAAATCTTGCTGTTTGATTACTCATCTGGTTTCCAATAACTGTCATTTGGTCGGTTTGTGAAACGAATTACAAACGATTAATCGTGCTTAATGCTGGAAAAGATAAAATATAGATAAAATAGCATTGATGTATAAATCCCGATGAATCCAGGTGGAAACTGTTCAGAGAACTGAATGCAGTATTGCGAGAAGCCTCTGCGTCCAAGAGGTAGTGTGTTCGGCCTCAGACCGCCATGGCCAAATTTCAAATCTCTGATTTATCTCGCTATCCTCAGGAGGTTCTCATAGCACAGTTTAACTTGTATGTGCACAAAGGTGGCATCGGTGAACAGGACTGAGAACAAATGAAAAAGTAAATTATTGGGAAAGAAATGACTAAGTAGGATTAGATGATTTTTGCCACATGACTGTATAAATGCTGCAATTCGCCAGTTGTAAACTTCGACGCAATAGTCACTATTATTCTAAATATATTTAAATACTTGATTTTTTTTACACTAGTTTTCAATGTGATATGATACTAAATGTTATATGGATCGCTGTATTCACTTCGAGATAAGAAATATATTTTCTGTATTTCCGTGAATTCCTATAAGCGTGGTCAATTGGCATGTTTCACATCTGCTCGCGCTATTTATCAACTTGAAGGACGCGTGGGACATTCTCGGAGCTTAGCGGAAGCCATCGTTAACTAGGTCACCGGAAGCCCTCGTAAACCAGGTCACCAGAAGCCCCCGTAAACTAGGTCCCCTGGTATAAACAAATCTACCATATTAATAAGTTTAGAATACAGTCTAATTATTTAAACTAATATATATATTGAATAATATCAATCGTTGATAATAAATCAGGCAAATTAACACTTCTCGTACAGAATTGATATAATTTTTTTTTCCTTCTTCTGCAAATGAAGATAATCTTATTTTGAATGCTAATTCCGATAACAATTGTACAATTGGAACGAACATTCACAGACTGAGGTCTAGATCTGAGCAGTAATAAATAACGCCCTGTGTCGAGGCTGCAAGGTTAACGAATATGCATTCGTAATACTCAAGATTCAGATAAGAGAGCCTCATTTGGAGGACGGCACGTATCCCAGCTAACATGAGACGTGGGGCCAACGTTGGCTTACTGTTGGGCCAGCGTCGTGGACGATGGGCCAACAGTGAGTCTACGTTGGGCCAGCGTCTCATGTTTTCTGGCTAGTGGGTGACTTTTAGTCATCCGTTTGTCATCTGTCAACAGCCACTAAGGGCCGACGGGTGCCGATTTCACACCCAAATAAATCGGTCAGTTATCAAGAGGAATTATCACTGTTTATAAAACATCAGTACATTCTCACAGCAAAGATCTGGGGAGCTATTTAGAAGACCGCTTATCTAACACTTAGATCGTGCTAGGTGCCCCATAGTGTTCCAATCATCGATTGAGACAATTGCACAATTTTTTTTTTATTAATTAAAGTTTATTATTCGTACTCTGGGTACACATCATATATAAATATACATACACACTGCCCTCCAGACACATGATTCGAAATTCGAGCCATTGCCATGTGAGGCTGAGCAGGCTACCTCTCGATCACGGAGGCTCCCCGAAATATTGTATTATTATGAGTGAGCAGAGAAGAAACATTTTGTTTCTTTAAAACTTGAAGGCCAGAGTGGGCATTTTTATAAATTGCATTTAAACTGGTTTGAAACAGCATAGCTCTGGCAGCACCGGCGCTAGCGTTAATACACCATGTCTGCTGGGAATGCGTTACATAGGTACTAACTCACTGGGGAGGGAACCAGAGTTAAGAAATAGGACCACTAAGAAACTGTAGAGCCAGACAATTCAATGATATCTGCGAGAAGGTCAAAACGAGGCTGTGCCGGCCACTTCAAAGCGAGGCTCAGCACGCGGCATGCTGGCGAGGAGATGCTCACTCAATGCTGCCTCAATGCTGGCACATCGTCTGCGACGCTGTCTCAGTATTACGCCAACATTGGGCCCGTGTGGTGTGTTTGCTTTGTGAGCATTCAGGCTTGTTCAGGATGCGGTCATTCATCCACAGGCGTCGTTGCCATGGGGATAATGTCCGGGGCGACAGTATGGCACGTTCCTGTTGTGAGATCAGATGCTGTTTTTATTCCGCACACTTAAGGAGCTGCTTTCACAATGCGAAGGGCCGTGATTTCTGGAGAAAGAGGAATCGCTCACTGCATTTGATTAGGGACGCCATATGTGTCTGTTTTCCTCCACTTAACCCTTATAACGCTGGAACATGTTTGCATAAGCCAGGAAACAAAAGGTTTTTTTTCAATTTGAAATCATCATAAATGGCTCAGTTAGCACTTTCCGCTTCTTTTGAATACCCATGTCATGGGTCTATGACCATTATAAATGTTTCATTTATTTCAGTGCCGGGGCCGTGTTTATATGTCAGAATCTGACGTCCGCAGACGTCAGATTCTGCGCATCATAAAGACGATCCCTGCACTGAGGGGTTAATCTGTCGTGGAAAAGGCACTTCATCTATCTAATTCAATAATCGGAATGAATGAACTGAATTTCGTACAAAATTTCAATGATAACTGTGTGAATACACCATCTTCATAAATTGTTTTCTTTTCTTTTGTAATGTGCACTGTGGATATTTAGAGCACATATTAATGACAAATCACTGGCAAAAGAACTTCGCCAACAAAAGGTCATTAACAATCTATTCTCACCACAAGCAGTCGCTCTGTTCATGACAGGTAGGTTGATGTATGGCCTCGTGCAATATATATATACATGTATATAGTATAAATATACAGTTATACAAGTTCAGCTAACAATTTCATATTTATATTTTGCAACCTATTCGTTTTATTCTCACACACAATTTTAATGTTGTCATATTGTTTTCATAATATTTTTGTTTGGTTCACTGATCAATAATAATGTTGCTCTTTTAGTAGCACTTGTTGTTTTGTCGATGTCAATCATCCTCTAATAGTCAGGAAATTACTTCTGCACCTGGCAACACCCCAGGAAGCCATATGAAGACACCAATCATCAGCTCGTTGTCCTGGATAACTATCAATGAAAAGTGTGTTATAAAATGGTATCGGTCAAGGTTTTTCAGTGACGTTTTGAACTCAAGCAACTCAAGCTATTTTAATATTATTATTATCATTCTGCTGTTTGTAGAATAGTAAGAGCCCTATTTTGACCGGGTAATAACACCATTCGCCTAATATATCTTTAACAAAAATTGTGCCTCTAGGCATGTATGTATGTACAGTTTAGTCACTGAAATCGGTAGTGGCAGTCAAATAATTCAATTTAAAAATGACTATTTTTAATAAAAAATAACTATATCTCGTTATGTAAGCTTGAACATTGCGTCACAATTTCAACTTCCGTTGCTGTCCCTTCTTCTTCTTCTTCTTCTTCTTCTTCTTCTTCTTCTTCTTCTTCTTCTTCTTCTTCTTCTTCTTCTTCTTCTTCTTCTTCTTCTTCTTTCTCTTCTTCTTCTTCTTCTTCTTCTTCTTCTTCTTCTTCTTCTTCTTCTTCTTCACCTTCTTCTTATTATTCTTCTTCTTCTTCAGCTTCTTCTTCTTTTTCTTCTTTTTTTCTTCTTATTATTCTTCTTCTTTTTCTTTTTGTTCATTTTCTTCTTTTTTACTCTCTTTTTTTGTTTTTTTTCTTCTTTTTCTTTTCCTTCTTCTATTTATTTGTTTATTTTGTCTTTTCTTCTTCTACATCTTTTTCTTCTTCTTCTCCTCCTCCTCCTTCTCCTTTTTTTCTTCTGTTTCGTCTTCTTCTTCTTCTTCTTCCTCATTTTCTATTTCTTTTTCTTCATCTTTTTTTCCTCATTCTCTTTACTTCTTCTTCTTTTTCTTCCAATCGTCCTCGTCTTTTTCTCCCTTTTCTTCTTCTTTTTCTTCTTCTTCTTCTTCTTCTTCTTCTCCTTCTTTTTCTTCTACTTTTTTCTTTTTCCTTGTTGTTGTTCTTCTTCTTCTTCTTCCACTTTTTTCTACTTCCTTCTTGTTGTTGTTCTTATTCTTTCTTATCCTCCTCCTCCTTCTTCTTCTTCTTCTTTTTTCTTCTTCTTCTTCTTCTTCTTCTTCTTCTTCTTATTCTTCTTCTTCTTTGTTTTCTTCTTCTTCTTCTTCTTCTTCTTCTTCTTCTTCTTCTTCTTCTTCTCCTTCGCAGCTCCCCACCACCCCCCACGCATACATCTAAGAACAACACACACACACGCACACACCCAGCTGGGAAAGCCGTCAAACAGTAAATTACTCAGATTGTATCCCGTCTGATTTAGGGCGCCAAGGGATATCAGCTACAGAAGCTCATCCAATGTTCATTTAATGTTGGACCAGCGTCGCAGACGGTGGCCCAGCATTAAACTAACAGTGGGTGAACGTTCAAGAGAGAATATCAGCTTTCGGGGAGTGAGATGGCTAAATAATCGTGACGTAGTTTATGTTGGAAACTAAAAACATTCAAACAATGTTGTTATAATGTTGGACCAGCTTCGCAGTTTGTGGGCCTGGTGCTTACTGAGATGTCTTGGGAAGGCAACGCTACTTGTTTACATTCAAGCAACGCTTCCAGGCTTAGTTGGAGAAAATACCCCAATGATCTCAAATAACTCTATCTTGTCATACATGATTATATATTAATTAGGCATCAGATATTGCTCGAGAATAAGGTATTTTTCATCTATCAACCGCTCATTTTTTTGCATGTTTTATGGCCGAGTTGATTTTTTTAGATTATTTTGTGACATAATCTAAAACTTTATGAACTCAATTTGTCCAGCAAGATTGCTTTTTAAGATAATGTTTGCAGAAAAAATGCGCAAATAGACAGCTGATCATTTGTCAACTTCCTACGTAATTGCACTGCTTTTTAATCCACTTTCTTATATCACCTTGAGCTTCAAAGTAGAAATAAGAGATAGTCCTTGTGAACATGTAATGGTGTAAGTGCCATTTGTGAAGCGACAGATTGACATTTCATATACAAGAGCATTATATAGCATATGAAATCTGAAAATATTCTTACATTTTTTCTTCGTGCTCTCACACCCACAAGGGATTGAGATCTTTGTCATTCACTCCCCCTGCATATAAGAACAATGACATCGATGTCCACATTTAAGAAAGTGTTGAAAACACATCTTTTTCAAATGGCATTTGCCGATGTTTAGTTTTTCATTAATATACATGTTATGTAAAGCGCCTGTGATTGTCTGACAGATACATGGCGCTATAAAAATGATTTATTATTATTATTATTATTATTATTATTATTATTCTAATTATGACTAACTAGAATGATCAGGGCTGTTCCATTTAAGCAAGTGGAGGGGGGGTCTCATGCCTTTGTGTTCACACACCAGCTATTTCTTCCTTGGAAAATTAGTCGGCTACTCTTGAAAATCATTTAGTGAATATACATGTAGCAACAGATTATCTGGTCGTTAGAAGATTGGTAGTCAGTCAATGATTGGTGGATTCGTTGTGCGATCCTACCATGTATAACATCAGAATTGGGACATCATGACGACATATACAGACACCTGAGCGAGTGACAGACACCTCAACAAAAATATTATAAGATTTATCATAATCATAATGGTACCAAGAGAAGATTAGGCCAGGTGAAGAAAGGCCATGTAAAAAGGCAGCAGCCTCTCCCATCCAAACCAACCAAACAGCCCGAAACGTAGCCTTTAGGCTTATATGACATTGCACTCTTTGAGCCATTGTCATGATTATGTGGTGCTTGTCTGCAGGCAGCTTTGATTTGAGAAGTGATGATTACATGGGAAGCTACAGCAAGGAAACAACATCCAGCTTCCGCGGCAAAGCGTCTCCGTTATCAGCTTTTTCCTGGCTCAGGCTCATTCCCATGTTCATCTTGGTTTTGGTGCTCAGCTCGAAATAAATGCTGCAGGACTGAGGTGCGTTTGTATATGCCTAACATGGTGATCCGTCTAATTCGTCAGCAAATTGGTCAGGATTCGCTGTACAGTCGTCAATAGATTGCTCCAATAATGGTGAGCTAGTCTGAAAGCAGTTGCCAACTTCGCTTTAAAGTCGAAATACAGACGCTACATGTTATCGACGAATTAAAGAGTCCACGACGACAGACACGTGCTCCTCAGCGAAAGAGGGTCTTCAACAAGACACCCAGTGTTCATCTGATTGGTTAAACGGTCGCAAGTATGTTGCCCCACTGTTGTTAATCATTCATTATAGACCACAGTCGCTACATATTTGCACACATTCGTTAAGCAGTCGTTTGAAAACGCAGTCGTCAGAGTCGCCAACAGTCGTGCGATGCCAGCTTTAACTGTTACACGCTTAAATAAATACAATTATTTACTAAATTTGTAAACGCAAATTTGTATATATGTTAGTGTAAATAAAAATACACAATATAGCATCTTTGCAAAACAGTACATTTTTTACTTCACAGTATAATAACTGAACTGATATTACAGATGATCTTAATAGAAACAGGCTATAATAAATAAGAAACAACTACGGCATTTCTGGAATTGTAAAATATGTCTAAAAAATGTGTAAATGAACACATGATATCAGATTTGGTAGTTGAAGTGTCCTGAGAAATTTTG
Organism: Flabesymbios commensalis; assembly: GCA_964017125.1. Taxonomy (NCBI): domain Eukaryota; kingdom Metazoa; phylum Annelida; class Polychaeta; order Terebellida; family Flabelligeridae; genus Flabesymbios; species Flabesymbios commensalis. The sequence continues at coordinate 125,695,607 of OZ024902.1, read as the reverse complement.
CATTATATAGTATACATGTAGAAAACAGCCGCCATATCTCTGAGTGTCAGTGTTGTGTAATACCCAGAGATCTGTAACTATAAGACTAATGCCTCCCTCTGCGTCCCATCCGGTTACCGCCCTGTCCCGGATGTATACACTGGCGGGGTGGATCTATTTCGCGACAGCACCGCTGTGTCCCCTGAGCACACACAGGGAGGGATAGTAGGATGTAGATTTCTGGAGATAATCCTTGATTTAGAACGGACCAGGCATCAGTCTTAATCCTGCTGTAGCGCTCCCGGGTGGTAAAGGGGGAAACGTCAGCCGTTTTGTAACAAGGTGTCCTGAGGGATTGACTCCATCAAAAACAAGAGATGCTGACCCGATGCTGGCTTAATGTTGGCCCACAGTCTACGACGCTGGCCCAACAATAAACCAGCTTTGGGTCAACATCTCGTCTGACGTTATACTCCAGGGGGATCAGCAGAGCTTTGTATTTACTACAATATACTGACTGACGTGAAAATACAACTATGTATAGACAACTACTAATAATTAAAAATAAAAATATTCTTTATTTATAGAGGGTGACCCATTGAGCTTTAGACCATCTGGCATGGGGCACTCTGCAAAAATTATACATACAAAAATTTTAACATGGTACACAGGTACAAGCATGGATATATGCATATCATATTGACAGAACAATTCAAATTTAAACTCAAAAAGATAGTATGTTAAACATGTAGAAATTGTGACAATAATTCGTATTGATGTAAATATACGTCAATATGTAACTATAAAATAGTGTAGCTATTAACATGATGTGCATAATGAATCGTATTGTCACGATTTTTTCGCAAATATAGGCTGAACTGGGCAGGGAGAGCCTCCTGAAAACACTCTCGGCCACAGAGGCTCCCCTGCATATTTTCGGGGAATGGAGTCAGTGGTTCCTTTGACACCGGAATACGGCGAGCCCAAGAGCGTTAATTGGCCACCACACCATGCCATTCACCTTATCGATTGCCGATTGAAGGAACTGTTTCTTCCCCGTCAAGAAAGTTTTACAGCTGAAATATTTTTAATACAAACCAACATATTTTTTTAATTTGAAAGTTAGCTCTTTCTGCTTCATTTGAATGCAAATGTTATGGGTCTATGGTCAATTTAATGTTTTACTCTTTCAGAGTGGGGTACGACTTTTGACATCAGAATCTGATTCTAAAGTCGTTTTCCGCGCTGTAATGGTTAATCTCATGGTAGATCTAGTGTGTTCTCACCCTGGTCTAAATTACGTGGATTCAAATACTGTGTCCAGAGGGTGCTAGGAAACTCTTCGATTTCCATGTTTTTTTAATCCCAGAGGAATCTCAGCAAATCTATATTTTGGTTGTGAATGCCCTTTAAACGTGTTAATTGGAAAATGTGTTTTTATGTCTCCAGTTATAAGACACAATCACATCAAAGCAGCTGTGGATAATTACTTCCTGAATAAGAGAACACATTGACAGCATAAAGAATAATTAAAAGACTTACATTTTGCGCTTTTATTATTCTAATAACACTAAGTCTTAATGAGCTCGTGATGAGACAATGTGTCGTGGAGAATCAGAATTAACAAAAAACGACAGATTAACAAAAACATGATTTAGCATTTAGCACGCCGAATCATGGGCGAGATGGCGAGATGAGATAAACGAATCTAGTAAATGTACTTTGTATCGTATTTTTAAGACGGAATTTAAATTCGAAAATTATCTTTGTTTTTTACCATTGTACGAAAGAAAAACATTTTGTAAATTCAGAACCTGTAACCACAAGCTACCTATTAAAGTCGGACGTTATACAAACACACCAAGAATTAATAGAATATGTATTTTTTTAAATAACAACACACTATGTGATGAATTTCATTTTGTTTTAGAATTCTCAATCTTGTCTGAAGTAAGAAACCAATTTCTACCCAAGTATTGTCACCAACGACCAAACGTTTTAGAGTTTAAAAACATTATGTCAAGTCAAAATCCAAATGTGATTAAAAAATTAGTTCAATATTTAAAAGAATCTTTCAATATTTTTGATCTTTACATTTGATTGCTGCTTACATTGTATTTTTTCTGTTATTGTTTATAATCTTTATAATTATGTGTATAAAAGATGTATTGTTTAATTTCATATATATTACGCTCCATGCCACCCCGGCCAGAGTTTGAATAAATTATTGTCTATTTTCTAATGTCTATTGCAATGCTGGTTTACTGTCTGCTAGTTAACTCTGAGTTTTAATAATTACATCGTAACTCTTATTACAATATCATGCATACATAATTATGTCGATTCGTTTTTGATCTGATGTTTTAGAAGGTTCATTGCTTTATTAGCACCCTGCGGTAAATGATACATCCGCGTTGAATAATTTTTTTTATTAAATTAATTAAATCAAAATACAATATAGATATACTGATATATTATATAATTTTAAAGCCACCATCACAACCACAACAGTCACAGAATGTTAACTTCCGTTGACATGCCGTACATGTAACTACAGCCTCCTCTATCTTATTGGATCCGATGCGACGTAACCATAATACAAGTTAAGATTAAATGAATGAATAAATGAATGAATAAATGAATGAATAAATGAATGAATGAATGAATAAATGAATGAATGAGCGAATAAATAAATGAATGAATGAATGAATGAATGAATGAATGAATGAATGAATGAATGAATGAATGAATGAATGAATGAATGAATGAATGAATGAACTAATGAAAAACTGAACGAGTGAATAAATGAATGAATGAATGAATGAATGAATGAATGAATGACTGAATGAATGAATGAATGAATGAATGAATGAATGAATAAATGAATGAATCAATCAATCAATCAATCAATCAATCAATCAATCAATCAATCAATCAATCAATCAATCTATCAATGGATGGATGGATGGATGAATGGATGAATGAATAAATGAATGAATGAATTAATGAATGAATGACTGAATAAATAAATAAATAAATAAATAAATAAATAAATAAATAAATAAATAAATAAATAAATAAATAAGTAAATAAATAAATAAATAAATGAATGAATGAATGAATGAATGAATGAATGAATGAATGAATGAATGAATGAATGAATGAATGAATGAATGAATGAATGAATGAATGAATGAATGAATGAATGAATGAATGAATGAATGAATGAATGAATGAAAGAATGAATGAATAAATGGGGATTTAGGCCATTTTTATTTGCATATATGCTGCTGAACTGCGCCAGGAGAACCCCCTGCTGATGGTGGAATGAATCAGATGAAATTGCCCGCCAGCCATATGATTCGAAATTCGAGCCCTGGCGATCTGAGGTCTAGCACACTACTTACTGAATATTTACGAATAAGCGTGGAAAAAATGTTTCTATTCTTTGAAATCAGAATGCCAGAGCCCGCGATCTCCAGACAGGTATCTGTAACCACTACAAGTTAGGATTCTCAACTAGTACGTAGCTTGAACTCCTTGCTGGTGGTCACCTGAAAATACTGATTTCAAAACATCAACAATAAGCACGCCATGTAATTCATAATCATTGGATTTCAAACTTGAGGATATTGTCCATAAACCCTTAAAATGCTAAAGTAAATAATATAAATTTTCACCCACTTTAAGTTTTGTCTTGCTACCACAACCTACAACTTGAAGTGGTTGAATATTACTCATATCTGTTTAATTTGAGACCAAATATTTGCAAATTTTGATGTTCTACTTATCCACCACCAATACATTTCCTTTCGTTAATAAACGCAATTCCCATCTCAAAGAAAGTGAATGAAAATGACCTGTTTTGTAATAATACAAAAGGGTACTGTATCGTTCCAAATGACAGTGATTTAATCGGCTGATAAAACGAAGTAACAACGACTATTGTCGTAATTAGCAGTGTAAGGTTTAATATAAAGCTGTTACTAACGTTAACACAACCATCTTCAGATGATTGCAAAATGTCATGGTGAAATGTAGTATTTGGAAGCTTACAAAGAACATTAAACATGACATGAGTCACGTTTCACTCAGAGCTGTGATTTTCACAATGAGGTATATTTCGGTATCAGCACATATATCACATTTGTTTTTCGTCGAATAACAATTAATGACGGAAAATACAAATGAAGAAGGTGTTTGCTTCAAGGTCTACGCCTTATTCATCGAACGAGTGCTGTATTTTCTCATCCCACTCGATGGGAACCGACTGCATCCTTTGAACGAGAATTGTAGATTTCAAATTCTGTAACGAAATCAGAGAGGGAAGTGATTTGGTTATTTTTTTCAAAGAATCTACAAATCTGGAGGTAAACCCGTGATGTCCCCGGTGGCTGTCATCTGATGGGGAAGCCATGTCTATCTGACCCCCACCTCGTGGTCAGTCCATGTACTAGCCATCTGTGAGGCTCTGCAGGGGTTCATCAAGTGATTGGAACAGTGCATCCCGGGAAGCAGGTCATATGTGAGATAGGAAGCTAATTCTCAGCAGGTGACACTGATGGGTCAGAGCAGGTAAAAACTGCTCATATCCCCAGAAAAACACCAGACGTTGACCCAGCGCTGGTTCAATGTTGGGCCAGCGCCGTAGACGGTGGGCCACCATTAAAGCAACAGTGAGGTGAAGCTAAAAAAATCGTTTTATCTTTAGAGAACACTAGACATTCACCCAATGCTAGTTTAGTGTAGAACCAGCATCGTATACGGTGGGTCGGCAATACAACAACATTGATGAACAGGTAAAAAGTGGTCTTCTCCACAGAAAACACAAGACATTCACCCAATGGAAATGTTTATATAAAAACCAAGCGACCAATATTTTTTTTGTTAATTTGAAATCATCATAAATGTCTCAGTTAGCTCTTTCAACTTCATTTGGATACCTATGTTATGGGTGTACGGCTATTATAAATTTGTGTACTCTTTCAGTGTGAGAATCAACTTTAGATGTTAGAATCTGACGTCTATATACGTTAAAAGTCGACCTCCGCGAAAGGGTTAATGTTGCCCCAAAGTCGTAGACAGTCGGCCAACATTAAACCAGCATTGGGCCAATGTCTCGTCTCCGCTTGTTCTTCACCTCAATCAGCCAACTGCCAAATATAAAGTCTCTAAATCCAAGAATAATGAGGCCAAATTGCTACTGGGAATCACCACTGGACCGCGCTATGTCACCCACAACGAACGTCTAGTCACTGTTTTGCTCTGGTTCGGTGTTTTTTATTGTAGTGTTTAAGCTTATGGAGTCCGCAATGCTCATTTTATTAGAGCTCCTAATTGAGCTTTATTGGCATGCCTTGTGACTCGAAACAATTATGGCCCTGAACTATGGTGCTCTGTTTCTATTTTGTTTGGATGTTTGTTATTCAAAACAAATATTATCAGATATAATGCATCTCAGAATAATATATTTCCTCATACTAAAAATTATTTTAAATAGTCTCGTATTGCATTTGAAGATATAGGATTTTTTTTATTATACAACGTATGGATTTCCTGTGATTGCATGTGATTTTAATTATAAATATTCCATTCACAGCGGTGTAATCCAACATAGACGTGTTTTAGTAAGTTAACTAATGTTCAGTCGAGCTCACATAACTGTGGATATGCCATATGTTTCAGCTAGAAAATCATTTTGGCCCATTACGTAGATGGGTGATGTATGCTATACTTAAACAGATGTATTGCTGTGTAATTAGCATTACTAGTATTGATAAATTGGACGAATAAGTGATAACATAACATTTTTAAATATTATATTGATGTCGAAAACATGGTTTGCTGAAATAACTTTGTCTCTATTGAATTATTGACAATCATGTGATAAACTTATTGATTTCGTCGCCAACATTAGCTTTGCATGTAGGTGATGTCAAATAACTGTATCGCATGTTTTATTGTATTCCTTGATACCAAACACATATGGGTTTTGAGAAATAATCTCGTCTCTACCTCAATTATTGACGATGATGGCGATAATTTTATATTTTGCATGATAACGATGTCAAATAAAGCTATTGTATGTTTTATTGTATTCCTTAATACCGAAAATATATGGTTTGGTGACATTATCACATCTCCATCTCAAGTATTGATGAATATATGATATTTTTGGTGATTTCATGGCGGCCATTTTTAATTTTTCAGTTTACGCCTTAAAGGTTGGAAACCCACATCCGCCGAGATATCATCGTGGGGATGCTAGCCATTCATAATCGAAAGAGAGATAATAAAATCAGCCAATACAAGGTCACCCCCTTGGCTGCCGGACTATGGGTTATAGGAGTGTTTAAGTAACTCCTTGGTTAATTATTGCTTAGTTGTCAATACATCAAGTAAACCATCCACGACGTACGCATTGATCCAGGATAACGCAGGACTAGATTACACATTTTAATGACGTAACTCCTTGATTAATTGATCAGATTAGATGCAGCAGTTTTTTTTATTGCTGTAGACTGCTTCTCGTTGTGATTGATGGATTGGGATGCCATAAAAAGATTTGTATTACAGCTCTACTTACTACACATTTCTCTATTGTGATTTATATTGTTTGTCCAGACCATGAATTGATAGCATCGCATCATTGGCAAAAATATGCATGTCATTATCGTAAATAATGAACATGGATGTATATGCATCATGTGCAAAGCTGTCCTGTTTTCACCATTTAGAAAAGGATGGTTTCAAGCATGGCCCGAAATAATATTTTACAAATAATATAAAACAAGTGATCAGAACCTTAGTGTCCCATATTGAATAAACTATGTTTTCTTTGCATTCATCTGTTCGAGTTCATGCCTTGACTCCTAGCGCGGTGCCGGTCAGTGCTTACTAAGTAGGGCTATGTACTTCCCCCGCAGGCGAGCACCGATGTATCAGTGGAGTTCATGTCCTGCATACCATGAACTAGTTTAGGCTGTGAGGTCAACTGGGAAAACAATTCTCAAAAACCAGACATATGCTTTAGTGGGATGGTGAAAAGTCATTTCTGACTTATTTGTCATAAGCAAGATAAGTACATATCTCAATCATATCTTCTATTGGTATGTACATGGGGAAAGTGAATTAAAACTATAATGTTTGTTTAAGCCTACACATGATTTTAAAAATGTATTAAATATCATTGATTTAAATTTTTTGGTTGACAAGTATGCCGGATAGATACATCTGAGCCGTCAAGCAACATTTCTCATTACATCTTTATTGTGACATGTGGCATCTTTGTTCTTTTTACATGATTATTCGGAGCTTCTCTGTTTAGTAGAATATCATTGTGTTACAATGTTACGTAATATCGCATTGTAGCACACCAGACTATAAGGGGACCACCATTCAATCTCCAGGGGAGGGGGGGGGGCTGGAATATTTTTAAAATAAACATTTTGAGAGAGAATTTTCATTAAATAAATCATTGTCTGAAGAACATGTTGTAAATAAATGTGCCCTTGTAAAAAAATTGTGATCCAACTTATAGACAGAAAAAAATTATAAGAAAGTTAAATGATTGTTTTGCTTGAGGAAGAGTGTGGAATAAATAAAGTATTGCAGAAAAGAAGTGAAATAAAGAATTTGTCCAGTTTAAAAACTCCACCCACTCCACTGACAATATGACAGCACAATGGATATCATCCCATCATTCAATGATATAATGAAATTCGGCTTTACTAGCTTAGTACTGAGCCATCAAGGAATTGATGAAATACACAATGACATGACGGGGTATTATAGGTTACTATCTAGCATTCCACTATGGCTCGATTGATTTGACTGTTGCCCATAACCCACCAGTAGCTAGCTTGTTCAATCCCATTTGTCACAGGTAGGTGACCATGCTCCATGTATGGTTGGTTGGCGCAATGTGCTTTCTGCACAATCATTGCAAAATCGTGATTGAAAGAAGGCCGAAGTCAGTACTATTCTTACTAAATGTCTTCAAGAGTTCTTTATGGAGCACGTTACTACAGACCAAGTAGCCCCTAATATAGATGGAGCTGTACACTCAGACGTGCTTACACTTTCTGTCCTCTCGGCTGGCTCAACATGTAGAATAAGATTAAAGGTAAAATACCGTAGACCGGCAGTGTGTGTCGGCTGGCAGACTGAATGGTCACAGCTAATACCCAAAGAGAGGGATTTCCCTGGAGAGTGATTCCATGTGGACCAGTCGTCTGCTTCGGAGTGTGACGTCATAAACCGCAATGAACCGCTAAAAGCAGCAGCCAGACGCGAGATGTGAGCGTGAGGTCAACGACACCTGGGTCACGTGACGACGGCAAGGATCAACAACCACCAGTAAGAGGCTGATAAGTCACATGACTGACGTAAGTACTCGGCATTCAAAGGGACTATTTTGCAAAGTCACCTAACCAGTAAAAAGTGCATTATACCAATATGAAATTAAGAATGAGTAGGAAATTACATTTTATTAAATTTAGTATTTTCCGAATTCATGTTAATGAATGCACATCAACCTAAACGTTTAGGCTTTGCCCGGTTATATTATTTATGTAAGCTCACATGATTCTCATTGTAGATTAATTGCTCTCATCCCTTTATAATTTGTTTTGTTTTGTCTCCCTGCCCACATAAATAACAATTATGCGTAGTACTACGAAATAGTCCCCATTTCTGTTGAATATGAATAATACTAAGTACAATAATCCCGATGAATTTCGTCGAGAATAGCTGAATTACTGGACATAGATGGCAACTGTAATCCTCTCTCACATTTGTAATGATATATATATTAATGTAGGACTTGGAGCCAGAGACTGGTCTATATTCTGACCGCATTATCTGTAACTGAAACTGCTTAACTTACAGCCAAAACCTGATTTAACAGGTGCGGTTCCAGCTGTTTATAAATGTCCGCCCATTTAAAAACGACCGTGCGTTTATAAGCACTTGCAGCGCACTTCTGACGAGTGTTCATAAACACCCGGGCGTTTATAAACGGTCTGCCAATATGACTGGTTATTCTATAATATGAGCTATTTTTTGTTAATTATACCAGATTTCAAAATTGAAGATGATTGATAACCCGTGCGCACGCAATGGATTTTGATGCTTTAGGGTCAAGATTAAATGTCTCTTTGAATTAAGCATGTCTGAGAGATATACATTTTCTCCATGTGATGCATCATGATCCAGTAATAATCTAATAGACACAATAATAATAAGATCAGTTTTACTTGGAATTCACTTTGAGCTTTTCATCAAGTCAAAACATCAGATACACAGGATTATAAATCACTAGGGGTTTATTGAGGTTGAACTGACAAGCCTGTAAATAGCCTGTAAATATTTCCTTATTTTTGGACTTTCTAAACATCTAAAATTGCTCGCGCACACATAAAAAGCCTTTCGCACATAACACCCTTTTAATTATTTATACTTGAAACCGTAATTCGACAGGGAAAGGATAAAGCCGCTCCTCAATCTGTTATGTTACCTCATTAAATGAACACAGCACTTGTAAATTACATTATCTAGAATAATGAGTAGTAGTCACGCATCTCCTTCTTTTTTCTCTACATGAGTATGGTCTTGAACATGTCCCAAATGATTATTTTATGAATTATTTTCGAAACTCTGGTGGTGTATTAAATTACATCTACGTAGCTTTTTTTAGATTTTAACGCCAGTTGTGTGTTTAGGTAATACTTAAAAAAAACAGAAAAAATATATTTTTCTTCTCCTTTAAAAAAGATATACATTTCTTGCTGTTGTTAATGTGTCGCATATGGCTTTTCGTAAAGTCACATATACAACATTTTAATATGGCTGTGGCGATTTATAATGCGAATCTTTATTGGGTCCACGCTTGTAGTCGTAAGCTTATTGTGTTTGGCTACTTCTGTAAATGTACACCAAAATAAACATTGCATATTAGAAGTGTATTGAAATAGGGATAATTGTTTATATTTTATATCATGCTATACGTGGTCTGCACCACACTCCGCATTAAGGTAATGTACTCCACGTGGCTGAATGAATCCCTGGGGAATTAAACTAGTCACACATTAGACAGGAATGAGTCTGGATGAGTGATGAGTGATGTGAAAACTTAAATACACAGATATATTGCACATGTTGCAGATTATATTATAGTTTTGTCATGCAGGCAGGCAGGCAGGCAGGCAGGCAGGCAGGCAGGCAGGCAGGCAGGCAGGCAGGCAGGCAGGCAGGCAGGCAGGCAGGCAGGCAGGCAGGCAGGCAGGCAGGCAGGCAGGCAGGCAGGCAGGCAGGCAGGCAGGCAGGCAGGCAGGCAGGCAGGCAGGCAGGCAGGCAGGCAGGCAGGCAGGCAGGCAGGCAGGCAGGCAGGAAAGCAGGAAGGCAGGCAGGCAGGCAGGCAGGCAGGCAGGCAGGCAGGCAGACATACTGACTGAGTATTTAACATTTCTCAAAATGATTTTTTATTTAATGTACGCCCCATGAGTATTGGGAATTGATAAGATATTACGTAGACAACAATTGAAAAATCGTAGTACCATTTGGTCACATAAATATCATTTACAATCGAAAAGAGAGTGTTTTTACGATATTCTAAAATACAATATTCGTGGTATGATCTTTGTGTCACCACTCCTATGACATATTATTACGCCTAACTTGGTGTACATTAGAAGTGCGTAACTGTCGTTATTATATTCTGCTTATAACATAAATAACCAGACAGGCAAGCAGGCAGGCATTATTATTATTATTGTATTAGGAAAGGTCTAAAAAACTGATTATCTCATAATAATAATCTATTTCTTATGTAACAAGAAATGGTGACATATAGTCAGGTAGTTAGCAGTTTAAAGCAGTTATAGCAGTCTATAGCTTATTCGTCCACAAAAAGAAGTGAATGCTTAAAATGTATCATTTACAGGGTTACTTAATTAGCACATGGCGATTAGCTAACTGTTTTGTGACTCTCGGCAAGAGGGAAATTTATCATTCAGAGAACAATGGGTAATTATGTCCCGATAAAAATCTAACAAGCCGTCGACTTCATCAGGCTTTACGTTTGTTAATTAAGCTACTGATTGTAATCATAATTAAAGAACCCATAATATGTTAATTCTCTATGAGAATATTTTCGTTTAATAATTGTTCAACTGTTGTTATTAGGAAATTGTCAAAGTGATTATTTATTTATTGCACGTCCCACGATTATTAATAGCCATGATAAAATATTAAAGAGACAACAATCGAAAAAATCTGTATTCTGTGTCACGTTATTGTGTCACATAAATCTGTAGTTGCGCCTTTATTTAAGTATCTTAAATAGAAACGGGCCACTTTTAGGATATTCTAAGAAAACATGATATGATATCTGCGTCACTATACCTATACCATACATGTACGCCTATTTTGATGCACATGAAAAAGTGCCTAAATATCACACTGCTGGGAGCAAGGTCATTTTTATAAACTGCTTATAGCAGAGCTTATAGTCCTGGGGCTGATTCTGAGAACTAGTCTAAATCCAGAGTTTGTTGCACCCCCTCAAAGAACATAAGTTTCTCACTTTTTTTTCTTTATTTGGTACGTATGTAACTAGTTTCAAAACATTACCTCTCTAAGAATGTGTCTGAAAGAAAAAAAATTGCCTCTTTAAAAAAAATATGATTTTTCATTTTTTTTGCAGAAAAAAAGTTTAAATTTTAATTTATGCCTATGTGAACACCAATTATTACACTGCAATATTATATATATATATAAGTATACTGTTAAATACGTTCCGGGTGAAATTTAAAATAATTGTTAAGGTTTCTGTCAGCTACAAGTGCACAAATGGCAATATTCACATTTTCATCAGAGCACTATGACCGACTGCAGGAAATGGTCCTCAAAGGGTCTTTCGGACACATTTTGAAAGGGGTAATGTTTTTAAAATGGAAGCTGGTGAACTAAACAAAGAAAATATACCATGTTCTTCTGGGGGTGCAACGAAATCCTAGTTTTCAGAATCAGCCCCAGGACTATTACCTTTTCGAGGATTTGTCAGCTGCCATCAGACACGTCTGTATACTGCCTGATGCAGGATTAGGTTGTATTTTACTGGACATTGCTGGCAGCTGTAAACCTCTGTCGCATTTGTAAGGATCAGTATTAAGCTAGGATGCGATCTGAAATATAGGGTTTGGGGCCAGTGAATGTTCGCGATGGCCTACGTTCTAAGCACTACCAGTTTCTGTGAACCAAATAAACTTCTCGCATAGGTTTATTACCATTATTGCTACAGTTGATGATATTAATAAAATTTTGATCAAGATAGCCTACTTTATGTAAGCAATATTTACTCCAACCTCAGCGAGTAAAATAATTTGTACTGTTTCTGTTTTACATTTCTTGGATGCGAAATTGTCAGCTAAAATTGTTGTGTATTTTGTCAGCACGTACATTTGCCGTGGCAAACATCTCATCAAATATTTTTAGATCTATGTGGCATGTGCTTTTTATCTCACAATAATAAACTTGTGATCAATTCAATTATTGATAAGTCTCTGAATAAATTTGAGAGTGCCACAAGTAAATTATCATTATTATAACATAATAAATCTATCAAATATCCAGGAACCAATCTAAAATGAAATAACAATAATTATTGTGAAAATATCAAGGGATATTTGTCATTCATTTAAATTTTGCGCATCAGCAAATGCAGCTTCAAACATGTGAAATGAATACTTTAAATAATACCAATGACTATAATTATAACATTTATTTAAGTACAAATCTGGCGACAGCTCAGTAAACAGGAAACCAATGGTTCTTTAATTCTGGGCAACGTCGTAGACGGTGGCCCAACATTTAGCTAACATTGGGTCAATGTCTGGTGTTTGTTGGGAAACGTGTGATTTCCCAGGAGGCTGGCGTCTGATGGAGAAGCCATGTCTATTTGACTACCACCATGTGGTCAGTCCATGTACCAGCAATCTGTGGCTCTGCAGGGTGTCATTACGTTGCAACCCAGTTAGCACACCAATGTTGTTTTAGTGTTGGGCCAGCATCGTAGACGATGGACCAACAGTAAAACAGCACAAGGGTAACGTTTCTTATTTACTGGCAAGCAATATCCATTCTATATATAGTTGAATATAGAGGAAGCCAAAAACAAAAAGGGAGGTTCCACTGACAAACCTGTATTAATATTATAACTGTTTTTGATCTTTCAAAAGTATCTGCCATTTTTTACGCACACATTAGTATTTTTACTATTCTCATTTACGTGATTTTAATAGCAATCATTGTAATTTTATATTGTATAGTGCTTAAATTCGGGGCCATAATTAGGGGGGGGGGGCATGCCAGCTTCTGCTTATTTAATTCAGAGCTTTAATGGTTAATAAGTGCTGATGGTGGCAGCTCATGCAGGAAATGAATGCAATGGATATGACATATTTCAATGTAGAAATGACAAAGAAACACAGCCATATCCCCTAATAATTCAAAGAAACACAGCCCTCTTCCCCCGACCCACAAGTTCAAGTGGGACATGAGCAGCTCTGCCCACGTGACACGAGCAGTGCATGCCGGGATTCATATGTCAGATTGCCAGGCAGCTTATTTCCTGCTGGTGACAGTGGTAGTCGATAAGTAGGTAAAATAGTGGTCACATCCTCGCCTCAATCTGTCCTAACTGTCAAGACATGTCAAATGTGATGTTTCTAAATCCAAGTATAATGAGGGCTAATTGCTAGTGGGAATTCAGCAATGTTACGATTGGGTAATGTTATGTCGCTGACAAAGAAAAGAAATTACCACTATTTTTTCCAGTTACTGTCTTTTTTATATAATAGATACTTTACCGTTTCTAAGCATCTGATAATAAATTTAGGAGACCGTTAAGTTAACATTTATTTAGTTTCACGTAGGGTTTGTAATTAATTTTCAATTCTGGCAAAATCTAAAAAGAAATTGCTCATTCGTAATAAAAATGTGCTGAAAAATACCTGTTATTGCTAAATTGCAATTATGTTATTTGTACATAATTTACTAATAAGAATAATTTATTTTCTGTTGCCAAATTTGATCTAAAATATGTGGAGCTTATAATTTGATTCATAATTCATTTCCTCAAGTGATGTATTATACTGTGTTGTGATGGAAAAGTATAGATGTTAGCAAGGATACATAGGGCATAATAATTTCATTGAAACCATCTAAGTTAAATTTAGTGTACACCGATATTATAAGAGTAAATTATGAATGTTCTGCAAAGAACAATTATTTGAACGTAGATCGGACCGAGCGACCAATATTTGGTAAGCTTCATTATCCAAATAAAATGTTTTGATCCAATTCAGCCTAAATTATCACTGTTTTTATGCACAACGTGGCAGTACATAATCTAGTCATACGTCCTTGTTTGAATAATTTGTCCGCGTTGATCATAGCGTGACAAGCTGGTAACATTCGAGAAATGACGAAGCCAATACGAAGACATAGCTATTACCTCCACAAAGGACCAAGCATAGTTTGTAAAAGAATGGGAGAAAAATCACGAGAAAACGCATGTCTTTATCACAGATAATCCTATTAAATGGGCAAATTAGAGAGGGATGGACGTTGATGATTATATGACTGAAAATGTTACAATTTCAGCCGCTCAATCTGTGGATATTATCACACGATTCCGTGCTTGGACTAAGCAATGACCAAGGGTACTTGTATTGTATCTTTGGCTTAGGTGAAATACGAGTTCAGTCAGTAAAAGTGTTCACTCATGTCAAAATTTAACAAATATAGATGCAATTTCACAATTTGAACTTACATAAATAAAGTGTGTGAAAGTGGTAAATTTGAAAGTTGGCAGGTTATTGAAATTAAAGGTTACTGACAAAAATACGTAAAATTATTGTGAGACTCGAAGTACTAGCACAAACTAAAATAATTTAAATAAATTCAGTACGTAAATAATTTTGTAAATTCATTTTTAAATTGTCATTATAAAAATCCGGTTTTAAATGATGATCAGGTAAACACTTGTCATACTAGGCTTTTCGTTTATTTAGTTTAAGTTATTGTTTCCTGTCAAGATCGTTTCGTATGGAGATATACACAGCACACCAGCTTACTCGTAGCGGATGAGAGCGTCGATGCAAACATGATTTTAAACTTTAAAACATCCATCTATATCAATGTTTTTCTTAGATAACAAGTAACATCACTTAATGATTTTATGATTTACGATAAAACATTTCACTGGGTTATTTATTGTTATATCGAGGTTTGCTATGTAAAAAAAATCTCTTAATAATGGTGGCAGATCTCACAAACTCATGATTAACGAAACTGCTATTCTATTTTGATAGACAAAAAAAACAGTCAGCCGGTCGATCAAGAACCAACATAGTAATTTCTTGTTTTTAAAAGGTTCGCTATGCCAAGTGCCTATACATTAAAAACAAAAATGTGACGTTCTTCACCTATAAACATGTTTTGTGTTTACTGGGAAGAATCTTTAACCCTTATGCTGCTATACGGTTTCAAGCATGTTTGATAACAAGGAAAATGCCACTAGAAATGGATTAATTAGTTTTTGGAACATGTTCAGCTAATAAAAGGAAAACATTTTAAGAGATGTATATTTTTCATACATAGAAATATGTATCGTCAGTTGAAGTTGGAACTTGCGTTGGTAATTCCAGATTCAAATGACAAATTCTGAATAGTTTACCTCACCTCGGTTTTTGTATTCAATTAATAAGCAAGGATAGCATAACAATTATTTTTGGACGGCGTATACAGTTTTCAGGAATGCAATGGTCACCACACACTCAACAATAAATATCGAGCAAATTCTGGCAATCAGTCCCCGCTACAACGGCAGGACTTTATCTATTATCGCTCAGATAATCTGTCACTGTGAAGGCAATAACAGGTTATGCCGCATTCTCCTCCCTGGAAATAAAAACAAATGAATGTCTCCGGGCGATCCTTTCTATCCCTGAGTCTCCCAAGAGATAATACGATGCTAGCTACTCGGACAAATCTGATGTTGCACCACCAGCATTGAGCCGGTATATAATACACGTACTAGAAAGTACAAGTTTTATCTTCGTAGCGATTTCTTGTAGACACACTACATGCTAGCTTGTGTAAATTCTAGTTTCGAGCGTTGACACAGTATTGCCAATGCTGGCAAACGTCTCATTGGAACAAGATAGTGATCATATTTGCTTAGTGGGGTTTGAGTGTGACCTTCAAAGTAATGTTACACTAACATATGATACTAAATTTGCATGAAGAGAAATTACAACAAATCTTAGTTCGAAAACACATATGGGTTGTGACTAGACATAAAGGGGCGCTGGTTTAACATTGACCTCTAAGGTTAGGAAACATAGTTTAGCAGTAATATGAGATATGTGTGCAGAGAGCCATGATCACCCTCCTCCATACAAGACGTCATTATTGTGTTAGCAATATTCATTTTTTTAAGATTATGTTTCATCACATAGCACTAAGCTGTTAAGATACACGCTTTTGATAATGTAATTATTTATTCAAGATGACACAAGAGTTGATTCATTAGAGCAGAACGTTGATTTCAGACTGCATGTTCCTTTATCTCTGTCATTGAAGAATTTGGATGGTATGCCGGCATGTTTTGTTACTATTCTCTCAATAAAACAATTAGATATACAAATAGTGGCTATTTGAGTTCGATATGAGATAATACAGAGCTTGTCCAGCATGTGACACGTGCTATGTGAGACACGTTTGCTTGTTATTTCTTTAAGTTAACTTATGTAAATGGTTAACCACTTGAAGTTGCAAATCTTGATATTTAAACACATATTCAAATCTTGATGTCTAAACACACATTTCATCAACCATAATAGTGCTTTTATCGGAGAATGAGACGAATTAAAAGCGATTACTGTCATGAATAGCACTTGAAGGGATAACAGAACTGTCTTGAACTGTCTTGATTGTCATTGTAACAATATACGTCTCTTGATGAAAACCAGTGTACGGAGAGTGTGAGAGCCATAATGCTATGCCTCATCCGGGATGGAGCGAGCCTTGATTACCCATCTTAATGAGGTAGCACTTTGATTAATTGATCAGCTCAGAGCAGGAAGTTTTTACGAGTGTTGACTGCTTCTCGTTGTCATTGAGGAATTCGGATGTAATAGACTTGAGATGTATTTTATTACCTCGGCGCCTACATCATCTTTTCTTTATGTGATTGATGTTGTCTCTCCAGACGATGAAATTGATAGAATCTCATCATTCAACAAACTTGTACCCACTACTATGTTATAGAAGATTGAATGGCCATTACGTGCGAGGGAGCACGTATTCATTGAATGTGTCTGTTTTTAAGCAATCATCTCGGTTTTTTGCATCGCCCGATTTGTTTTATAGTCAACTAGGCACGCAAAGCTGTGCCAATTCTGTAAACTAATATAACCTACCGGTCTGTTGTGAAAGTACACACATTTGATCAAAAATGCGAAATTATGCATTTCTGTTTTGATGCATCGAAAAATGTGTATGAAATGTAAACTTTTTTTAGATAAGTACCTTGTCAATTCGATAAGGAAATATGGTATTTACGACATACAAAAACTATATAGGCACATATTCAAGACTATTTATAAAAACGGTAACAACGCCGCTGAAAATATCATGTGAGAATCAAGATACCACAACCGCTCTAAGAGGGCCACCATTCAATCTCCAAGGGGGAGGGCTGGATAATGTTTGGAACGAATAATTTCGGGCAGACTCTGTATGAAATAAATGATATATTTCAAGAACTGATCTATAAGCATACAATAACATTTTAAATTGTCAGCGCGGCACCAAGCCGGGTAGAAATAAATAACCATCTCTCTCCTGCCTATGGAGATTGATTTGTAGATGGGTTCTCTTACATAGGCTATATAGGTCAACATTCTAACGTATCTGATACAAATGTATGGGTGTTGCTTTATAGACCACTTTGTACAATGAACTAGGTCAAACCAAGGTCAGTTTATGAAGACAATACTAATCTTCGATCACCAGGTACAGTCTGATACATCTGCGACGCATCGGTCTGCTGTGCAGCATGCCCACACTGTACCATCAAGACAACAACTGAAAACTGAAACTAACAAACTTGAAAAGGGTAAAATTCTGCGACGCTAGCCCAACATTGTTTCGATGCCTGGTGCTTATTAGAATACTTTTATAAACGATGATAATGGCTGATAACTCTCACATTATGAAGTACGAAAGTGATTTAATTAGATATAAATGGAAACATTTATTCAGACAAGATTCAAACCTTGCAAAATCTATCTCATTGGGCGCGCCCTAGCCGTGACGTGCTCTTCTAGGTCGTCGTGGATTGCTGTATTAGTTTTACCCGAAAAAATCAACGTTTTTCAATGTGGTGGTGACTGAGAGCGATCTCGACTCCAAGTTCCGAAAAAAATTCACATTTGGTTATTGACTGCGGAAAATTAGCTGATCATGCGATCTCGTAGCTGAAATGCTACTGATTCTAAAAAACTCTTTTCGACCTGATTATTCAAGGCCAAGTCTTAGATATGACCGTCAAAAGAAATGTCCCACGATTTTGTACGGGGTCAATATGTGGCTGAAACCTGCTTCATCCACTGGGGATAAGCGCCCCACCAAACACTAGACTTTTACCCAAGGTTGATTCAAGGTTCGGCCAGCGTCGGAGACAGTTGGCCAACATTGATCCAAAATTGGGTAAACGTCTTGTGTTTGCTGGCGCAGGTAATCCCCAAAGAGAGGGATTACCCCTGAGAGTGATTCCACGTGGACCAGTCGTCTGCTTCAGAGTGTGGCGTCATAAACCGCAATGAACCGCTAAAAGCAGCGACCAGACGCGAGATGTGAGCGTGAGGTCAGTGATACCTGGGTCACGTGACGACGGCAAGGATCAACAACCACCAGAAAGAGGCTGACTGACGTCAGAAGGCTGAATCCATAGAGACTACTTCGTTTCACAATCTAGCATGACACAAGTACTTATGTAATGCATAGCAAATATATGTGGTATTGAATGGCGAGACAATATATTTAATGAAACAGAATAGCCATTTACTATGCTAGAGACATTTGCATACAAAGTTCAGTTGTACACATGCCAAATTAAGACAATTTAAAAATTACATAGCTCTCGTTAGTATAGTTTCGATGTAATTCATATTGCCAGTTAATTACTAGTATTCAAATCCCTTCATTGTTATGACTTGCAGATGGTTGCATTAACTGTTTTGTTTCAGAATAATCACAAAATCAATTCTTCGTAGTAGACTTAAGTAACCAAAGTTATGTTTAGATAATTTAAATAATCTGCACGGGCCGAAAATCCGTTACCAAATATATTGTTTTTATGATCTGATGATGGCTGCTTATTGTTTACACCATCATAATAATACATCTAATATATATTTTTCATTTATATATTGATTTCCTTTACCCCTTGTCCTGCTGAATTTTTTCAATTGTATTTTTCGTCATTTAAGCCTTGAACTGTTAACTCAATTTCCAGCTTCAAATGATGAAAAATATTTCCAATACTGAAGTATTGGATTAACTGAGCATCTACCAATATTATTTGATCAAATTTAGTGATATTTATATTGATATATACTGTTTGAAGCCGCATATAAACGGGCCTAGCAGCACAAGGGTCGATCTGTAATCCGTTTGTGAATGACTATTGTCCTGGTGGGCATTTGTATAGAAAACATTCCGGGAAAACATGCATTTTTCTGCATGCTAATGAGAATCATAATGACAGATCATCTTTAATTTGTTGGTGATTATTTTTTGCAAATATTAAGAACTATAACTCACACAACTAATTATATTTCCCTTGTGAACATAGAGAACATACCTATTTCTTACTATATATTTGGGGATAGGATAGCACAAACCTAGATCGGCATGTACTGCTGTCAATATTGCTTTACGTGGCTTTCTGCACAATCATGGCAATATCGAAACAGAAGGAACCCGAAGTCGGGACTATGCCCTACTCGTATCGAATGATTTAAAGGGCTATTTATAGCGCACAATACCATAGACAGCTCTGCACACTACAGGCCTTAAAACAGTTTGGAGCGGGATTCAAACGCACTACCTCCGGATTTCGAGCCACAGCCGGACCGAATCAGCCACCGGAGCGGCATCAGCCTGTAATGTATTCGTCATTAACATCATTAAGGTAATGTACTCCACGTGGCTGGATGAGTCCCTAAGGGATTAAGCTACTAGTCACACATTAGACTGGAATCCACCTAGAGTCTGGATGAGTTATGTGAAAACTAATATACTCTGACACGTTGTCTCAAACCCACGACCCGCCTCTCTGATCCCTTAGCACACTTCCATTATGGGATATCTAATCATGAAGATAGGCGTGCTATAGACCTACTCAGTAAATATTATAGTCCACACAGGATCCATGTGTTTCGTGTGAGAGTTATCGGATTTGTGTTTTATCACAGCAAACACTGAATGCTGACACAACGTTAGCTTAACCCTTACAGAGCTGAAATATATTTGCATAAACTTAAAGACCAAAATGAGGTTTTTTTCAATTTGAAATCACCATAAATGCCTTAGTTACCTCTTTCCGTGAAAGGGACCCCTTGGGATGAGACATTTTCAATTTTGTCAATTTTGAAAAATTAATTTATATGAAGCTATATAGCTTACTGATCTTAACTAAAAATACAAAAAAGTCAGAAAACAATTTTAAAGCACCGAAAAAGAGTAGAATATTTATATTTCCAGGTCGTATATTGCTATGTAAACAAAACAAGTCAGCATTATACAACACTTTACACCACATATTCCCACGTTCTGGACGGTGAGATAAAAGCAATCGCCGCTAATTGGTGTCTTATTCTCAGAACATGGGGGGGGGGGATACACCTGCAACACTGATTGTCTGCTAAACGCTGGGCCGACGGCATCAACACGTGGCCCAATGCTGTAGGAACATTCAACCGTCCTTTAGCAAGTGTTTGGGTATACAAAAAGTTTGTTTGGTTTTAAGCGGATTCATAGAAATGTTGATAAAAAAAAAATTAAAATCTAAAAACTCTGTAAAAAATAAAATCATGATCTGTGGGATACACTACTTCATTACAAAACTAAAAACGAAAATTGATGTCATCCCAAGGAGCTGCTTTAAATTTGAATACCTATGTTATGGGTCTATATGGCCATTATATTATTTTTTTAATTCGTACAGTAAGGGATCGTCTTTTTCGTGGCTGAAATTACATGAATATCACAGGGTAAAATGATGTCCAGGCGAGGGTGCCCTGTCTTTAGATCCTGAAACCGCTCTTGATGTCATGATCTCAATATTAACCTTTTCACTACCATACATGACGGAAATTTCCGTCGTCATTCGTCAATGAACGTAACCATAAAATGACACACATTTTCGTCAAATATATACTACATTTATGTATTTTTCGTCATTTGAAGCTGGAAATTGCGTTAGCAATTCCAGCTTCAAATGACGAAAAATAGAACTCCTACACCAGTATATCTGGATCCTGGCATGCACCCCGGCCTGGAAGTCAAAGGGTTAAAAAAAATCGCGTGTAGTGAATAAAGATTACAATGGTTAATTGAGGATTAAGAAGGTTAATCAAATAATTCGATCGCGATATATATATTTTTCATAATTGTACAAGTTTGTAGTCATTTGAAACTGAAAATTGCGTCAGTAATTCCAACTTCAAATGACAAAAAATACAAGTACATAATTCTGCAGCATAAGAATTAGGATTACAATGAAAACATAATTTGACAAGACAAGCAATTAGTGATCACAGCATGGCAGCATTACCATAGCAACGTGACCAGATCTCTCGATAACAGAGCGATCGACGGCATTAAAGGGTCAGGCTCTGCTTATATGATGTGTCATTGTCCTGCTTTCTCCTACTGTTTTGGTTGGGATGGATTTTGCTTTTTTTGTTTTGCAAATTATTAGGAGAGCTCCAGTATCAAGTAGGCTGTTTTTGTTTTGTTCCTACAAAATTACGAAGCAGTCACCCAACGTTCGTTTAATGGTGCACTGCTGTCTGTGCAATCTAAATTGAATGGGAGAAGAAAAGTACCGACTTCGGGTTGAATAAGACTTGTTCTGAACCGAGGAGTAAAACTATAGCGATAGTAATCAAGGTAATAGTCGGAAACCGAGACGCAATGTACGCAGAAAAATGACTTGACATGCGATTGTGTGAGAGCTACCATGTAATTCATGCACACTGTACATGAACATAATTATTTGAGTAAAATTGCAAAATCAAAACACACATGACACCAATATATGAATCAGATTGCATGTCCAAACAATGGCCAGGACATGCAAGTACTAAAGCAGGGTAACACATGCAGGGGTGATCCGGCCACTCGTGAGTGACGTGTATGTGAACTGGTTGAAATCAGGCGATCTCCTGTACTCAGACACAGACCAGATGGAGCTACAAGACTAGCAAACACGAGACACTGAACCATTCATGGGGACGGTGGGCCAGTATTAAGGCGACATTGGTTCAAGCTGGGAAAAAGAGTAATTAGTGGTCACATCATGCCAGCATTACCATGGTGACGTGACCACTAAAACTACTGAGCTCAAGACATCTTAGACATGTTCTATAAAAAATCAAGTACTATAGAGTTTTTATAGAAAGTATTTAATAAAGTACAAATAGCATACCTACCGCAGAAGAATACTTGGCCATGATATGTTGTTCACATATAGGCTAAACAGAGTCTCCTTATGTAAAATTGCCATGAGTGTCATACTCTACAGAAGTTGACACTGTAAACATCAAATACGAGACATTTCCGCTGCGTTGGTAAGGCTTATTGTTTAGTCACACTTTGGACTCATTTTTTACCAGCATGTAGTGAATATATCGCGTTTAACCAACGGGTAGAGGAGTCAGAAGTCGAGAGCATAAGATATGCCATTTTAGATAAGATCGAAGCTCTCACAAACTACCCCTAATTTACACTCCTTCAGCAGTGTCGCCCGTAGAGAGATGGTGCCCAGTGTACGAGTAATTAGGCACCTCTGCACTACCAGAAAATATTGTTTAATACCACAGTTCATGATGCTTCAATTATACAAAATATGAGACGTGCGACAACAAATTAATAAATAAATGTTGTTTTGTGTCCTCCATATGCACTATATGCACATTAAGCTTGATCGAGAGAGATGTTGTCCTGTGTGCCAGTAATTAATTTACGACCAAACAATATTGTTTAATGTCACAGTTTATGATGGCTGAATATTATACAAAAAATAAAACGAGCAAAAATTATTGATA
The DNA here is from genome assembly GCA_964017125.1 of Flabesymbios commensalis. Taxonomy (NCBI): domain Eukaryota; kingdom Metazoa; phylum Annelida; class Polychaeta; order Terebellida; family Flabelligeridae; genus Flabesymbios; species Flabesymbios commensalis. The sequence continues at coordinate 125,672,226 of OZ024902.1, read as the reverse complement.
ATGAATGACTACTGTTTTGTATCAACAATATGCACTATATGTACGTTAAACTTGATGGAGACTAATAAGCAGTTTAATTAATGACACCCACTCGGTCCGAGAAAAGAATCTAAAACCTGTGAATCTGCTGTCAAAAATGATATCAACGGACCATGAAGTTGAGTATCAGCAACCTACAGACTCTAACAAACACAGAATATCGATCTCATGTTGTTTAAATGCTGGACCAGTATCCAACGAAAGACGGTATTTCATGTCATGTGGTGTTAGATTGTCAATCAGCACCCGTCATTCAGTTTTGGTGTCGAGTACTACACTTGGGCCGGTAATTCTACCCCCTAATTTAAAAAACAGCTGAATGACGGCAGTGATTGGCTGATTTCTGTGACTGATAGGATGAGCTACTCTTTCATGGTGGGGTGTAGAATACTATATAATTCCCAGCAAACTTGATGCATTGACCCTATGATGGCCCAATGTTGGGACAATATATCTCGTGGTGATGCGCACAGCTTTGCTGATATACTGATATTTTTGTCACCTCCGGAGGGACACCTGGTGACTGTCATTGACACCACAGCAGGACGCCAGAGCTTCACATCCTTGGACTATAATGCTGAGTCAGCGAGATTTATCCTCCGTCTTGTTACCATTTGTTTGCAAATATAAAAATGTCCATGTTTTGCCTCAAATTTATTCCGCACTCATTTCTTGGTTCACTCCTAGGGCAGTGCCGCTCGCACGCTCACAGACTCTGTTAAGATTGTTAGCTTCTCACCAATAATCGTCACTGTCTGTGGTTTAACGCCTAGATTTCAGCCGCCAGTAGTCCAGGAGCTAGTTTTTGCAGGGATCTATTTAGTGAGCTCGTTCAACCGGCGTAGTATCTACAATCTGAATTGACAGAATGATAAAATGGATCTTCGGCAACAACCCCAGTTAATATGTACAAACAAATTATGGTATCAGTTTTTTGTACAGCTCATTTTCTAACATAAGGGGTGTTTTTTGCTATATTCGTCAAAGTGGAGGTCAAGTTTGAAAAATAGCCATATCTTTGCAATGAATGGACCAATTCTCACACTTTTGGTATCACTACACTCAGTATTAGCTTATCTAACGTTTGGTTTCATTTTGCCTTAGATAAGATTGTTATATTCTCACAATACACAATCTTATCTAAGGCCAGACGAACCCAAAAGTTAGATACATTATTACTGAGTGTAGTGATACCAAAATTGTAAGAATTGGTCGATTCATTGCAAAGATATGGCTATTTTCCGAGCTTGACCTCCACTTTGACGAACATAGCGAAAACACCCCCTATGTTAGAACATGGGCTGTACAAAAAAAACTGATACCACAATTTGTTTGTACATACTACCTGGAGTTGTTGCCGAAGGTCCATTCTACCACTCTGTCAATTCAGATTCAAGATAGTCCGCCGGCTGAACGAAAAAAAAATTTGGTGTCCCTGCTCCTGGACTACAGTCAGTCCTCACATCATCTGACAATTTTAACCATTCCCTGTTCTGTGATTGGGCAATTCCCACCATCTCCGCCTCGTGGCTTTTAATTGCAAACCCAAGCAAAAATAACAGTGCCGAAGCCTGCCCCTCCCCCCGCAGGCGTGCATGGATGTATCAATCACTTGGCAAGTAAATCGATAGAATAATTTCTGTATTATATGGGCTACTTCAATATCTATTTTGGTCTTGACAGAAATTAACTCATTTTTCCTGAAGCGAAAATCAAAGTACAATTCTCGCAAAGTCCACAAGAGAAACTGAATCACTACAACACTGTACAAGTATGGAGTACCACAATATGCCCTAACAAACACAATACATTGATCCAGCATTGCTTTAGTGTTGGGTCAGCGTCGGAGACGGTGGCTCAATACTAACCCAACGCTGGATCAGCGTCTCATCTATGTTGGGTAATATGGAGTCATGAAATGGTGTTGGGATCTCTATTTTACAGTCTCATCTCGGCTTTTTAGCTGACTCAGCGGGAATGCTTGTGGTCAAGATCGGCATTATACGGCATTGTCTGGCTAAATAAAGCTGATTCAGCAGTTTTTGTGGTGGTCGGGATGCACATATTAACAGGCTGCTTGCACTTGACAGCTTCTCAGACACTGAACAATACACACGGAATGACAAAGGCAGACTTATTAATAAACAACAAACTCAAAACTTAGGCCCAATGTTGGCTTAAAGCTGAGCCAACATCAATCTTTACGCCAACATTGGATCAGCATCTCGTGTTCACTGGAAAACCAGATGTGGGCAAATAGAGGAGTTTTACATGAAGTAAATTCTGATTGGATGCGAATGTAACTAGTATCGTATCGCATTGGGTATAATGAAATAATCTACTGATTTTGAAAGACATTTTAGAACAATATTACATGGAATGATACCTGATATAATTTATACATAATATATAATGCTTCGATATCTATACTATAATAGAAGACATTTTGTCGATTAACCTTCAGCAGTAACATTAAATCTCGAAAACATAATATATTGCAAGTTTCTGAGAGTTGTTTTTGTGTCGTAATCCGGAGAACGGTGTACAGTATACTGATAGCCCAGCCAACACGAGGCGTCAACCCAATGCAGGATGAATGTTTACCCACCGTCTGCGACGCTGGCTTCGCCCTAACCTAGCAGAAAGTTATACTAGGTTCAAAAGTGGCCTGAAACCCCATTTATTCATTTTATTTCCAACCCCAAATGCGATACAGAACTCTGTAATTCCCAAAGACAAGAAATTGGCAATGGCGAGGGAAACAACACCTGTAGGAACAGTTCTTATCATTAGGGGGCGACCATTCAATCTCCCGGGGGGAGGGTTGTCGCGGAGAAATTATTTATTACAACCCGGCTCAGCGGCGCACTGAAAATTTTAAGTTTTATTGCAATCATATTCATACAAATGTTTATATAGATAGAACAGGTCTTGAAGTAAATTATTTATTTCGCGCAGATTGCACCCGAAATTAATTATTTCAATAATACTCCAGCATAGACCCCCCTCCCCCCCCCCGCCCCTTGGGGATTGAACGGTGGCCCCCTTGTGTTATTGTAGCCTTGCCTTGCCGCATCAGCCACACGAAGTATGGTACTACCATCGGCTTCTTGTTCAGTACAAGGTTCTAGATCCTCGTTGTCCAATGTTTGAGGAATGCAAGCAACATCCTCACCTATTTCAGTTTATGCCAATTTTTGGTAGCTTACCGTGAGCCACAACTCTTTTACGGATTCCAGTTTTTCTCTTCTCTTTTGATTGTCTCAGATTGTCTCAGTGACGCTGAGTCCCCACACAAGTCACGACCATGTTTTAACCATTTTGGGATTTCAATAAGGGCTTTTATTAAAAGCCATATTCACATATTGCCGTTCAAACAATACAATGAAATTATATGTGTAAAAAAAATCCTTCTTTAAAAATTATGCTGAAAATAAACATTTTTTATTAGCGCTATTTGAGCCATAGTGTGCGATTGATGCATCAAATATAAAGAGAAAACTTTCTTTTGTACCCAAAATACATTGCTTTTTCAACACTTCACTGAGGAATATGTTTATTATTGTCATCTATTCAGTATATGTAAGTCCATGACATGTAAGTCCAGTTGTGACTTTTTATTATCAATAATTATTTTGTCTGTCTGTCTGTCTATATTAGTTGTCATTGACACAATATAGAAATATAATTACCATGATTTTTCTGATATTGAGTGACAGCTCTTTTCATTGAAAAAATGGACAATATTGTTGAGTGACACCTCCTCACGCCACATGGGCCAACCCCTGCTTTGATTAAAAGGGTAACATCCTTAAGAAACATTTTTGTAGATATTTTGATGAAACATTTAATATTTTAAACATAATTATGCTTACCAATTACTATATTTTTTTTTACATAAGGGGGGTGAATATGCCCCGAACGAAGTGCTGACGCTACAGCTACACGGTAGTTCCCCTCTTGATATGGATTAGTATACCTTAGTGTAGCTGTGTACCAAATTTGGTGCCTTATCACAGTATGAACGATTGTGCCTAATTGAGGGTATTCACTATGAAGAAAAAGGACGTGTGAACCCCTAACGCCACATGGAACCGCCTTTATTTATTTTTAATAAACGACTAACATCACAAATAAACAGATTTGTGGACATATTTGGTGACAATTTTTTTTGAATACGTCTTATTTGATTTTTTTTTATATAGGGGGGGGGTGAAAATGCCCCGAAAAAAGCCCTTACACTACAGCTGCAAGGTGGTACCCCTTTTAATATGGATCATTCTACCCTAGAGCAGCTCTGTACCAAATGTGGTGCTTTTATCACAATGTGAGAGATTTTACCCAAATCTACTAAACTATATCTATGTTTACTGGGAGGTAGTCATGCAGGTGACACGTGTCTTATAGAGTGAGCAAAACAAGTCAAGGAATTAACCCTCACAACGTTGAAATAGTTTTGTGTTAACAATGGAGACCAAAGGGTTTTTTCAATTTGAAATCATCATAAATATCCCAGTTAGCTCTTTCCGCTTCATTTGAGTACCTATTTTCTGGGTCTACGGCAATTATAAATATGTTTACTCTTTCAATTCAGTGATCGACTTTAGACGTCAGGATCTGACGTCTACAAACGTCAGATTCTGACATTTAAAGTCGATCCCTACACTGTTTGGGTCCCAAGGTTGTTTAATGTTGGGGAAGCATCGTAAACAGTGGCCAGCATTGAGCTAACATTGATCCAACCCACGCATTTGGACGAATAAATGCTAGTATATAAAAATTTTTTTTAGTGTGTTTGTCATGCAAATTTAACCACTTACGTCAGTAGGCCTACATTGCCCTGGTCTGACATGAGGCATGTACTTCACAAATTAGCTCCATCAGTCTTACAGTCTCATCCATCATAATGGTCAGAGAATACTACAAATCATTGTGAAACTCATGGAAGATCTACTCTGTTCAACATGTTTGAGCCAGAGCTTCTATATGTTTGTTGTATTTATATCTACGTATAATGTTCTATATCACAGAAAATATTTAACCTATCTTTTAATAGAAATATTCTGAACTGGTAAAGGGAATCAACTCTAGCATTGTTTTTTATTGGCTGCCAACTTGAGCATCTCTGCAAATATCTTATCATATAGGTATGCCTTCTAATACAACTCGACCTTGAGATTTAAATTTCTACTGCTTTTCACACTTCATGACAAATATAAATATAAGTATATCGACTTCGAAGTCCCAGAAAATATCCATTGTGATGGAATAAGCCGATTTTATTCAAGGATTTGAATCAATTCGAAAACAAAATAAATGTTTTAGTTAGCTCTTTCCGCTTTATTTAAATACCTGTGTTGTGTGTTTACGGTAATTATAATTATTTAATTATTTCAGCGCGGGACCGTCTGTATTAGACTCAAAATTATCAGCTACCATTTTTTTTAAATTCATTTGAACACAAAACATTTGTATAACATGTGTACAACGTCGTCCCAACGTCTTCGACGTTGGTCCAACATTGTACAAATGTTATGCGAACGTTTTGCATTTACTGGGAAGGTATTTCTTCTGTTCCATTCCTAAAGTGAGCATATATCTTCTAGTGTTGACCTAATTGGACAGTAATACCACAGTGGAAATCTTTTATCGTCTTTTGTTTATGTTCCTTTCTAAAGGTGAGCATGTACCCTCTAGTGCTGGCCTAATTGGACAACTCGTCTGCCGCTTGTTGTCTGAAAGCTAGTTGTAAACGCCCCTGCATATTGGGAAGATTTTGTCCAAGAGGGGAAATGTCACAAACCACAGAGTAATTACTTTATATTTACACGAAATGGTGCTTTATTTCAAAATGATCTGGAACCAGCTATTATGATCCACCTTAAAATAATGACAATAATACTGTAATAATCCCCAAGTTATGTTAGTCGCCAATGGCATTGTGGCATGAGAAAAACATCAATGAGTTTAAAAGACAATCACAGGTTATGCAAACTATGTGTGTAAATTATTTCCGAAATAGAAAGAGTTAACACTTTGACCACTCACAATGTTTCAAAGCATCATTTTGCATTTCTGAAGTAAGATTTACCTTCCTAAAACCTAGTGGTTTTCAGAAAGAAAATTGTCATGGAACAGTTCTAATAATATTTTTTTTTCATTTGCCACCCACTTCACGCACTGCATCGCGGCTTGTAATGGATGAAAATGACGATGGTAAATTCAGACTTGAAAGGGTTTAAATGGTTCCCTGTTGATTCAAGTGGAGAACAGAACATGACTTTCCCTTTTAAAGTCGTCGTTGGCGGTCAAGGAGTTACAATCTGAAGCTAATTATCAAGTGAGGCCCTTTTAGTATGGTTTTTAAATGTAATATCACGTTTTTGTGGCATATTCATCACAAAGCTACCCCTATATAGTTTTAAATGCTAACATTCAGCTAAGACGATGGTCACAGTTGATCCGGTCGTTCTGAGATCGTTCTTCCACTAGAGGTAATCACTTAGTCCAATCCCAGCAAACACAATTGACCAATGATGATTTGATGCTGGTCCACAGTCTACAACGCTGGCAGAACATCAAATCAACATTCGGTCACCTTTCCACCACAAGGTTCGGCTTCTCCCGAGGTCGCAGAAGCCGAGTCTTGAGGTGGGAAGATGCATCCGGTCTGTGCCTTGTGTTTGCTGGTGTGTAGTAAAAGCTGCAGGCTTTTGTCTTTGCAAAACAATGGCCTAGTTTGAAGCGAAGAAAGTCACAATTTTGCTTCAGGAGCCAAATCAAAAAACCTCATTCATAATACATAGGTCAGTGCAGTGGCTAAACGCTGTTTCGAGGTTTCTTCCCCGGCTTAGTTTCTTAGGATTGTGATTCAATATTGTAGGGATCCTCTGTGACCGAGACGTAGCGTGCTCGGCTTCAGACCGCCAGGGCTCGAATTTCGAACTTTGTGTCTGGGTTGGGGGGGGGGGGGTGGGCGGTTAGTGCCATCTTATTCGTCTCACCATCCTCAGGAGGTACTCCTGGCCCAGTTTAGCCTACTTGTGCACAAATGTGGCCTTAAACCTCAATCGTTTCATTTCATTAAAAATTGAGATTATCTTTTGAGATTAACTTTTCATCATTTCCATTAGGAAAGTAAAGAACACCTAAACTTTTCTATTGGACATGAGGGAATGTTTTTGCAATCTTATTTTTTTAACATTTTGGTGGCATCATAACTTGAATATTGAGAGGGGGGCGTGACATATGATTCTTGCAATATTTCGGCTTATTTTATATGCACAAACGTGGCCTAAAACCCAATTCATTCATTATCTCCTTCATTCACTCATTCATAATAAAAATCAGATCTCCTAGAAATTCCGTGTGTTAAAGTTTCTAATATAACACTGCGTCTGATAATCTGCCTGTTATGTAAAGGGTAACTGGTTTGGCGATCATTATTTCACCATTTAGCTGGTCAGACACTGCTAGTCAATCTCTATTACTCCCTGATTCTCCTGACTTGATAAATTGATACATTACTCTATGAAGACTATCATTCACTCTGTATCATTTAGGATGTCACTGGCTGTGGACAGTTTGTATTAGCGGGCATTATATGTCAGCCCTGGAGTGCAAAGCCAAACTGCAGTAACTGCTTACTTTAAAAGTACGCAGTTATTACTTTTTGTTTTGTGCACAGCAGAACTGAGCAACGTAACAGATGAGGCATCAATGACGAGTGGAATAAACAACTAACTCGTACAGCGCTGAATTATTTTTGTACAAACCATGAAGACCAAAAGGGTTTTTCAGTTGGAAGTCATCATGAATGTCCTAGTTAGCTTTGTTTCTTCATTTGAATATCTATGTTATAGGTGTAAGACCACTAGAAATATTTTCCCTTTTAATGCAGGGATCGACTTTAGACGTCAGAATCTGACGTTTATAGACGTCAGATTCTGACGTCTAAAAACGATCACCGCGCTGAGAGAATTGAAATTGTTGTCGTAAACCCACAACATCGGTAGTCAAAGGTAGGAAAGTGTTAACGAAGATTTCTATGGTGATTGCAAATTGAAAAAAACTTTGTATTACATGGTTTATGCTAAAATATTTCAGAGTTGCAAAGGTTAACTTTACTGCCATGGGCGATAAAAACACAGTATCTATTTAGAAGAGTGAAATCGTGACAATAATCCCTTTGATTTGCACCTTAAAAACTGTTTGAGAAGTGTTGTTAAATAGTTAATACAATAATTGCAGAATAGCAATAAAACACTAGAGAAATAAGGAACTGTAGGTAACTACGTGTAGTTAATCAAATTAAGATTTCTTCATTCAGGATGCCAAACGTGTGTCGTCTGTTCATGAGAGTTGATGTGGGCTAATTAGGTTTACCATGCAAAACGAGACTTTGATATCAGAACTATGTCACTGATGATCTAATCTCTGCAATTACTGCTCGTTTCTTCACAGGAAACACGAGCCAATAAGGCTAGAATTATGTAACTGATGTTCTACTTTCTAATGTCTGCAATTACTGCTGGTTTATTTCCACAAGACATTGACATCGTTGATCCACCGTCAATGACTGCATGACAATGATTTGTGCTTGCTGGGTATGGTGGTGTTCTTCTCATTAATTTCCGCAATTACGGCTCGTTTCGTCATGATGAACATAATGGATAAGACATGGCAGGCATCCTCTTCATATTGACCTCACTCGGACGATTCTAATTTGTCAAGAATATCAATCTCCTCCAACTGGAGTCTTTGCAGAACAAGCATGGCCATCTTAGTACAGAGACTACCTATGGCACTGTAAATAATCAAAAAGGACTCTCGAAAAAAAAAGAAACACAAAAAACAGTAAATGTGTTCACAATAGGGTTGAAAATTTGAACATTTTCTTACTTTTATTTTTTTATATTTGTTATATGGTTATCGTCAAATAACAAGTTATCATCTGAAATAGCCGGTCCCGATGGCTCACTCGTTGCGGTTGTGGGTTGGAACTTATAGTTAGTCCTATTGAGTTCAAATCCTGGCCGGGTCGGATGTTTCTTATTAGGATTTGTGTAAGTAGCGTGTTCCAAGCGATTCAAAGGCCTAGAATACGCAGTGTCGCTCATGGTACTGTGCACTATACAGAATACTTAAAGTCATTCGATAAGGGTTGAGCACAGTCCTGACTTCGGGCTTCCTTCTGTCGCGATATTGCCATGATTATGCAGAAAGCAATGTAAAGCAGTATTGAATTTCACTCACTCAGGCATTTTTAAGTAATTTTTTTGTTATGTGCCTGTGCTAAGCAACCATGTAATCTGTAGGGTGTAATCTGTATGATTTATATCACCTAAAAACTGATCTCGCCTACAGAAAGATACTGTAGTTACAGGAGTGCATTATTTTACATTCTTTGCATTAACCACAAACTAGCACATGAATTGGCGTAACAGAATGAGTTATTGCTGTGGACACACTTCTCAGCAAATCTAAAACATTGCCCTTATATGCTGGATTAACGTTGTGCAAACGTCTGCATCGTTGGCCCAACATTAAACCAGCGTACGATGATATTGTTTACTGAGACAATACCACCTGCAGTCTGGATGTAGCTCATACATCACAATGGTAAACCATCACAGGTGCCACGAAGAAAAGGCCAATGTAGATGATATACACACTCCCCTGGACAATTCTCTCAGTCACTACACCATGCTGGGAGACAATTACCCACCGAACACAAGATGCTGATCCAATGCTGTTTTAATGTTAGCCCAGCGTCTGCGACGCTTGGCTAACATTAAAACAGCAATGGTTCTATTTCTCGTGTTTGCTAGGCAAGGGGTGAGGGAGGTAAATTGGCTTTTCTCTAAGCCGTTTAGGGTCTGGGTGATATTAGGTTATAGGGTGTGACGGACGACTCCCAGCCATATAGTGATCTATCATGCCATAAACTCATTGAAACAATAGCTTCACACTTCTCGGAGATTGCACAAGGTTGAAAGTGGGGTGTTGATTTAAATTCTCCAGACATATAGAAACCCAAAAATCGTGTCTTTCAGACAACTCTTTCAAATAAATTGGGGAATATTTAACCACCCATTTTGATATACATTTGCGGCATAATAGACCCCATATACTTATTTTGTAAATTTTTGGCAAATCACATTTGGGCTCCACTTAGTATTCTTTGAAACGCAGTGACGTCATCAGAAACCTCTTTAAATGGCTACACGGTAAAAATACTGTCATATGAGTTACCCTCCCCATACTTTATTGTGTTAGATTTGTAGGTGAAAACATTGCAGATGAAGGTTATTGAATTTCACAGAATAAGTAGCTGTGCCCAAAATATGTTCTTTCAGTGTAAACAATGATAAATGTAAACGCTAAAATATTTCCACTCTATCCCCCAAAATCGAATTAATTTCTATATTTACTACTGGAATTTTATATTTTCAGCTGTTTTTTGTGAATTATTTAGCTGACATTGACGTTAGTAATTTTATTTCTGGGAAAACAAATATCACAAATAGCTCTACTGTAACGCTCGTGATAAAACGTTTTTCTTTCAGTAAAATTTACAAGGGCAATCCAAAACAGCGATGTTTATAAAGTTGCATTTTATCTCCTACTCCATACGTGGTTGACTCCTCTCTGCATCTTCCTATGCAGTAGAAAGTTGCCACTAATTACCTTTAAGCTGAGTTTGTAGCTTGTTCATGTGGTTGAGACCTTAGACTGCATGTTTAGTGCTTGGCAATTCTCCTAAAAAGTGGAGCAATTGTCACCTCTTTATGTGCCACAACACTTGCAAATTCTAGAAGATTTTTTGAGAATGAATATGACAACTACTTAAAAATAAATTAAACAACATTACTAAAATATGAAGAAATGTGTCCATCTGCTGAATTTATTATGTAGGTTCCGTTGAAAATGCCTTGTAGCGTCTGAATCTAAAAAATGCAAAATAGCTTTAAATATGAGTAGAATCATTGTATGACTGATATTTGTATACACATTATGTGCACATGTTGTCTCAGATTGAGATGCTGCCCTACTTCCTCGTGGATGGTGAATTATTCACGGTGACCTCTGCGGGACTCCCAGGGGCACAGGGGACAAGCGGTTGTGTCAAGGTCAAACGGACTCTAGACAAATCTGCCAGGATTGATTGCGTCTTTTACAGCGACCGCATTTTTCTCTTTAACAAATTATCCCAGCTATGGTGGATAAAGCGACAGAGGTCTGGCCAGTCAAGGTCATGATAGTCCACTATAGCCTAAACATACCAAATTTAGTCACCTGACAGCCAAATTACTGTATGTCCGCACATTGCACACATACAGTATGTTGCATGCTGAGGGGCTGTACTGATTATGTCTGGTGCTGCATCATGCAAACGTCTAGTAAGGGACGATATTTTAATATATTAGCTTTTTGATATTTATTAACGTTTCCAAGAGTTTGAGCGCTATATTTTTAATAGATGTATAATCAAAAGCCTATTTTAAAGGGACCCCTTGGGATGAGACATTTTCAATGTTGCCAATTTTTTTAATTTAATTTATATAAAGCTATATAGCCTACTGATCTTAGCTGAAAATACGGAAAAGTAAAAAAAAAAAATTAAAGCACCGAAAAAAGAGTGAAATAGTTGTATTTCCAGGTCGTATATTGCCATGTAAACAATACAAGTCAGCAATATTCAGAGCTTTACATCACATATTTCCACGTATCAGACGGTAAGATCAGAGCATTCGCCGCTAATTGGTGTCTTATAGTCAGGACACGGGAGGACACACCTGCAGCACTGATTGAAGTTTCAAAGAAACAGCATGTTTCTTCCCTGCTCACTCGTACAAGATTGAATATTGTGGGGAGCCTCAGTGATCGAGTAGTAGCCTGCTCGGCCTCAGACCGCCGGGGCTCGAATTTCGAATCCTGTGTCTGGGGGGCAGTGTCCTCAGGAGGTTCTCATGTCCCAGTTTAGCCTATATGTTCACAAATGTGGTCTTAATCTGATTAATTTCATTTTATTTCATTCACTAAAGAACAATTTTTAAAAAATAATTAGCTTTTTGAGATTTATTAACGCTTACATTAGTTTGAGCGCTATATTTTTAATAGATGTACAATCAAAAGATTTGGAATTTACCCATTGTCTTCAGAATTGTTTATTATTATTTATCATTGATTTAAGGTTGGAAATGCAAACGCAGTTTTCAGCAGTAAAAACGATACCCTTCAAATGGAATTATTTATTTAAGTAACTACCATGAAATATATTTTATGTAATATGATCAAATCTGCGACGCTGGCCCAACATTGATTCAACATTGGTTGAATATCTCGTGTCTGCAGGGATCCATGACAAAAAGTGACCAATCGGCTATGTATTTGCATGTATTTGAGTGGATGGCGCTAGCTACGTCACACAGACCGTGGGTCATTTAGCTGCACGTAATACGCCCATTATTTATGATAATCTGGCGTTTTGTGGCATTTTGTGACGTGGCAATTTCCGTTTACAACAATTTATCTAATTTGCAACAAAGCGTTCCAGCAATCCGAAAAAAAATCGTGGATCATTCCTTTACAAATTAACCTTTGTACTTATATACACTTTTGAATTAGTTTTGAAACAACATCCACTACCTAATAATATCCCCACATGTGTGCATATGTTACAGTGCGGCCCAGTCTGGGCTCGTGCCATCTCGACCAATCCGAAGCCTACGATATATCGTAACATGTGGCGGATCCAGACGGGCCCCGATTTTCACAAGAATTTATGCACACAATCCCAGCGAGAACAAGACGTTGAGCTAATGGAAATTCAATGTTGGTCGTAGACGGTGGGCCAACATAAAACCAGCATTGGTTCAATGTCTTGCGTTTGCGCGGACAGCCAGTCTCTCATATGCTACAGAGGATTGCGGGGGGCATGCCAACTTGGAATTTTTTTTAATCTAAAGGGCCTAAAAGAGTGCATTCTTTAGGGCATATTTCGACCAAATATCGTCGTTTTTTTGGTGACCATTAACTTTGCTGGATCCGCCATTGGTGTCCTATTCATTGATAATAATACACAGTAAAAACGTTCCACAGATAAAACTTGAGAACATCAGGTAAACAGTTCTGCTAAGAAGTATTTTGTTATAATCAATCAGATTTTAGATTTGATATATTAGTCCTTTTTCTTGTTATTTGTATGCGTTATTATTACTTAAACATTAATCTATTTCATCATGTTCATTAACAGACGCACTTGTCGGTTGATACAGGTAATTATTTTCAATCAAACTTGAAATATTTTCCTCTCCATCTTTAGCTGGATCTGTGATAAATATTTGGGAGTTAGTCACTCATCTTTATACGAAGCATTCAATGATTATTTCAAGAGAGAAGAAAGTATTAACCTGAATCGCAATCATTTTTTATCAAATAGATAGATATGCCAGCCAAATCATTCCTTGTGTGCCAAGTGATTTGGAGGTCGCCAAATCACTTGATGCGCACCAAATAATTAATTGATGCCCTCGATATAATTTGGAGTTGTACGTCCCGACATTCCACGAGGATGGATCAATAGTTGCTCATTACAAGCACGTCCCTTGAAAACGGCACAATGTCTAACCCTAAAAGCGCTAAATTAGATAAATTAAATTTTCACCCACTTGAAGTTGTGTCTCGCTACCGCGATCCACAACTTAAAGTGGGTGAAAATTACTCATATTTGTTTAATTTCTGACCATAAATTTGCAAATCTTCATGTTTAACCACACAGTTCATTCCAAATTTCATCGGCTAATAAAACAAATTAAAAACGATTATTGTCGTGCCCCATTTCAGTGTGGGGATAGACATTAGATGTCGGAATTTGACATCTGTAAACGTCAGATTCTGACGTTTAAGAATCTTTATAATGGCCACAGACTCATAACATAGGTATTCAAATGAATCAGAAAGAGCTAAGTAGGACATTTATGATGATTTTAAACCCTTTGGTCTCCATGGTTTAAACAAAAATATCAGCGCTTTAAGGGTTAACATGACGACTATGCTGTTTGTTTTGCTGGCTTATTGTCTTCACTAATTATACTGATTTACTTTGAATAAACGTATATATACACATGGTTTGCACAACTACTGCAATTTTGATTTCTGTGACAATTACATAGAATGTAATTACAAAATAGCATGTCAGACATATTTGGTAACTTGCTGATAGTGCTATAATTATAGAATCTGTCGATAAAATGATTGACATTTACAGCTCATACACATGATGCAGCAATAGCAGTTTAATGTTGGGTCAGATTGTGGCCCAAGATTACACTGCTATTGTGTCAACGTATTGTGTTTGCTGAGCTGTGCTTCGGAGTTTTGGGTTCAAGGACGATATTATTTGTTTGGATATTTTTTTATTCTTTAAAAAACATATTAAAATGTCAGTAAATGACCAATTTGTCGAAGCTGACATGTAAGCGGTCAGGAAAATTGTAAACATATTTATGTTTTCGGTATTGTCCAGGTACGTTGAATGCTAGATGAGGGATTATCTTGTTCGAAAATATACAATATGAATATACAAGACACATAAGACAAGGCAGTGGCTAGAATAAAACATTAGTAAATAGTGTGATAATAACAAATAATGTACTTGTTATGCTAAAAGTATCATGCATGCTGTGATGCAGTACTCGCCACAAATAGAAAGCACATGGTTAAACCTTACAGCCTGGAAATCGGATTTAGACGTTATAGAATCTGACAAAATGAAAATGAATCGGGCTTTAGGCCACCTTTGTGCACATATAGGCTAAACTGGGCCAGGAGAACCTCCTGAGGATGGTGAGATGATTGAGATGACACTGTCCTCCAGACACAGGATTCGAAATTCGAGCCCTGGCGGTCTGAGGGCTAGCACGCTACCTCTCGGTCACGGAGGCTCCCCACAATACTGACTTTCACACGTGGATGGGGAAGAAACATTTTTGTTTCTTTGAAACTGCCGAGACCGGGAACCGAACCCGGAACTCTGGCGTGAAAGGCAGCGGTGCTAACCACTACCCTAGGGCCCCCGCCCTATAGAATCTGACGTCTATCAGCATAAATGTATCATGTCTGAAGTCGATCCACGCACTGAAAGAGTAAAATACTTATAATGGTCGTGAACCCATAAAATGTTTAACTATTCAAATGATTGCTGTGATGCAGTATCGACCAAAAATAGAAAGCACGGGGGTTTATAAACAGATAAATGTATGTCTAAAGTCGATCCGCGCACTGAGGGAGTAAAATATTTATCATGTCCACAGACCCATAACATATAAGTATTGAAATGGAGCAGAAAGAGCTAACTATGACATGTATGTAGTTAGCAATATGGCTGAACGAAGGCTACACTGTGTGAATGTGGAGTTTGTCCAAGCTACATTTATGATGATTTCAAATTGAAAAAAACACATGATATCCATGGTTTATACAAATTATTTCAGCGTTGTAAGGGTGCAAAGACCCAGGGGTTAAAAGGTTAATAGGTTATTGATAATCTGGAGTCTCAGTGTGGATGATTACCTCACCAATATTCTGCACTCACACGTGTAACACGCATAATTTCACCTCGATTACAATTTCAGCGGCCCAATCAGCCGCCATTGAATTCTCGCCGCTGCCGCAAATTGTCCCTCAAACTCAATTTTGGACACAAACCGTGCCTGCAATGAGATCTCACCCAATGCTGGATTATTGCTAGGCCAGCGTCGTAGACGGTGGCCCAATAATAAGCCAGCATTGGGCCAACATTGGTGGTTTGCAAGGGAAGCCTTGCCTGGTGAGGATGTGTACCACACACGGTCTATCATGACCAATCAATAGAGATGTTGTGTAATTTAATATGTGCTCATCCCCAGTTTAAACACGCATCTACATCCATCTGCCACCAGAATATCGACGTGCTGAATCCGCGATGGGAACAGAGAATCCTGCTATTCATTTAGTTATCCATTCTCTTCACAATCATTGCTTTTTTGCTTGAGTAGCTCTCATCTATTCTTTCTTCCATTATTTATTTAATTCGTCCGTTCTTTTGCTTGTTTATTCGTTCGTTTATTTCCTTATTTCTTTCATTCTTTCATTTATTTTTTCGTTCTGAGGTACGTTTGTTCGTTTGATCGTTCCATTGTGGCTTACTTTGTTGGCTTGTTACTAATGTCAGTGTGTTTCTTTATTCTCCTGGTCCAGTTTAGCCTATATGTGTGTAAAGGTGGCCTAAGACCACATCCATATTATTTTGTTTCTTCCATTCGTTTTCGTAAATTGGTCCTTCCTATAATTGTGTATTCGTTCGTTCATTGGTTCGTTCGTTTGCTCGCGTTCATTCGTTTTTTTATTTGTTTGTTTGTATACGCTCGCTCGATGGTCCTTAGTCCACTTTTGTGCACATACAGGCCAATCTAGGCTAAGGAAGCTTTCTGGGGATGGTGAGATGAATGAGATATGGGATGGGAGCCTATACGAGATGCGGGATTTGAAATTCGCGTTCTGGCGGTCTGAGACCGAGCTGCCCCTCGATCACAGAGATCCCCAAAATACTTAATCTTTACGAGTGAAGGGGACGAAACATTTGGTTTCTTTTAAACCTGAATACCAAAGCTGAGGACAAGCTCGTATAAGCCCCAGCTTAACATACTTGCTTACTGGCATTCGGCTTAATCACAACAACAGCAACAACCACCATACTTTGCCTCACTGCTGATAACGTTGTGCCGGTGGCTGTGTTGTGGGTAGTATAGGCCTAATATGTAGGCTGCCTTAGAATCAAATTATTTTAAACCAATACGGCTTTAGCAGGTTCGGGGTTTCTATCTGCTGCAATTTCAACTCCAAAAAAGGAAAAAACAATTTGTGATTGACGTGTGCATTTTTTCAAACACGTGTGTGTGTGCTAACTTCAGTACACAAGACAAAACACGTTTATTCAGGCAGTACAATGCAGTGATATAAACATACTGAAGTTATATTAGTAGGCTACACACGCACGTGTACCCATCAAAATCATGTAACAATATAGACAGATTTTAATTGTACTGATATCATCGCTAGGTAAAGCAATGTAAAAATAGAATTATAAACTGTAAAACCGTAAATCTTACACCTCACTTCGTAATGCATAATTATCTTTGATAAAATTTAGACCGTGCCGCGAAACCTCAGCGCTCACTTCAAAATTGAACAATAACTGTATAATTTTATTAGGATAGTTCTTTTCAATTTTCATGTTTAGATTTGACATATTTTTCACAAACAAATCTCTGTATTCTTTATATTTTTCACAATGTATGATGAAGTGTATCGGATCTTCTACACTCTTTCTACATATATATGTAATCGATATTCTTTGGGATCATTTCTGAATTGACCTCTAGTCGCCTCTAGTAAGCTGGTATCTATTCTTATCCTTGAAAATATACATCTAATCTTCCTAGATTTTATTACGTCTAGATAATTGCAAAATTTTATTATTTTTTGAAAACCAGTTTCACAATATCAAATCTAGGGGATTATTTTCATATAAGATTGATAGTATTGTTCATATTGATCATTTACTCATAGTAGGAAATATTCTGAAAACGTATTTAAATTAAGGGGTTTTGTCAAGTTAAAAAAATCCAAAATTCCGAGAAAAACTCTGATGTGGGTGGTTGGGTCAAGCCCCAACTCGGATTATTTTCTTTCTTTTTTTGAAATTTTGTGTTTTTTGTCTTTTTTTTTTTTTTTTTTTGTACATGTTTTGTTGTACATGTTTCAAAAAAAATGGATAGGGGTGAGTGGGTGAGTGTATGTAGTCTGGCCAATCCGAGTTTTTCTCGGCTTTTTTTTAACTTGACAAAACCCCTAACTGATTTTCAGACACATGAGTATTCATTGTGACATGAGAGCCACCTGGCGACTGATATCGCAGGAACGTTATTACCTCAAAATTAGTATTTTATTTTCAAACGTCAGCGCCACCTGGTGATTGATGGCCAACAATTAGAGAGAAATAGTAAGATCCAGAAGTCTGACATTTTCTAGACGGCAATTTGTTATGAGGTTGCAAAAAAGGGATAAAACGAATCGAACGAACGGCAAATCACCTGTTTCTCGGGGCCGAACATCGAGGATTGCAGTTTATGAATAGTGTGAAAAAAAAACAATCTAAAAATTTATATTTATTTTTATCTATATTTATATCATTATTCCCTTATAAAAAATTGAATAGTGAGGCCGAAACATGGGTAAAAAGTGAAGTGAGAAGAATCCATAATTTCCACGACCCATGTGCACCCTCTGCTATAGTAGCCTAAAAAAAAACTTTATAATAATTAATGACTTTCGGTATTACATGATCCAAGCATATAACAAGCCATATAATCTGATAATTATATCTTATTTCTTTGTAACATATTGTACATTATATTCTATACGAGAACAAATATTCAAAATACATAACAGGTGTAGTTGTTAAAACAAAACATGATAACCAAGATCTTGTATGCAGTCAACAATTTGCGGGGTCACTATGTAAATATATATTAAATTTGTTATTATTTTTTTGTATAATTATGACCTATAAGAGTAGGAGCAAAATATGACTCAATATGTTTTCTTGAACATTTTTCGCTGGAGGAGTTGATAAAGCGTCATAGAAAAAATAATATTAGTCGTTAATTAATATAATTATTAATTATATTTTCTTATAACATTTTATTATTATATTTTCTTATAATATGTTCTTATAATTTTCTTATATTTCATTACCTCTGGATTAAACAAATTTTAGAAATAATTGAAGCTCATTGAAAAAAATGCTATTAGGAAGACCCAAATATGCCATTCGACTCCACACCAGATAATCTGTTTAACATATTATAGGCCTACACTTGTTTTAATATAATTTTTATCCAAAACTAAGTACACTTAAAATATTCGTGGATTGTTTCCTTGTGGAATAAATTATAATTTCCGCTCTTTTGACTCCCCAAGTATTAAAGGGTCGAATGAATGTTATCTTTAATCCAGCTAAGCCTTTTATCCCAAGCCACAGGCAAGTTTCCTGTGACCCTTTAGAGCCAGCGGTGCCGCCTATTTAACCTCTTAACACTTGGGCTGCTCTATTATCATGATTAGTTTTCATTCATTTGTAGCTGGAATTGTCAACGCAAATTCCAGTTTCAAATGACAAAAACAAATACATTTGATGACAAATCGACATTATTTTTTATTATCAACTCAGCATAAACTACAGAAAATATTTTGCATTTAGAGACAATTTATTTGGTTTGCAATATGATTGAAATCGTCTAGCCTAGACTATATACGGTCCCAGCATCGGGAGGGTTAAGTCACATTGTCGCATGTAGGCCCTATGCCTACATACACCCCAGGAAAAAAAACACATTTGTATAACAATTATGCAATGTTGGACCAACGTTGAAGACGTTGGGCCGTCGTTTTGTGAATGGTATACAAAATTATTGTTTTGTGTATGCTGGGACGTTTAGATGACATATTTTAAAAAAATAATAATTCATGAGAACCTGGTCTGGTGTAATTCATGGAAATATGTATATACGGTACTGTCACATGACTCCCCAGCAGAAAGGAGACATTGTCCCAATGAGCACCGGCTTAATGCTGGGTCTGCCTCGTAGACGGTGCTTCAACATTAGGCCTACACTCCTTCAGCAGTGTCATCTGTCCATGTGTAGAGTGAGAGGGCTGTCGTTCAGTCTACATTAGGCCAAGATTGGGACAATGTCTACTGTTTACTTGGTCACTCTAGATCTATGATTTTTAGCATAGACTAAATGGTAAATGCGTCGTGTTTACTAATATCAAACTGAGAGGCTTGGTCCTGAAAAGGTCTACCCCCCCCCCCAAGCTACCCCCTCCCCCGCAATATCAATTACCTTTAAAGACGATTGCCTTAATAATTACCCTACACCCCCCCCCCCCCAGCAAACACGATATGTTGGCCCAATGTCGGTTTAATGTTGAACTCACATTGGGTCAACGTATCGTGTTTTTGTGCTAACTAGGCCTACTTCCTATGTGTAAATGTCTTTTAGGGCCCGTAGATCCAACCTTCTTGCTATAAACTATAGCAAACAGTAGGCTAAGCTAGGCCTGACTGTTATTAAAACTCAAATTAAGAGCATTGCAATTAAAAAAAAAGGGGGGGCTAAATAGCCTACATTGAATAAAAAATAGGCCCTATAGGCCTACAGACTTTATAAGGAGTGTTTCGTAATAGGTCTACTAGCCCGCGCCATAGCTTTCGTAGGGTCAATAGACAAACCGCGTAGCCCCACCGAAGATATCCCCAGACCAGCCCCCACCTCTCTCCGTCCCCCCCTTCCACAATATAAAGGCAGAGCCTATCGTATACTGTATACCAGGGACAGGGATCACACGTGCTTTCGCTATAGTCTATACCCTATATTGTATTACAAGGCTGTACGGGACAAGGTCAAGGGTGTACAATAAAACATAGGCCTATGGCATTCTGCTACAGGACCCAGACGTGAACGCTGAGGTAGTTGGCCTGTCGTCCTTCATCAGTGTTCATGGTAAGATAATAATTGCATCCTACGGCTACCTGGGCGGATCCAGTATTTGAAAAAGTAGGGGGCGCAGTGGGGTCTGGGGCTCGCTCCCAATACTTTTTTGGCCACTAGGCCTATAGGGGACTTTTTAAAGAATTTGGGCACTCCCCCCCCCCTTCTGCATCCGCGCCTGACATGATTAATAAGGTTGGTACCGTAGTGTGCCCTATTTCGGTCATAGCCCTAATTCGGCCATAGTAACTTTGGGATCCCCTTACCACGTGCTTGGTGCCTTTAGCAGACAGAGAAACAACGAAACGGAAACAAAGACCATATTACAGCATTATGCCGGCATTTAAAGCTTTTTATTAACATTTTATTTCATAGAAATAGCAATTTGAAAATGGTTCGTACCAAATCGTATACTTAGCATATGTACTACATAAAAATATTGTACCCTTGCACGCCTTAGAAAAATACTTTGTGATCGATATTACACCACGATATGAACGCTAATTAGTTCTCAATAGATCGCCAGATTGTCTAATAGCGCCGTGAAGCCGGGAGAAGGAATTTTATTCACTTAAAACGCTGCTGAAAAATATGACTGAATTAGGACCCGATAAAAGCTTGTTTTGACCGAATTGGGTCACCATAAATACATAAGGTCCCTTAATCGGTCATAGAGGCCTAATTCAGTCACAGGGTGTCCTAATTCAGTCACACCCTATAACCAAATATATCAAGTAGGCCTACACAATTACCTATATAGATATGTCTTCACTCGTGTGACGTCGGAATTTATGGGAAGATGAAAGTCAAAGAATATACGCCAAATTAGGATGCTAATGGGAGACAAGGGTGTCAGCAAAACTATAATTCCCGCTGTGTTTCGGGGGTTTTGGGCCACCTTTGTGCACATATAGGCATCCTGAGGATGGTGAGATGACACTGCCGTCAAGACACAGGATTCGAAAGGTCTGCGGCCGAGCACGTTACTTGTCGGTCACGGAGGTTCCCCACATTATTGAATCTTTACGAGTGCTCGAGGAAGAAACATTTCGTTTCTTTGAAACTTGAAGGCCAGAATTGGGTTCGAACCTGCGGTCTCCGATTTTCCAAGCAGGCAGCTTTTTAACCACCGCACCAGGGCCCCCGCATCTGTCGTAAAGGAGTCATTCAGAAAGTTCAATCTGAATGCAATTGATCAGAAACTAATACATACTCAAGCTCCACAAACATCAGCTTCAAACAAATTAGACGAACTTTGTAGCCTACCTGAGTATCAGTTTAACCAAGGAAGTTAAAAAGACCTCCCTGGTTTTACAGACAGCGGACTGAATGACATGAAATCGGTGTTTGTTTTATTACCTCATAGGCTTACTCATGTCTCACGTCTTGGGGGGGCGAAACGTCTATGGTGCGAAATGTCCGGGAGCCCAGCCCTCCGTTATCGCCAGTCGGCCATTTTAAATTTGATCTAAACAGATAAATCAGCAAACTTTCTCAAGTTTTATTTTATATCACCGATTTGGCTGGTATCAGGTTATGCAAGATTTCCGAGATAATGAGAAAAAAGCATTACAAATCACCGCCAGTCAGCCATTTTGAATTTTATTCCTCCGAAATCGTCTTTGGATATTCTTGTGTGAGTTCTGTTCTATATTCATGGTCCAGCTATTTTGCATTTGTTAGTTTAAAATTCAAAATGGCCGCTAAACGGCCATTTGAATTGTTTGCTTACAAAAATAAAACAGGTCAACCGTCATTGCATGGCATAGCTGAGTAGGCCTATATTTGCCAAATTAAAAAAAAATCTGATGGCATTTTTTTACTGAAACAAGCTAACGAGCTTCAACTTCTTCGGTAGTAGCCGTAATAACTAAAAGGGTGATGTGGGAATGAAAATCAAAACAAAAATCAAAACAATTTCCCAGTGGTATGTGATGGCTATGTGAAGTCCGAGGAAACATAAGTTGATTGATTAGTAGCTATTTTGAAAACTAATTACTGTGGAGGCTCAATTAATAGGAAGATTTGTATGATTTTTAAATGGTTATAGATAGTTTTTGTATCGCTTATTTCATTCCCGTGCATTAAAGGTTATTTAACGTCAAGGTCATTGTCAAGGCCATCATGATAATTTATTGTCATTTATGAATGAAAATTGCAAAAGAAAACACCTTTTTCAAGTTATCATGTACTAGTCAGTTAATAGGCCGACGAGTAGCATGATTTTTAAATGTTATGCCTCTTACATTGGAGGTGAAGGTTATCGTGAAGGTCATGATTATGGTCATTTATTACCTCAAATTGTGTGGAAAAGATCACCTCGGAATATAAATTGAACTGATGGGCCGATATTTACATGATTTATGACAGACAGACAGAGAGAATTTTTATTGACGTAAAAAGTCCTCATTGGACTTATTTGTCATAGAAAAACATACAATATAATATAATTCAATAATATAAAACATTAACATTATTTTAAAATAAAAATAAACAAGCCGATAAGAACAATGGTGATTCATATTGTAAAATAATATCCACAAATAATTAATAACAAATATAAAGCAGCAAAAAATTTTAAAATACAGATAAATAAGGCGATACAAGCAATAATTGTTCTGACCGTACAACTATTATCACAACAAATAATTAATAACAACTATAAACTCATTAAAATAATTTTAAAATACTGGGTAACAAGCAAATAGAGAAAATACAACTATTATAATAATTAATAATATAAAAAGGTTAGGTAATTTTTTTAAAACACAACTTGATATATTTTGCTAACATGTTGAGTACAGTAAAATTGTTACTGTTTACCAACAGTATAAAAAAAAATTCAGCAGTTTCACCATGGAAATTAGAAATAAACAAATTAATATTACTAAAAAATAAAGTTCTTCCTGTATTGAAATATGGGCACGTTATTAAAAAGTGAACTTCATCATCAATTTCTGACTCATATCTTAAACAAATTCTATCTTTTATTAGTAGATTTTCATGTCTCCCTGTTTCAATTCTTTTACAATGTGACGATGAACGTAACTTAGCCATAGCTGTTATGTCTTTATTATTTGTCAAAAATAATAAATAATGTTCGATATTAGATGATTTTTTTAAAGTAATATAAGTACGTAACTTGGGGGCGCTGGTTGTTGCTTGACGCCAGATGTTTATGTAATCATTTTTAATGGTAATTTCAATATCTTTCATAAAACGTTTACTGTTTTCTATGCGTTGTTCCCGCCAAGTATCTTGAAGACCAATGCTACATAAAAGCTGTTTGACATGAGTTACCCAGTTAACTTTGCCTGATCGATCGAAATGAATTAAATATTTATAACAATGCCTCAATGGGCTACGGGACGAAGAGTTCAGTATGTGACACCAATATTTTTAAGTCATTATTTTTTGAAGTATAAAAATGGGAAATTGACCTGTTTCCCCATAGACACCTGGCGAAGAAGTGTGGCGATTTACGCCCAACATTAATTTAAGGTATTTTAATTGTACTTGTTCAATTTCTTTTGTTTCTTTACCGTTATACATAAGCTCGCTGCAGTACATTGAATCGGCAATATTTGAACACTTAACGTTTTTAATGAAATTTTAGGTGGCAATTTACCGACACTAGCAGAACTGTAATGTCGTAAGGCGAAGATTGATTTTGATGCTTTATCAGCAAGATATTCGTAATTTGAGGCAAACATGTTCTTATTATTAGAGCACCACAATCCAAGGTATTTATATTTTTCTATGATTTTGATGTTTTGATCTTCATAGGTAAATGAACAATTTGCTTTTGCTGCTGAAGGGTTATAAATTACTACATTGGTTTTTGGCAAGCTGACAATCAAGTGCCATAGTTTACAGTAAAAATAGAAACAATTTAGTTGCTTTTGTAGACCAATTGCAGATTGTGAGAAAAAAATTAAATCGTCTGTAAATAATAAATACATTATTATTTCTCTGTCGATTTTTACACCACACTGTGGATCTAAATACTCATTTAGGTCACTTAAAAACTCATTAAATAGCCTAGGGCTTAGAACACCTCCTTGTAATACACCATATGTACTTTCAAACGGTAGTGTAATTTTTTTATTCCACGCAATTCTCATTTTTGATTTCGAGTACATATTTTTTTTATATTTAAAAACTTTCCATTAATATTTCTTTTGGCTAGCTTGTGAAACAGTGCCGATCTGTCAATATAGTCAAATTCCTTTGTCAGATCTATATAGCATACATAAAGTGTTTTTTTATACTTTTTGGAATGCTCCACGAGTGAATAAAGAATAAAAATGTTGTCTGATGTTCTACAATTTGCCTTGAAACCAGCCTGGAACTGGTCATTATCACAACACACTTCGTTTTTGTACGTCAAGCGGTTTTCTAAAACAATTTCAAATAATTTTCCTAAGGCTGGTAAGACTGTAACTTTGGGGTAGTTTTTAGGGTTTAGCTTATCATCTTTTCTGTGAATAGGAGTAATTAGTCCGCTAACCCACGTGTCTGGATAAACGCCAGACTCAAAGATAGAATTAAATAAAATTTCTAAAAAAGGCATAAAATAATTTTTGCCTTCAGTGATTAGTTCTACAGGAAATCCGTCTATACCTGCAGTTTTTTCTCAATGCAAAATAAATCTCCTTTTTATGTTATTTTACCATTTAAAGTCTCGTTTGCCACTATTGTATCTTCTTTATTTATCGAAATAGATTCATTTGTAACACTTTCTTGAATACTGGACATAAATTCAAAGTCGAACATTTGCAGGGTCGGAGGTCTAGATTGCTTTAAAAAACAGTCATAAAATTCCATTAAAGAAATTCCAGGCATAAGAGTGTTATTTTTATGCTTCATATTTTTCCATATTTTCCAGTATTCATTTGGGCTTTTCGTTATACAGTTTTGCAGTTTATCAACATAAAATTTAACTTGTTTACGCTTTTTTCGCTGTAATAACGTTTTATAGTCTTTACACATGTCATGATATTGTTTGCACTGAGAAAAGCGCGTGAGATCATTGTCTTTTGCAAATTTTTTTTTTATTTTTATTTTATTGTACAGCGAAACTCAAGTCTCCGGCCGTCTGGGCATGTCTGGGGGTATATCCCCTAGACATGCCCAGAACCCCTTATCGGGCGAGCGAAGGAAAACGCTCTCAATAACCCACCATGCCCTATCACCCCCACCCTCACATCATCATCTGTACATCATTCATCTCATCAATTGACTACAACGTTTTTATCGTATTATAATGTCACTTAAAAGACCTTTTGTGCCGAAAAGTGACGTAAAGCAATGATTTACTACTACATGTGCGTTTTAATTCTTTGCATTCACTATCAAACCAGGCATTATTGGGAAAAGTGGTTGATTTTATAATATTTCTATTTCTAGATATTTTTTTAAAACATGCATTAGCAACTGTTGTCATCAGATTATGTAACAGGTCTAATAGCATATTGCTATCAGCAAAATTTGCAGCTAAATCCTAAAATTCCGCGTAGAATTTACTACATATGTCACTGCACAAAAAATCCTGGTAACACTTAAAATTATCTGTATCAAATACATAAGTGTAGAACTGACTTTTATCTGTTATACGAATTGTCTCAACTGGATCAATATTTTCTTTAAAATTAAGGCAAGACAAGGAAAATAAAAGTGGACAATGATCTGAATCAACTGTCCAATTTTAAAATCTCGTAATAAGTTTACAGATAATTGTGACATCAACAAATAGTCAACAGTACTCTTACCCATTCTGTTATAGTAGGTGTATGACCCTTTTTGCTTATCTGCATAAGATCTACCATTGATTAAAAATACACCACTGCCAATACAAGTCTCTACGAGGCGTTTACCATAAGTATTAATACGAGTGTCCATGTTATATCTATCAGGTATATTTTCTCGGTCATCAATAACGTCTTTAAGGCTACCAGTTCTAGCATTAAAATCGCCCACCGTGATTATGCGATGGGTTTTTATAGAACGTGATAACTGTTCATCTATCATATCAAAAGCTTCAATTTTCGCACCATTATAAGTCCTGAGGTGAAATGTAAACACAGCCTATTTTTGTATCTGCATTAGAATCACCAAAAAGTTTACTGTTTATAGTAATCCTGACTAAACATTCATGAACTTGTTGAATTTAAACATGGAATTTTTTATTAGTATGCCAAATTCACCAGATAATCTGCATGCTTTTGGATGCTTTTCATTTTTCGAAAAATTGAAATATGTAAAATTTGCAATATTTATTTCATAGTCTGGACTTTTCATTGTTTCCAACAGTATTATAATATGTTTTTTCCACTAAATAATTTAAAGTTTCACTTTGGTCAAGTTTGTCGCCGATGCCTGGAATATTCCAACATATTACACTGACGGTATCTTCATTGTAGTTACACTTTTTAGTTTTATGCTTAGATAAATTGTTTATCTATCGTTTATGTGATTGTTCTCGTGAAAATTTAAGCAATTGTTGATACATTTTGCCAACTTGATGGTCCCATTTTCATTCAAGTGTAATCCATCGATTTTGTAGTCCTTATGTTGTAGAAATGAATCGTTCTCCACGTAAAAAACACGTTCTGTCTTACTAGCTTTGAATTGAAGGAAATTATTGAAGCTGATGATACTTACGTTTAAGTGAGAATCATCCCATCGTCGTGGTATACCCGTCATATATACCTCGGCGGTGTTGTTTAATGACAAAGCACTGTCTATTAAGTTATCATAGTTGAGCACTGCTTGTCCCAATGAAAGTGACTTTATCGTGTTTGTTCCACACAGAAAAACTAGTCGATTACTGTCGCTGTATCCATTGTTATCTTTTAGATCCTTTTCCACTCGCATAATGGATGCACCACGCTTCACGTACACACAGGTGTTCTTTCTTTTTAATTTTGAGCCAAGATTTGCTCCTAGAGAGTCACTAACAACAGTTGTTTTCTTGTAATGTCTTACCTCTCTTTTCTCTGTCTCCTGTCTCTTATTCTCAGACTGGGGTACAGCGCGTGGCCGGGTAATCACAGGTATAGACTCCGGCTTCTCTGCACAATAGTTGTCATTTACCACATCCTCGTTGTTTGCTGTTTCTTCCCTTTTGCTGTCCATTTTCTGGTTGTTTTTCGTCTATCTCGTCGGTTCTTTCTACTTTTCTTTTTCTCCTCTATTTTATGCCACTCCCTACCATCAGTGAATATTACACTATCCTCCTCTTCTTTACGTTCAACTATATTGTCTTTTTCAAACAGCTTGAAAAATCCTGGCAACCAAGCCAATGAAAAATACTTTGGACTGCAAGTCCAATTAAAAGTCCACGGATTTAACAATCTAACGCATTCCAGATTCACCAACATCGTTGGACTTTATAACGGGCTTGTTGACAACAAACACTTGTGCTGGGTCTCATGTCAGGATCATCTTCTCACCTCTTTATTAATGCAATTACATCATGGTCATAACATGCTTACAGACAATAGTCAGTCCTTACTCTATGGTGGTTCGCGCATCTCTCTCAGAGCTCTCTGTCTCTGGCTTTCTCTATGTCATAAATTCTGCGCCTGCGCACTAACAGACTTCTCCGAGTATAACATAGAATAACTGTGCCATCCTCTAGCCGTGTTCACACAAGTAACTCAGCTAACATGGAGCTTTGAGCCAATGCTAGACTAATGTTGGTCCGACGTCGCGGACAGTGGGCCAATCCCAAAACAGCATTCTTTGGTCTAGCTGCTCACACTCATCTCTGCCACCATTTTACCTCTAAAGGTGGGGTCTCAGAGATACGTTTGCATGACCACTATCGACCCTTTTATTTGAATCTAATTACTACTCACACCTAGCTACTTAATGATACAATAAGGATCACATAATATCTGTATTATTAGTGGGCAGACCTGTAGCTTCCGACGTCACATTGTAGACCTTGTTCATGGTCTTCCAACCGTGCCCTGGATCCACAAATGTCTGTTTGGCAGAACATTCTTGCTATCAATGATATAATGAGGCATGTTCGCACCTGTCCTAGTGGCAATGCTGGCACAACGCCGGCCCAATGCGCCCAACGCTGGCATTGCTGACCCAACGTTGGCCCATCTTAATACATAAATACAATGGCTTAATAATAACTGCTATCCGTTATGCATTCAGCCAACATAACACATTGCTCAACTCAATTAATTTCACTGCATTCTGAAACTATTATTACTGTTACTACAGGTCAATAGTTTACACACGCCCCTCCCTTAAAGTTCAAATCCCATTTTAACTCATATCACAAAAGGTTGTTCTGTGTGATTAACACGACAGTAGATATAATAGGCCATACACCTAGTTACTACATTTCACACATATATTGATTATAAGTCACAAACATATTAAGAGTTCACACGTACATTGATTAGTGTCCATACGTGTATATAGCTGACAGGTCACGCTTAAATTGACCACACTTCGCCTTAGGAAATGAGAAGATGTCACTAATGTCCTGTCCGCCGACTTAACTGTCTTACTCACTCACACAGAGATTTTTTTGTCACCGGTAAATTCTATGACATCCAATACCAGCTAATGCCCTCCAAGAAACACCCTAGCCACCACGGTGGGCGTCCCACACCGTGCAGGTGGACAGTGGTGTATCTCGTATCTTAGCAATCTGTAAAACATGAATTTTAGGTAATTTCTTCCAATTAGACTTATAAATTAATAAGGCTTCCAACTATACAAGCGCCACTAAGTCTCAATTATTGTTGAGAGATACTGTTGCTTTAGAAGTCAATATTATATATAGTCCACCGCATAAATTCAGTTGTAACGGTTGATTTTTGACAACTCATAAGCAAACAGGTACAGTATAATTCGAGTTCTGGACACCTCTAATTGTCCATGCTTCGCTGGTTATGTGGTATGTCTTATCCATCTGTCAGGACAGTCGTAACATTGTAATCAGTGGCATAAGTCAAAATAACAATCAGCTCGTCAACCATTTCGTTGACGAGATATGTGCTGCTGTCTCAGCACATCACACTGACGGCACACGTCCGTCAATATCTAACTAAATCCACACAGCAATCCACATTAAAATATTTAGCACAGTATATCAAGCAAAATATATAATATAACAATGTATACATGGTCACGCCATGTATAAGTGTGTGCATGGCAATTGCGTAGCGGCGGCGTCGTGCTTATAATAATAGCTCAGCCTGTCCGACACGCGTCCATGCATGTGCTCGTCAGCGCCGTTCACGGCTTCTGACCAGCGGTACAAATGGCTCTCTTGCCATGCGCTTACCAGCGCTATCCCTGGCTTATCTCAGCTTGTACTGGCTCCTTACAGAAACCTTATCCCGTACAAACCATGGCGTCGGCCTGACGCCTCGACTACCATGCCACGCCTGGCCTATCGGCGCGCTGTGGTACCCGTAAGCCTCCGGTACAACATCCCCGTTGTACCACCTGCAGGTTTCAGTGCAGCACCCAAGAATCGTGACCGAGACAGTCCAGGAGCAGAGAACGCGCGTATCTCTCCATGAACCATGTCTATGTGCCACCTTCCGGGTGCATTTATGCACTATACATACCGATCCATCTCCGGTACAACATCCCCGTTGTACCACCTGCAAGTACCAGTGCAGCACCTAAGGATCGTGACCGAGACAGCTCATGGGCGGAGAACTAGCACGTTGGCAGAGAACCAGTATCTCCCCATGAGCACTGTCCATAGCTCACGTCCTCCGATGCACTGATGCACTATGTACGTTCCCAGCACATTACAGGATCACGACCCTGACCCGTACCCCTCAGGTCTGGGGTCGCCTCCCGTGTGGCGCCCGTACTGCCTTGTGGATCAAACACCACAAGCTACCCGAGTTCTATTCTAATCATAGACATAGAATAACTAGTTTTACCAACTAATACACGTCTCTGGCTTACTGGTGAGGTGAACATTTTAAAAGTAATTTTTACTCAATTTATCTGCAACATTTCATTAAATTAGCCACAACAGTTTGTCTGCAACAGTACATTAAATTCACTACGAAGTTCAGTCTGGAACAGTCTCTTGAATTCTTTTCAACTACAGTTCTTGATAGATAAACTATTTCAAGTAACTTACTATTATCGTTAAGTAATTTAAAATCGTATTTAAATATCGTGCCAAACAGTTTATTTAACGTGACCTGTGAAGTTCAATAATCCACGCCTCTCCCGCGGATCGGAGTGTCCATTGTTGCCTCAAGGTCTTTTGAACTGTTTAGCACATCTCACTCCATTTTCACAAAACTATCAATGCTACTTATCTAGCAAATTTCTTTAGGTAACAGTGTCAGCAAACTTAATTTTGACCCCATTTTGACAAAATTGTCCATCAATTTTAACTCAATTCTTATAAAATTGTCACCCAATTTTGACTCAATTTTTATAGAATTGTCTCTCAATTGGTACAAAATTGTCAGTCAAATTTTACAAAATTGTCACTCAAGTTGTATAACATTGATACTGATACCTCTTTTGTGAGTGTCTGTTGACGTCATCATGGTATATGGCACCATTCACTTTCCAGATGGGGGAGAGGGGGGTGTCTAACACAACTGCCACATGGGTGTGGCCACTACAAGGGGTTTTGAGCACAAACACG
This sequence comes from Flabesymbios commensalis, assembly GCA_964017125.1. Classification (NCBI taxonomy): domain Eukaryota; kingdom Metazoa; phylum Annelida; class Polychaeta; order Terebellida; family Flabelligeridae; genus Flabesymbios; species Flabesymbios commensalis. The sequence goes on along the minus strand of OZ024902.1, from coordinate 125,640,924 downwards.
ACGTGAGCACAGGAGGGTGAGTAGCACAATCACGTGAGGGGCGTTCATGTACTCGTTTATCCAATGGCTTAGCAGAGATTCCTGGGCGTTCCGCCTTCCTCAGCCAATCCCAATGGGTCTGAGTCGTGATTAGTCCCTGTGTGATTAATCATGCTAATTACTCGGTGGTGCAGAATCTAGAGAGTGGGGTCCTCAGCTCCCTGTGATTCGCCTCCTGGGTTCCTTCTCAGCCGGCAATGTTGGGTCCAGCTGACTGTAGCAGGTACGATGTCCGGTGATTCATCAGCGGCAGGTTATCATGTTGAGATTCAGTTTTGGCAAAGTTGGGACAGCTGCCAAAATTATGTCTCTAATCAGGCCTGAAGCGTGAATCGTCAGTTATGTCTTATCTGTTTCACTCTGACTCATCCTGCTGCTCCTTTTCCAGCGTTCTGCCTGCCTGCTCTCAGAAAAAAACTACATGTAACACTCTTTGCAGTGATATCAAATCATTGTTCACCTCCCTCGCTTCAGACATCGGTATCACTATGGCCCAATGCCGTATCTGGCCAAGTACATGTATCTACGTCTAAGGCGATCTCTAGCTATGTCCGAAATTCACAAGTCGTAGGCTAAATTAGACTGTTACGAGTATACCAGAGCCCAATACTCGAACCTTGCTCACCACGTTGACGTTCACCGACATACGCGACATTCGCTGACATGTAAGTCCATGCATGCTTACTCCTACGACTTCTACTGCTGACAGTTTATCTGACTGACTTGCCAAATCATATTGAAGGAATCGCAGCCGATCCGTAGCAAGATCAACTGGGAGAGACGCATTCCCTTTATTCGAAGGTGGCAGCAGAGAGGTTGCCATCAAAGTCTGTAATCTGTTACTTTATTGGTTCTTTCTTTTCGTTTGTTCTTTCTTCCTTCATTTCGTCCTCCCAAGCGCTGCCCGAAACTAGCCCAGCCAGCTGTAGAATGTTGAAACTGGCCAGGTTCCAGCCTGAGCTATGTTATACCACGTACATTTTTCGTGCCTCCTGAGTTGCTTGTCATCCTCACGAGGCAATAATAATCATGTTGGTTAGCTAATGAAAAGCTGAGGTTCCAACTTATTCATTTTACGTACCTCATGAGGTGATGACACTCTGCCTGAGGTGATGACACTCCTCCTGAGGTGAGAATAATCCTGATAGCACTGTTTGTCAATAAAAAGTGTAGCTCGCCAATTAAGCTGATTGCCTAGCTTAATCATTGTTTATACCTCTGAGGTGATGGCACTCCTCCTGAGGTACTTATCCTGAAGCAACTGCTCGCCAATGAAAAATCCTGGCAACCAAGCCAATGAAAAATACTTTGGACTGCAAGTCCAATTAAAAGTCCACGGATTTAACAATCTAACGCATTCCAGATTCACCAACATCGTTGGATTTTATAACGGGCTTGTTGACAACAAACACTTGTGCTGGGTCTCATGTCAGGATCATCTTCTCACCTCTTTATTAATGCAATTACATCATGGTCATAACATGCTTACAGACAATAGTCAGTCCTTACTCTATGGTGGTTCGCGCATCTCTCTCAGAGCTCTCTGTCTCTGGCTTTCTCTATGTCATAAATTCTGCGCCTGCGCACTAACAGACTTCTCCGAGTATAACATAGAATAACTGTGCCATCCTCTAGCCGTGTTCACACAAGTAACTCAGCTAACATGGAGCTTTGAGCCAATGCTAGACTAATGTTGGTCCGACGTCGCGGACAGTGGGCCAATCCCAAAACAGCATTCTTTGGTCTAGCTGCTCACACTCATCTCTGCCACCATTTTACCTCTAAAGGTGGGGTCTCAGAGATACGTTTGCATGACCACTATCGACCCTTTTATTTGAATCTAATTACTACTCACACCTAGCTACTTAATGATATAATAAGGATCACATAATATCTGTATTATTAGTGGGCAGACCTGTAGCTTCCGACGTCACGTTGTAGACCTTGTTCATGGTCTTCCAACCGTGCCCTGGATCCACAAATGTCTGTTTGGCAGAACATTCTTGCTATCAATGATATAATGAGGCATGTTCGCACCTGTCCTAGTGGCAATGCTGGCACAACGCCGGCCCAATGCGCCCAACGCTGGCATTGCTGACCCAACGTTGGCCCATCTTAATACATAAATACAATGGCTTAATAATAACTGCTATCCGTTATGCATTCAGCCAACATAACACATTGCTCAACTCAATTAATTTCACTGCATTCTGAAACTATTATTACTGTTACTACAGGTCAATAGTTTACAAGCTGATTATTTAGTCTAGTTATTTCTTTATGTAATCTCACTTTCTCACTATTGAACATTACATTTGCTTTATGAAGTTTTCTTATTGCTCTGTTTTGTTTGCTCAATTTGTTCGTAAATATCTTTGTTGAATCTCTGTAGGCGTCAATTTTTGAAACTTTTTTCTTTACTTCCCATTCAAGTGATGATATTTTTTTCTCAAGTTGTTCAATTATCGTGTCGTTTCCTTCCAACTCGCTCAAGTACACTGTACTGTAGACTCAATCTCTGCTAGTTGTGGCAACTCACTTGAACAACTTGTTGACTCACTTAAACTTGTTGACTGGTTTGTTGAGAGACTGGCATCTAAACTACTCTTGGACAACTTGTCGTTGATTTCTACTTCATTTATGTCTAACTCTGTTTTCGGGTTTCTACCACTCAAAATGTCACTAGGAAAGACGTTAACAGCCCCACAGGCAAATACATACATTGCGTATATATCTTTGGCCAAGGCCAGCGGCGCATTTTGTTCTCTTCTGTTTTTCATTGTCCATTTGCTTTTTGGTATTAGGCTTGAAGTATTTTCCACCAATTCTGACTAATTTTCATAGCGATTATAAGCGTGCTTGAAAATGATATGTCTAGCTGCTTGCAGATCTTCAATATCTGCGTCTATGGCGTCCACTAGGGCCTCGACTGTGTCGGCTTTAGTATTGGTGTCAACATTCTGCAACACACGTGCAATAGCACAGTCAATCTCTCTCAATGCTAGGTGGGTTAAAATGAGCGATTCACTGGCCTCCTGAGTCGATACAAGACTGACTGAGCTAGCCGTCACTTCGCCATCCATAGAAATGTCACTGTTTGGTCCCATGTTGAACTTTAATCCACAACGTTTGCCCAATGATAGGCCAATATCACCATTCACAGGTAGCAGTTAATCCAGGTCAACAGAAATTCAGTGTATACAAACTTCCCAATGAAATGTCTCTAGAAACGTCTATAAATATTATTTATTTATCCTTTTTTTCACATAATGTCCTTGGGTGCGTGTTTATGTACAAAAGGATGCAAAAATATATACAAAAAGTGAGTTATATCCAGCAAAAAAGCAAGAGCACGAAAATGCGTGTCTGTATGTTAACACTGTTTGGTAAATCTTTCTAATATAAATCGTTTTCGTACCACTCATTTCATTGCGTTCGTATTCGAGGCCATTCTGGGTCAAGATCATCGAAAAAGGTCACCAAATTTGTCATTTTTGACTCCAAATTGCCCAAAACACGCAATATATTTTAAACTAATGATTTAAAAGATTTTCAATCTTTCTAAGAAGTTTTATGGTGGGCAAAGAAAAAACAGCATCAGTCTGCGTGCAAGTGGTCAAACAAATTACATTTATTGAACTGATAATAATTTAAGTAACTGTATTGACTAAATATCAGCACAACATCACCACCCTTATAGTGTTCGCGGGGCATCTCAGTACTTAATAGCCTACACACAAACAGCATGCCTCCCAGTTAACTTCTTTGTTGCCCAATCTGAATGATAGCAAGCACAATTTAACATGTTTAGCAATGTCAATTAATCCAAATAGTTTGACATTTTTGAAGACTTTTGTTAACTGCTCACTTGAGGTTTTCCATCATTTTTGTCGACTAAACCCACTATTTTCTGAGATATTCTACTTTGGACATGGCTCCAGAATTGACGTTCAACTTATTTTGGGTTAAATAGACCGACACCAGGCATGCTAAAATGGCCATATCTCAAAAAATATTTGGACTACAGGACCTAAACTTCACATTTGTTCATCTGAATAGTTCTTGGAATAACCTGTGAAAATTTAAAGAAAATCTGAGACAAAGTGCGTGGGGCCATTGTTAAATTGACATGGACTGCCCCATATGAAGTATTATGGGTCACACCAGAAATATATCTCCTTATGTATTTCTGATCACACGGATTTTGCTCTGTGTCACTGACACATTAACATGATTAAGTACTAGGGTGACATGAATTTTGCTCTGAATCAATGACACACTGAGTACTAGGAGTGACATAGATTCGCTCTGTATCTCTGACACATTGAGTACTAGAGCGTCACATGGATTCTGCTGTGTATCACTGACACAATAAGTACTAGGGTCACATAGATTTTGCTCTGTATTACCGACACATTGAGTAAGCCTACTAGAGCTTTACATGGATTTTGCTGTGTATCATTGACACATGTACAATGAAGTATTAGAGGTCACATGGATTTTTTTCTTAATCAATGACACCTGAAGTACTAGAGCTCACATAGATTTTCCTCTGCATCATTGACACATTAAGTACTAGGGGTCACATTGAGTTGCCTCTGTATCACTGACAGATGGAGTATTAGGGGTCACATGGACTTTGCTCTGCTTCACTGACACATTAAGTACTAGGTGTCACATGGATTTTGCTCTGTAACATTGACACAATAAGTACCAGATGGTCACATAATTTTTGCTCTGAATCACTGACACATAAGGTACTAGAGCATCTCATGGATGTTGCTCTGTATCACCTACACATTTAGCGTCACCATGGTCACAGGGATTTGTTCTGTATTATTATTATTATTATTACACATACAGTTATTAGTATTATTTCATTCCAGTATCCAAAATCATGAATACAGTACAAATCTTATAATGCTTAAAAGGAACACGATATGTTTTGAAAAATTATTGACAAAAAAATTAGCGAGGGCTTTACAAGCTTGGGCTTGCTTTATTTATTTGCAATAGAAACTACACGTGCAAGTACAACGTGGTACAGGAGCACCGCTATTACAGAAACAGGAGTGACACCTACATGCCTCTGACCAGGTACATACAGTATTTGTAACCATGGTAGCCAAAGTAATTAACCAGTTTGTCGTAATGCCTTGAAAGTTGATGTTTGAAAAAATTAAGTGAGTAGGCGTCCCTCAATTGCCGAGGGAGAGCATTCCGCAGAGTAACAATGAAATTCTGTAAAAAAACGCAGTTAAAAATGAAATGAATTGGACTTTAGGCCACCTTTGTGCACATAGAGGCTAAACTGGGCAAGGAGAACTTCCTGAGGATGGCGAGATGATTGAGATGTCACTGTCCTCCAGACACAGGATTCAAAATTCGAGCTCCGGCGGTCTGAGGTCGAGCACGCTACCTCTCAGTCACGGAGGCTCCCCACAATACTGACTTTCACACGTGGATGGGGAAGAAACATTTTTTGTGTCTTTCAAACCGCCGATACAGGGGACCGAACACCGAACTCTGGCGTGAAAGGCAGCGGTGCTAACCACTACCCTGGGGCCCCCGCCCACGCAGTTAAAAACACTGTATCATAATTAACAACTTACATGCGCAAAATAAAGACTGCATTTCTTGATCTCAGATATGAGAAAACTTTCATGAGAATACATTTAACATATGAAAAAGAAATCTGCAATTTCACTTCGGTACGATAATGTATGCAAATGAAGTATGATGCATCTTCGTTTGTGATAAATGTCAGCATGATTAGGAATATAGCGATTAGCAGCTCTTTTTATTGATTAAAACAATATGAGTAGACCATACATGACATAGGCCTACACCATGGTGTAGTCTCAGACTATAACATGGCTGTCTCTTTAAAAGTCATACTATATTCCGACATGTGTTAGCTCACACATGTCAATGACGTCATATATGGCTGTTCCAGTCTCCCCCTCACAATAGCATAGATCTAGTATAGGCCTACAATCCTTATTTCCATAGCTTCTGAAGCTCTGTCATGTCTATTTGACTGGTCCATTTTTTTAATATACAAGATCTGTGTCAATGTAACTTAGACTACAACTTACAGGGCCCTACGGCTAGGCCTATACTAGACTATAGTCTATATGCCTAGCCCTAGACCAAATACAGTATACAAGTCATAGGCCTTATTATAGTCTGTTCTAATAAAGACGTCCCTCTATAGACTAAACAGTGATAAACCTATTAAATTGGTTTGAATTGAAGTCCAGGCCCCAGTTTCACCAGCCTGACTTAAGTCAAAATATTGTCTTAAATATCAACACGTGATTACGTCTCAACCAATCAGTGAGCTTAAGACTGACTTAAGTCAACTGACTTAAGCTCACATAAAGTTGATGAAACTGGCCCCAGAATTGCTTTAAGTTAGGCCCTACATGTCAAATGACATCCAGGGCTATGTCCAATAACATGAGAATCCAACACATTCCAATATCCAAACTTGATATCTATACTAGAACAATATTCTAAGTTACTAATCAGGTACACAGGTACAGAGGGCTTCTAACATTAACAGGAGTATTAAAATACAACTGCCCGCTTTATCATAATCTCGCTCTATCCTTCTATTAGGCCTATACCATTATAAATCAATCCCTAGCATGCGGGCATCATCTGAGATTGGTGTTTATTGTTATTCCCAAATCTTGCATGTGATGCACTCGTTGTATAGCCTTTAGACCTAAAATCGTATATTCAAATAATAATAGCTATTTATTTATGGTGATGGATAATACATTACATTTATCAATATTAAATGCATCCCCAAAGGAACGTCACATTAAAAGACTTGTTGTCTTGCTTAAAACACGATTGTTCAAAGATCTTATTCAAAAAACACTTTGCATCATCAGCAAACAAACTTATAGAACAAAAAGTAAAAAAACATCTGGCATATCGTTGATATATAGTAAAAATAACAGTGGGCATGGGGTACGCGTGATGTCATAGACATAGACAATCATTTATTTCTTTTATTTAACAATCTTATACGTCAAAATTTGACGTAGACGTCAGATTCTGACGTCTGAAAACGATCCCCACACTGAACGAATTAAAATATTTCTAATGGCCGTGGAACCATCCCAGCAAACACGAATCTGGACGTTCAGATCGAGACTGATCAACAGTGCTGGCATGTACCAATTCATTTTTAACACCCTCCTTGTTTAATGTTCAAACAAGTTCAAACAATGTTCAAACAATGTTTTAATGTTGGCCCAACGTCTGAGACACTGGCTCAACAATAAAACATAATTCTTTCAACGTGCCGTGTTTGCTGGGATAACATAGGTATTCAAATGATACAGAAATAACTAACTTAAGACATTTAGGCCCCTGTGTTGTTTTTAAATTAAAAAGGCTTTGGTCTCCATTATTTGTATACACAAATTCCAGCGTTGTAAGACTTAATTCGTGTAGATATAATTTACATCATTATCTACTTTAATTTTACTATGCACTTTATATCATAATATTTACTACGTTCATTTTAATGATAGATAAGTCTACAGACTTACTGTCGTCGATCATAACGATTAGTGTACGAACATCTTTTGACAACACTAAATACATTTTAGCCTTGGCATTGTATCATGTAATTGCAAAATTACCATCAGTAGATATAGGTCTGCAATCCAAAACTTCAAAGGGTAAAAACACTCAATTTATTTTAGCCTTGGCATTGTATCATGTGATTGCAAAATTACCATCAGTAGGTATAGGTCTGCAAGCCACAACTTCAAGGGGTTGAAAAATAAATTACAATTGTCAATTATGGTTAATTGATGTTTCTCGTTTCTATTATAACCCATGTTTATATAGTAATATCAGTCAGTTAGCACACAAGCGGCCAATTCGGGAAATAAGGTACACACTACCCGTTTCACTGATGGTTTCACAATCGAAAAATCTGGACGTTCAGATCGAGACTGATCAACAGTGCTGGCATGTACCAATTCATTTTTAACACCCTCCTAGGGCGATCGGGGGGGGGGAGGAGAACACATGAAACGGTACAGAAAGTAACAGCGATGATAGCCAAACACCAAACAAGATAAGGAGCAAACACCAATCAGCAATGACAGCAGTGAACGCGAAAGGACAACTGTGAACGCAGAACAACAACAGTTAATGTGAACGCCCTCTGCTAAATAAGTACGGCGATGTCAGCCTGAAAGACCACAGTTCAAGATGTGTGATAATTCCGTGATTAAAAACAATACTGTTACACGGTGCTAATAATACAGTAAATGCTTTGGAAACATACTGAATTACTACTGACTTCTCTTATCATCCAAGAATACTAGGTAACAACACATTTCTCACGTTAATTGTTGTCTCACTGAATTACTTGCTGACCATTTCAGCGCAGGGACCGAACTTAAGTCGATCCCCGCACTGAAACAAAAAAAAATTATAATGGCCGTAGACCAATAACATTACCATAGGTATTCAAATGAAGCGTAAATACCTAGCTTAGACATTTATGATGATTTGAAAAAAAACCTTTGGTCTCCTTGGTTTATACAAACATGTTTCAGCGTTGTATGTGTTAACTATAGTCTCACCGAATTGCTTGCTTCTATTTTTTATTCATTATATTATACCAAGCTGGAATTTCTAACGTAGTTTACAGCTTCCAAATAAATACAAAATTGTAGAAAATATTTTTTATTGAGCATCCACCACAAAGTATATTGGTTTGAAATCTGCTTAAAAACGCAGGAAAAATGTATATGTGCGCTCCTAACACCAGAAGGGTTAGAGTTGGAGAGTTCACACCCTCGCAAAATAGGTCTGACCTCCTTCGTGGTGTATAGTAGTCCACCTAGAGCACTGTGTATAGCCTGTTCCGGGGGGCAGTGTATAGTCTGCCATACAATTAAATGTTAGTTTGGAAAATGCTGATAATTTATAACGCGGAGCACAGTCACAGCTACACAAATAATATAATGATTTAAAAAAAACATGTTTACTATTTTAGTATTGTGGCTTTCTCATTTAAAAAATAATTATATACAAAATAACTGTTGTTCAACCAGCGCCGTGTGAACGAGTATCGATGAATACAAGACGATTTTCTCGCGAAGCCTACATGCTTTAGAAGAACAGCATGATAGTGGAACAATTTTCTAAATACATAGGATAGTATTCAAACTTATAATATTTTAACTTGAACTGTTTTCAGGTAATGCATGTAATGAGCATTGCAATGATATGTTCGCTAGTCGTTGCTTGGCACTGATAAAAAAACACTTTTGAAATAGTTAGCTAACGTTTTGACCAAGACTAATAAAATAATCCTTACATCTCGAGGAGAGACTTCCGACTGCAGAATCTGATATCTGAAGTCGATCCCCGCACTGAAATAGCGAACATATTTATAATGATAATTAAGTGTGTGTCACCCCCAGGATTTGTCCAAAGAGTATCGGCTTTCTGGAAGATGCTGTTTTATGGCTGAATTCATGGCCAATTCAAAAGAAATTAAAGGGTTTTTAGCGTCTCGGACGAAACGAACGCGTCTCGGTACCTATACGCTGAGACGCCTTGGGGAAAACACTTATTTATGATTATTCAAATTTAAAAAAACAACCTTGGTTTCCATACAATAATATTTCAGGGTTGTAAGGTTTAAGAAAGTTGTAGGTCTATCTCAGGTCTGTTTATATTCCTAGTTATTCACCAGGTGGCTCTTATCATCGTTATATCTCTAATCCGTGCTGTGCTTTCTGGGTATTCATTCAGCCTGCTACAGACACAGTGGTCTAATACTTTAACTGATACGCATTTCATTTTTTTTGCAGAGTTAACTATCAAAGTGATTGAAGCACCATGATGGCCACCAACCATACCAACAAGAAAACAGTTTTGTTACGCGAGCTTTTAACATGCAGTCTTTGTCTTGAAGAAATGACTAAATCTCGTCTCCTTCCTTGTCACCATGGTTACTGTTTGAATTGTCTACAGAAGTATTTTGATAGTTCAGCGAAAGACAACAAACTGTCATGTCCTGTATGTCGTGTTGAAAGTACTGTACCAGAAGGTGGTGTACAACACTTCTCTCCGAATATATTCATTCACTCTCTGCGAGAGGCACTTGATGGGGACTCAGAAGACGAAGAAAGGGATAAAAAGGAGGTGGCCACAGACTCAATTTATAAATGTGACAGCGATGATTGTAAAGATTTAGCCGTCTATTTCTGTACAGCAGGATGTGGCTATATGTGTTTAACGTGTGTAGGATATCACGGAAAGATGAGGTTATCTCGTAACCATATCATAATCGAAGCAAGAGAAGGAGGAAGTAAATCCAAGCAGCTGCCGTTTTGTACCAGACACCCCAATCACATTGTGGAGCTGTATTGTGATGACTGTTCTGTGCCCTGTTGTGCTACATGCGTCGTTCTTTATCATCAAACTCACAAGTGTTGTGAACTCGCATCTAAAGAAAGTACTTTCAGGACGAAAGTAGAACATGTACTGGTTGATATTGACAAATGCCTGGAGAAAACCAAAAATGCTATGACATCGACTGATGAATGGGAAAAACAAATGGAGGCAGATGTGGATGAATTGGTCAAAATGACAGCCGATACATTTACGAATCTGAGGCAACAACTGACTACCAAAGAGGAAAGCATCCATCAGCAAATAATGCTGTGCAAACCGTATGCTCAGAAACAAATCGCAGATGTGAGAGATCGACAAGAAATGATCAGGGCGTTAATTGACAGTTCAAAACGATATGGAAATGAGATGCTGGATAAGGCTACACCGTACGACTTCGCAACAAACACGGATGGCTTTGCTGAACACGTGCAGAAGAAACTACTGCCTGGTCCGGCACAGTTTGTGTGGAGCTGTGTACATAGCACGACTGATAAGGCACTATTTGCAACTGGTAATGTGCATTTGGCTGAAGCCAAGACCCTGATACCGGGTGATGACCAGCTGGTACTGAAATCAAGGGATGTTGTACTGCGTGTGTCCGGAGTGTCACGCATTGACGTAGCCATGGATGGGGACATCATCTTCTGTGTGAGAGAGAGCGACAAAACCACTCTGCATGCATATTCACCAGATGGCAAAAAGCTCAACAATATAACTACTCAATGTCGTATTGATGATCTAGCTGTTTATACCATAGATGAGAAGACCTACGGCGTCGTTCTTGTTGGAACGTTTGATGATTACGACTCCAATATTACAAATAAGTATCTCAGTAAGAACTGCATTTGTTATTTGGAAATGAATCGACATAAGTTGACAATGAGCAATGTAGGAAGACATATAAAAGAGTGGGAGATAAAAACAGTATCTCTGAACGAAGATAATGTAGCTTTACTTGGATGCAACACCAGCCGTGTCTATAAAATAGAGAAACCTTCAAAATATCTAGGCGCCATGCTTCTGCCATTAAATGTGAAGGGGTTGAGTCTCATTTCTGACCCAGCTAGTGATGGTCACATATTTATCGACAGCTCATTGAAAAAAATAGTGTGGCTTGATTCAAAATGTCACAAAATAAAAGAAAGCAAGGAAACTAACATCACCCGTTTTGTTGCTGATGGAAATGGGATGCTAATAGCTATCAGCAGCAACTATCACAATAGCTTGCTAGTGATTGACGACACAGGAGCCACTAAAGCACATATTGTCCCCCATAATAGAAAACTGGAGCGACCGCGCGCTTTATGCTTTGATAAGGAAAACCACCTGCTTTATGTGAGTCACATTGGTGAAGTTGTGATCCTTGAATACCCTGCTTGCTTGAAGGACTCCTTCACTGGTCATTCATGTGTTCTGTCGCTGAAATCAAAACTTCCAGCTGTGTAAGACTTGATAACAGTGACTCTTTGAAGCCAACTTAACTCCTAACGCACTACGTTATAAAATCTGATGTTCCACCCACTTGAAGCTGCGTCTCGCTCGCGCGACCCACAACTTCAAGTGGGTGGAAATTACTCATCTTTGTTTAACTTGAGACCAATCATTTGTAAATCTTAATGTTAAAACACTCCTTTTGTTACAGTTTACTCTGATCTAACCTGGTTATAAAACAGATTAGAATCGACTGCAGTCGTGGTTAGCACTCCAGCGGTCGAAGGTACTTGATGTTTCATAATTGTGTTTTCGCATCAACCATACACGAGACGGTGTCTCAGTATTGAACAAAGTAGGCCTACCCCATGTGTTTTCTGTAGACCCCAAATATACTCGCCGTCAACTTAAATGCAAATGCCATTTTCTATTAAAATCTTAACAGCGGTAAACAATGTCAAAATTATATTTATTATTAAAAAAGTTAGACCATTTGCCATGTAATACAATTATAGATTTAGTTTAATGGGGTTATAGAGGGACGTCGTAATTTAAATTTACTACATGTTAAATTGTCTAAATTCTGAAATTCGCTATGTAATTTTACAAAATGTTCAGGGCTATTAGGATTTCAATAGAAAATGGCCTTTACAAAATTTGAAGGATATCGGTTTAGAATTGACAGAGAATTCGCCGAAAATCATGCGATTCTGGTTGATCATTTATAATTCGACGGCGAGTATAGACCCCGCTATGGTGGACAGGATGAAATATATGCATGTGGTTTCATTAACATGATTAACGCTTACACCGCTAATCACGACTATGGTCGTTTTAAATATGTTTTATCACCTGATCAAATCCCTGTTATGGGGAACGAAATCAGCTTTTAAATTTAACAAGATTAGCGAATAATTGGTCTCAAAATAAACACATATTGGTGATTTTCAACCTCTTGTAGTTGTGGATCGCGGTAGCGAGACACAACTTCAAGTGGGTGAAAATTTAAATACATTAGCTTATTGGGATAAGGTTTAATGAAACACGATTGAGTTATTGTATATAGTGCTACTACATAATGCCATGCGTACCATTACAACCTGAGAAATGTAGACTTGTGAAATGGAAGTGTCAGTCACAGATATATTGGTTTAAATATTCCAACATCTGTATACGAACATTATTTTGATATAAGACGAATTTTTTTTAAATAAATGCTTGTATGCAATTTTTTTATCAAATGTGTTAGTTGATCTGTTTGAGTTGTTATGTATACAACGCCATAGCGCGACTATGCTTATCGCGACTATACATGTTTTTACAACTTTACTTTCATAGTTAGATGACTTTTATTGTCGTAGAATTAAGAATTAGATGATGATTTTAACTGCTATTTTTGCATTTAATATCAACTAAAATAAACATGATACTTTACATTTCTATGATAACAATCAATTTTAGCAAATTTGTGGTTATTTTGTTTTTATGAAAGTCTTTCATCACGTTTATGGCTGAAGAATTGAATTGGACAACAAATTGTACCTCTTGAGTTAATTATTGCTATAGAAATATTATGTTTAAGTGACGTTCATCACTGTAAAATTAGATGATGTTGTGAATTATATCACCATTAAAAATGGCGTACCGTGATAATCTGTGCCCACTTGAAATTGTGGCTCTTGGCAGCGAGCACAACTTCAAGTGGGACTGGCTGACTAATTATACTTACTTAGTCTGATGAATGCCACAGAAATGCTATCGCTTAAGTGACATTAATCAATGAAGCAAAAAGATTATGTCAGAAATGCATTGATGTTTGAGGTCATGTTCTATGTAACACAACTGAGCATTTTTATATCAAATTGTATTAAATTTGCATTTAATGGATCTTGCATGGATAACTAATAAAAGTGAATGAAATTGGAGAATAACTTTGTAGGTATAAGTTGTTGATATTATATATCTAATTTCTCACACAAATTTTTATTACTTTTTATTGGTATTTCGAAGAAAATAGATGTGTTTTAAAGATAAGTCTGCTTGTTGTCAACAGTATCGATTCATGTTTTTACTATATTTTTCACATGGGAAATAAAATGATAGTGTAATATTAACTTCTATTTGTTTATTTTACCATGTCTTTCTAATTCGGGCTCACATATAGCTCAGGCTACCCTGGATGTTTCATGAATAGTAATCATTGTTATCGGTAAATGTTCCACTTATATAACCCTGTTTTCACCGAGTGACGTCACTGAGTTTCACAGAAAGAAGTATGGGGGAGGGGGTATTATATAACCTTATTTTCACCGAGTGACGTCACTGCGTTTCACAGAATACTAACCTTTATTCTGCCGAGTTAAATTATTTTAATTTTCAGCCACTTAAAGTTGTGTATCGCTACCGCGACCCACAACTTCAAGTGGCCGAAAATTACTCATATTTTGTTCAATTTGAGCAGAAACATTTTCAAATCCTGATGTTTTGACACATTTCATTCTCAATAACAGTGGGTCAACTAATAAAACAGATTGGCAAGATAAGGGTTAAAAAAATAATCATACATATCAAAAAATATAAAAATAATCACACATCAAAAAATATAAAAATAATCACACATATCAAAAAATATAAAAATAATCACACATATCAAAAAATATTATACTGTAGAAACACTGTACGCACACTTTAAAATGCCTGCAATGATACATTCATGGCACCATTACACACTCTGTGTGGCGGTTTTCACAATTAGACGTACATTTATATCAATATCAGCCCGTATCTATCCTGGCGGCAGAGGTAGATTAGCTATATTCTACCCCTGCTGCATGATGACCATACCGCACTGACTCTATTGCTGTAGTTTGAATTATGAATTATGGCAGTTATATCATGTATGACTTGATCGAAAATACACACTTTGTTCATTTGTCGTGTTTTCCATGGTAAACTACTGTACATGTCAAATTAAACGAGTGTTGTATTTCCTCATCTAAACAAACACCGCTCGCAGCATCTCGAGGATGTCCTGAACTTTTTTAGATATATTATACTTTAGTTATTTTATGTATCTGAGTGGAATTTGCGGTAGCAGAAGCTGTCTTGTAATCTCATATGAAACTGACAGAAAACGTTAAAAAAATATGTCGCAATGACCTGTTTATTTTTATATAATTTTAATCGACTTATCAGCTCATTAGTTATTAGCGAAAAATAAGACTTGAAATGTACACTCTTTCTGAGCTGAGTGGAGTTTCAATACATGACATGATCACATCACACACAAAGTCCAACCAGTCAGGGGCCCATCCCACAAAAAATCTTAAAATTAAGATCATCTTAACTTGATATTGTTTGCATTAGAAAAGTTAGGATTATCTTAACTTTTCTAATGCAAATAATAGAAAGTTAAAATGATATTATTTTAAGATTATTTGTGGGATGGGCCCCTGATCACACAGAGTATTAACATGATTAATAATTCCGGACAAATATCTGAATATAGTATAAGTTTTCGTGCATTGGACGATTAGCCATTCTAAAATTTCACCACACGAATTATTGTAACACTTTATGCAGTAGTGCCATCTATTGGCGGGGCTTGGAACTACGCTTCGTTAGTTGAATCATCACATAAAACAACCCTTTTAACCTCCAAATATACAATAATGTTTTCTTAGTGTGACATAGTTATAAAACATCTTACCAATTTATATTTTTGGAAATAAATCAACCGCTATTGTAATCTAATCTTTATTTAAATAACAAAATAAAAAAGAGCTAGAACGAGAGGGGGTAGTGACAGTATGTCGTGAAACATAGTATATACACCCAGAAAATACAAGCAGCTGAACCAACGTTCGTGTAATGTTGAGCCAGCCTCGTAGATGATGTGCCAGCTTCTGGTAAATATCTCGTATTGTTAGCAGGAGGCTTTGTTTATATGGGGTCTTAACCACTGGGTGGTTTTCGGTATACTATCGCTACTACTTTCTTAGTCATTTTATTACATTGTCACCCTTTGGCCTACATGTGTCTCATACAAAGGTGGCGGATTACAAAGCTATGAATATATGTGGCGCTAGGATAACTCATAGGTAGCGTAGTTGACTCAGAGACCGGGGGTACCGTGTTCGCGTCCAGCTGCGGCCGATATCTTTCCTTGACGCACACATATTATATATGTAGTGACCCAGAACTGTTCCAATTCGTGAGATAATGACAACCGAACGTATAACCGAATCGCGCAGCAAAAAAACTTACACAAAAAAATGTAATAGAATGACCAATATCTCAAAGTTGACATGTAAACGGTCAATAAAACCTTTATGAAAATGGAGAAGTTTTCAGAAGGTTTAGTTTGAATTGCAATTGAACACTGGCTTTTTTTTATCAAAGGCACTGTTTTTTTTCAATAATTTGGAGCCTGTCATCATATAAAATTCTGACGTTACTTATCCATCTTTGTATTTAAATATATTTTTTAATTGACTACTTTCAGTGATATTTACGTTATTGTATATATTTTTTTAATCAAAATATTTAGTTTATCATGTTTATACAACAGTAATCACTGGTAATAACCCGCAAAATGGCTGTGTCGTTGCTATGACCCCTTAGTACACAAAATGTCAGTCTGGAAACTGAAAACACAACACACTGTGGATTGGAATTAGAGCTGGCAGCTGTGTAAATGCTCTCACACGTTCCCCACACTCACCTGAGTGCGGGGGGGGGGGGGGGGTATGCACTGCTAACAAACATAACAATAATCTAAGGAACAATGGGGGGGGGGGCAAACAAGCATAACACTAAAACTAGAACTGCACCAAACAGCTATGTCACCTCTAAACACCTAGTGACAGCTGTGAACGCTCCTTGATATTAGCCAGTGTTGATTTAATGTTGGCCCACCAACATTAAATCATTGGTTTAGCCTGTTGTATTTGCGTGAATGGCGCTTGCACACCTACTATTGGCCACCAGCTTACATCGTATAGGCTTATGTAGAAAATGTAAACATAAAACCAAGAGTTCAGCATAGATCTTTCTGACGGCATTAACGAACGACAGTATTCTATGTGACAACGATATGTAAGTAAGAAGTAAAAGTTAAAGAGTTACTAGTATGAAATTAAACCAAAACATTTAATCCTGGTAATGGTAACCATTACATGCTTATAAATAGTAGTCCCCATATAGCCAACCAGGTTGGCTATATGGGGACTACTATTTATAGTAAGCCCCGGTTGTCATAAGGGATGTTGCACAAAGTCCAAACATCCAAAAAAAATTGGAAGTGGGCGGGGTGGCCCAGGGCCATTTTGGATAGAAAACCACAAAAAAAAATATTTGATCATTATTGGTTGATGCAAATTTTTTTGGATGTTCGGAATATTTTAAACATTGCAAGGCCCCTGAAGCTACTCTCAGCGCCTTCGGTGCTATAGGCCTCCATCATCATCAAGATCTCGGCGCTATAAGGTTGATAAAATTAGTGCGTACTCTGGGGTCAGTCCCGCGCTACGCGCTCCTCTCTCACACAGAGGGAGTATTATGTTGATTGTATGAAGATATATGTTGATAATAAGATAACAGCCATAATGAGATAAAAAACACGCTCACAAAACAAGAAAACTAGGTAATCAGTGGTAATAATACAATTATAACAGTTATGTCATGTTCGCGCTGTAGAGAACACTTTTGCAAACACGACTGCAAACACTGCGACTCTGCTATTGTAAAACTGCATTGTTATATTCCTGGATCGATAGTTTATTCTCGGATTGAAACAATGCACGGGCTGTCACACCCACCTTTCAACCCTTTAAATGCCAGGGATGCATATTTTCGTCATCTCACATATCTTAACCCTTGTCCTGCTATGCCCGGATATATACGGGGTTAAGGTTGTTTTAGATCAATAAATATATCACTTAATTTTGATAAAATAGTTTTTAGTAGATGCTTAGTTGATCCAATAATTTAATTTTAGACATGTCTATTTTTCATAAATAGTATTATTTTTCGTCATTTGAAGCTGGAAATTGCGTTAGCAATTCCAGCTTCAAATGACGAAAAATACGATTGAAGCATTTCAGCAGGACAAGGGTTGAGTAACATTTAAAATAAAATTAATTCAAGACGTCCCCTTACAGAGAAACTGGTACACTGACTTATCAGTGGCACAGAACGTCACCTGAAGTAGAGACACTGTTGACACTAGTGAAACAAACTGGTAACCAGATAAAACTGAGACTTTCTATACTGACGACTAGAGTCTTCGCAATGAAAGAATAAAATATTTATAATGGTCGTAGACCCATAACACAGGCAGTCAAGGAAGCGGAAAGAGCTAGCTGAGACATTTATGATTATTTCAAATCTCTTGGTTTATTTAAAAAATAAGCAGCGTTTTAAGAGTTTAATTTAAGACGCTTTGAGCTCTAACCCTTTCACTACCACTCCTGATTATAGTTTATTTATAGTTTATTTATAGTTCAATTGCACACTAAATACCAGCTTTGGTTTTGTTAAACATAAACTGTGACACCAATCAACAAGATTTCAAAATCGTGACCTGCATTTTGCTAAATCTGAATAATTTCACTTAATCGAAGCTGTGAATCGCATCAGATACAACCTTAACATGGTCGAGTGGGTGAAAATTCCAATTAAATAATTTGGCGGATGCTCGTGCGTATATCATGAAATTGGGTAATGATTATTCAGCGTGACATTAAACCTTGTACAGCTAATCATACCCTATATATATACGATTTCAAGTTTATTTTTCAAAAATAGTAACAGTTTTAGTCATTTGAAGCTGGAAATTGCATTAGCTTTAAATGAATTAAAAATATATATAGAAACGATCTCCAATTCAGCAGGACTAGGGTAAGTGGGAATTGCGATAGCAATTCACTGCTGTCTGTAAGAGAACATTTTAACTATTTCACCACTAAATACGACTAAATCGTTTTTAATATGTTTTATTTGCAGGTAAAATCACTGTTATTGCGGATTAATTATGGGTATTTGAACACCATGTATTTGAGAATGTTTGATTTTTAAAATACCAAACTATTTTTAGTGGTGCATTATTACCATAGATAGCTCTATTATCTATGATTATTACATACTCCAGTAGCATAATTACATATGTACTTGTATATATTTTTAGGTTTTTACTTCTTTTTTGCTACCATATATAATTTGTATGTTATACATAGTAACTATTTTATGTGTTTGGAGCGGGAAACAGAATTATACACCCAACAAATTAACCATCTTGTATAAACATGTACATATAATTTTCTCATTTCTATGATGAGTAAGTTTGTAATGACTTTTCTTTATATCAATGAAATATCTGTCTGTCTATCTGTGGTCACAAAGTAAAAATATTAATATAAGTAATTTTCACCCGCTTGAGTTGGGTGAAGTCGATAAAAATTGCAAGAAATAGTTTAAGACAATTTGAAGGTCATTATGTTTCAGATATTTTTCACTTTCACTGGTTAAAGGCCCATACCCAAGTGCCTTAAACTTAAAAAGTTTCAAATTTTATGCGTCATTGAAATAACCATATGTACAATACTATGTATCTACAACAGGATTAGTTCGGTAAAATATGCGTGCTAAGTTAACTTGCACATGTTAAAATCAAACGAAATTATATAATAAAACAAGCGCAGATTAAATAAAATATGCATCAGAACTATTTAAAATAACCTACAATTAAACAGCATTGTCATGATGCGAGTCAAATTCCCTGTTGAGTAGTTTGCTTTCGGCAAGTAAACTAGTTCGCTGCGTAGCGAAGTAAGAGCAAGTAATAAAAAAAATAATTTCGTCATCAACAGAGTTTAATGTACATCTTTGACATGTGCGCTGTTCTAGACTAGAACAGCGCACATGTAGTGGTATTTTTTGCGGCTTGACATGCCTTCCTCGTTCAATTTCTAGCATATGTGAGCTCATTCTCAATCTTGATAGCGCCTTTATCCACCTTGTGTCAGGGATGTAAAACAGATATTCTTCTAGCGAATGGTCGAATGGTCGAAACTTTATGTACGTTCGCAATTTTATGGAGTTTCCGTCTTTGTTAGACCGATCAGCTTTATATATATTATTCAAACATAATTTAACTTGTTTGATGAGACGATTTAAATGAGATATGTACCCGATAAGTGTGTATTTCGGAATGTTCATGCAATTAATAACAACCATCCTAATATTTATAATGGGTTTGACCAAGCCGCTGAGGGTCTAGATGAAGGGTCCGATGCTGATTTTTTTTTCAAAGGATCAACACTGAGGAAAATCCCTTCCTTTTTGTCACTACACCAGCCATGAACATCCCATGAATATTACCTGTATATTTTGGCGATGTTCACTATGTCCCGCAAAGATATAAAACATGTCAATCGGCCGAGTTTAGGTGTGTAGAGGCTCTCAGTTTTGAAATATGTGACCCGTTAGGAAAGCAGTCTTTTGGGATGACGTTGTAATTAAACTTGCCACGTCTTTGACAATGTGATACATCTAAGACCTTACCTACTTCTCCTAATACGAGCTAAGAACTTTTTGTCATGGATTAATAAAATTGATGAGTCGTGTCCTTTTCCTGTCAAATCTGAGAAATGCACTGTAACGGGGGTTGATATAAAAGGCAAAAATGTAATGACAGACAATCTGTCATAATCCGTTTTTTCGAAACCTAATTACTTTGCCAACGGATGTTTTAAAAGTTTTTATCTATCGGAATGTTGCCTTCACTCAATCAACCACCCAAAACGATATACCAGAGGTAAAACAAAAACATGTCAGTTGCCTGGGAATGAGCCTTTAAATAGGTGTTAACGATAGCATAGTCGACATCAATAGCATAGTAGACCTAGATGAAATGAATGGGGTTTTAGGCCACCTTTGTGCACATATAATAGGCTAAATTGGGTCAGAAGAACCTCCTGAGGATGGTGAGATGAATGAAAAGACACTGCCCTCCAGACACAGGAGTCCGAGCACGCTACCTCTCGGTCACGGAGGCTCGCACAATATTGAATCTTTACGAGTGCGCGGGGAAGAAACATTTTGTTTCTTTGGAACTTGAAGACCAGAGTGGGGTTCGAGCCCACGATCTCCGACTTTCCAAGCAGGCAGCGTTAACCACTGCACCCGCTAAAGCATAGTCGATATCAGTGATAGCAGAAATAGATTTATTTCTGGTGATAGATATAATATTATAAAGAACTGTTTTCTCCTGAATAATCCAATTGTTATTTAACAAATGTTTTGTATGCATACATGTATAACACTCTTTGTTCTAAGATTTAAAGCGTTGTTGCTAAATTAATGAGTTGTGAGCAAATTATTCATTAAAATTAATAATAATATGGTCGTCCTGTTTTTTTTCAGAACTGACAATAAACCTCACTGATACACCATGATGGCCACCAATCATGCCAACAAGAAAACAGTTTTGTTACGGGATCTTTTAACTTGCAGTCTATGTCTTGAAGAAATGACAAAATCTCGTCTCCTTCCCTGCCACCATGGTTACTGTTTGAATTGTCTACAAAAGTATTCTGATAGTTCAATGAAAGACAACAAACTGTCATGTCCTGTTTGTCGTGCAGAGTGTACCGTACCAGAAGGTGGTGTACAACACTTCTCTCCAAATATATTTATTCATTCTTTAAGAGAGGCACTTGATGGGGAATCCGAAGACGAAGAAAGTGGTGAAAATGAGGTACCTACTGAATCAAACACTAAATGTGACACCGATGATTGTAAAGATTTTGCTGTCTATTTTTGTACAGCAGGATGTGGCTATATGTGTTTAATATGTGAAGTCTATCACAGTAGAATGAAATTATTTCGTAATCACAGAAAAATTGACGCAAGCGAAGTAGGCACCAAATCAAAGCAGCTGCCGTTTTGTACCCGACACCCTAATCACATTGTGGAGCTGTATTGTGATGACTGTTCTGTGCCGTGTTGTGCTACATGCGTTGTTCTTTGTCATCAAACTCACAAGTGCTGTGAGCTCACAACAAAAGAAAGTACTTTCAGGGCGAATGTGGAAGGTGTGCTTGTTAAAATTGATAATGTATCAAAGAAGACGACAGATGCAGTAAATTCGACTGATCAATACGAGAAACAGATGGAAACAGATGTGGATCAGCTGATTGGGATGACCGCAGATACATTCACTAAACTTAGAAAACAACTTACACATGAGGAGGAGAGCATTCACCAAGAGCTCGTGCAATGTAAGCTGAATGCTCAGAAACAAATCGCAGATGTAAGAGATAGACAGGAAACGCTAAAGGCGACAATGGAATTCTCAAAACGATTTGGGAATAAGATGCTGGCCAAGGCTACATCGTACGATTTCGCCACAAACACAGACAGCTTTGTTGACCACGTTCGCAAAACGATTTTGCCTGGCCCAGCTCACTATATATGGAATTGTTGTCATACTATTGATAAAGCAGGTGGAAACACCACCTTCGCTGGTGTCAATGTATCAGTGAGTGGGAAAATTGAAATGACACTAAGAACAAGGGGTGTTATGCGTGTGTTGGGAGTCACACGCATTGACATCGCGATGGGCGGTGATATTATCTTATGCACAAGAGAAAAAGACTTTTCAATTCTTCATGCCTTTTCCCCAAACGGTGAAGAGCTTAACAACATACCGACTGAATGCTGTATTAGAGATATGGCTATTCGCCCGGTCAACGAGGATAGTTGTGAAATCATTCTGGGTGGACAATTCTACGATTGGAATTCAAGTGTCGCCTGCAAGGAACACTGCATTTGTTATGTTAAGATGAACCGACATGAGTATGGAATGAGCAACGAAGGAGTATACAAACATAAGCTGGATGTAAAGACTATATCACTGGACAAAAACGGCGTGGCTTTACTGGGCTGTAACACCAACCGTATCCATAAAGTGGAGAAACCTTCAAAACATTCTGGAGATATTATTCTTCCAGATAATTTAAAGGGAAAGGAGATCATTCCTGACCCAGATGGTGATGGTCATATATTTATAGAAAACTCAGCGTATAGAATTGTCTGGATCGATTCGAAAGGCCAGAAAATAAAAGAAAGCAAGGAAACTAACATCACCTGTTTTGTTTCTGATGGACAGGGAATGCTAATAGCTATCAGCGGCAACCATAATAATAGTGTGTTAGTGATTGACGACACAGGAGCCACTAAAGCACATCTTGTACCCCATGATAGAGTACTGGTGAGGCCACACACTTTATGTTTCGATAAGGACAACCACCTACTGTATGTAAGTGGAAATAGAAAACGGGGTGGAATTGTGATCCTTGAATACCCTGTCTGCTTTAAGGAGTCAGTCAGAGGTCATTCATGTGCTATGTCAATCACAGCTAAATTTCCAGATTTGTAAATCATGAGAACTTTTGATTTTATATTGTCAATTTTGCAATTGTGCGAAATAATCAGCACTCAACAAAGACAAACTTGTCTTGGGTTAACTCTTACAGTGCGGGGATCAGCTTTAATGGTCAGAATCTGACGTCTGTAGACGTCAGATTCTGACAACTAAAGTCTATCCCCGCACTGTGGAGGTAAAAAAAAATTATAATTCCAAATTAAAAACACCCTTCGGTTTCTTGATTTATGTAGAGCTACACATTTCGGTGCTTGGAGGATTAATGTAGATAAAGTAGCTATTGTATGCCCTTCAAAGTCGTTTGATGCCACAAAGTTGGACCAATATCAAGCCAGCATTGGGTGAACGCATAGTGTTCCTTGGGCCATTATATTATTAAATGTGAATGAAACTGGTTTTCTTTTTATATTAGTACTACTACAGTAGCTATGCCATATGTAAGCATACATTATTAGCAATTAAACATTCGGACCTTGTCAGACCGATATTTAGACGAGACTTGGGCCGATATTTATAATGTGAACGACAATATAGCATTATATCATTAAATGTGGATAAAGTAGTAGTAGCTATTGTATACACAGTAAAGTTGAGGTGCTGAACTACTGTTGATTTGATGCTGGGCCAGCGTCGTGGACGGTGGACCAACATCAAATCAGCATTGATTCACACATTGTGTATTTTTTGTAGGAACACTATATTATTACGTGTGAATGAAACTGGTATTGTTTTAGTGCTATTACAGTAACTGCCATATATGTAAGCATACAAAATTAGAAATTCAGACACTGTTACACCCATATATATGTGAATGACAATATTAGTGTTGTTTTTTAATAAATGTTTGAGTCTAAAATGATTTGTTTGTTTTTTAGAATGTCTAGACGAATAAGAGTAAGTTTATGTTCTCAACTCTTGAGAATGTTTAGGTAACATAGTAAAATGATTGCAACTTGTTTGTGCTTGTTTCGATACCTGTGACTGTACTAGTACATTTACTAAATGTGAATGATCTGAACCCATCACCTGATTACAGCGAGATACAATGAGTGTGAAATTATAATGATAAATATACTTGTTATTCACGGTTGCATTACTTTTCAATTATTTGTTTTGATTTGTGTTGCAAATAAGTGTTTTTTAAGGATACATTTGTATTTTAAAGATTACTGACTGATAGTTTTATAATATATTTTTGTTGAATTTTAAATACACCCAATGTCACAATGATAACAGAGGTCACGCTAACAAATATCTTGATGTCTAAATACTGATTTCGTTCCCAATATCAGTGATTTAATCGGCTAATAAAACTGAATAAAAACGACTGTTGTCGTGCTTAGCGATTAAAGGGTTATTATACAAATCAGTGATGTACTTTGAAGGCAATGTGTTAACCCTTAAACCGCTAAGAACGACCATAATCGTTTTTTAAATCCGTTTTATTAGAAGTTTATATCACTGTTGCTGGGAATGAAATGAGTGTGTAAACACCAAGATTTGCCAATGTTTGGTCTCAAATTAAACAAACCAATTGATGTTGTGGGTCGCGGTAGCGAGACAGAACTTCAAGTGGGTGAGACTTTAAATTATCTAATTTAGCACTTTAGGGGGTAATTTGGATCCCGACTTTTGAGATTTGAACCCTCGACTTGTGAGATTTAAACCCTACAATGTTCATTTGATCCCGACTTGTGAGATTTGAACCCTCGACTTGCGAGATTTGAACCTACAGTGATCATTTGATCCCGACTTGTGAGATTTGAACCCTCGACTTGTGAGATTTGAGCCCTACAATGATAATTTGATCCCGACTTGTGAGATTTGAACCCTCGACTTGTGAGATTTGAACCTACAATGGTCATTTGCTCCCGACTTGTGAGATTTGAACCCTCGACTTGTGAGATTTAAACCCTACAATGGTCATTTGATCCCGACTTGTGAGATTTGAACCCTCGACTTGTGAGATTTAAACCCTACAATGGCCATTTGATCCCGACTTGTGAGATTTGAACCCTCGACTTGTAAGATTTGAACCCTACAATGGTCATTTGATCCCGACTTGAGAGATTTGAACCCTCGACTTGTGAGATTTGAGCCCTACAATGGTCATTTGATCCCGACTTGTGAGATTTGAACCCTCGACTTGTGAGATTTAAACCCTACAATGGTCATTTGATCCCGACTTGTGAGATTTGAACCCTCGACTTGTGTGATTTGAACCCTACAATGGTCATTTGATCCCGACTTGTGAGATTTGAACCCTCGACTTGTGAGATTTGAGCCCTACAATGGTCATTTGATCCCGACTTGTGAGATTTGAACCCTCGACTTGTGAGATTTGAACCCTACAATGGTCATTTGATCCCGACTAGTGAGATTTGAACCTTACAATAGTCATTTGATCCCGTTTTTGAGATTTGAACCCTACACTAGTCATTTGATTGCGAGACAGATCGGCTGGATTTACAAATTGCCCGTTCTACTTTAAATAAAGTTTTATTAGCGAGGCTGCTTCTTCGCTGTGAATTAGCTAACTGGTGTCCACTTACCGGATTCGAAAGTGGTGCGCGTAGGTTTCTGTCGGCGTCATACTTTGGTTTCTGACGTTAGGTGGGTGAATTGTGTCTTATTGGTTTTAGTTCATGCTCATGTGGATGGCGATGTATAGACAGGGCACCTGTCTGGCACTACGTTTCCAGACGGGGAGCTGGATGTTGTTTATAGACTCCGGAAATTCAAACAAAATGGCCGCCGTTTATACTGTTCATACCAGCTCGATTCGAATTTCCATATTTCCTGACGCAGATAAGGGTGTGCAAACATCACACCGGTGCCTCGCGTGTTTTTTTTCAATATGCAGCTTGTCAACCGGGGGCGGGACCGATTGACAATGTTGACTAGGCGATGTAGAACGTATCATCTGCATTTCGACCCCAATCAACACAAAAGTAAAGTAGTACAAACGCCATAACAGTTGCCTGCTTGGAAATTGGAGATTGCGGGTTCGAACCCACTCTGGCATTCAAGTTTCAAAGAAATGAAATGCTTCTTCCCGGCTCACTCGTTAAGATTCAATATTGTGGGGAGCCTCTGTCACCGAAAAATAGCGAGCTCGACCTCAGACCGCCATGGTTCGAATTTCGAATCCTGTGTCTGGAGGGCTGTGTCATCTTATTCATCTCACCATTATATATACATAGATGAATGTTTTGATTAACTTCTCGACTGTTATAAAATTATCATCACTATAATTTGAATAAATATTTTGTTTGTTTTAGTGGGCTTTTAGTGCAAAAAAAGAACCGTAGTATTATTTGCCGGACAAAATTACCAAACTTCCAGATATTGTTCACAAGGGTCCTAACTTTGAATTTGTCCAAAGCGCCACTGATTTTTTTTAGTTTAGACCGATTATGAAGCATTTTTCAAAATGGCCGCCAAATCGCTATAAATGAATGATAAGCGAACGGGTTTTACACCTGAATAGTGAAAGGGATTACCTAATACTGTATAAAACCTAGTTTGAAGTGATTATAGGGGCTCAATACGTAATTAATACATAACTTTAAAAGCCATTTGAAAAACAATGGCTGCATTTTTTTTCAAAATGGCCGCCATACACTATGTAAATTGACCGTGTTGTGTTACTGTGTACTTCCTTCTAAAAGTCCATATCATAATGAAGCCAATGACTGCATAATGATGGGTAATATATTATGACATATAAAACACTAAACTACGGCAGTCATTTGCAGACACAACATACATATATTTCTCCTCACCATATCATAAATAATTAGAAACAACTTCCATTTCTATTTGACCGTATAGATGATTACGAGTATGTTTTGCTACAGTGGGCTCCCCTAGCGCATATGGGGAACATAGTGTTATTCGCCGGTCAAAATTACAGAACTTACAGGTATTGTTCAAAAGTGTTCTGACTTTTTTTCAAAAGCGCCACTGTTTTTATCAAGGTTTGACCCAATATAGGATTTTTCTAAATGGCCGCCAAATCGCCAAATAGTAGTAAGATTCGACTGTAATCTACTACCATAATTAACACATTTCTCATCGTTGTAGACTCAGATTCATTTATTATCAAATAATAACATATACATATTTTGATTAATAGCATAGCAATGATCAGGAGACCTCCACTAAAACCGTAGGTCGCTATCGTGGAGGCCATCTTAGAACAAATAATTGAATATGTATAATAATAATAAAAATAATAATAATTATAATAATAAGAATAATAATTAGAATAACAAGAATAAAAATAAGAACAATAATAAAAGCGATATAGAATTATACATGCAAGTAAAAAATAGTGGATACTGTTCTTGTCCAAGTAGATTGAGTTCAAGAAAAAAACACGTTTTTTTGAACTCTTATCATGTGCCCATATACATTTATACACATACTGATATTTATTATACAGTTGTTGTTTTTTTCCGGTGTACAGAAAAGTAATGATTGTTTTACAAAATCATGTTTAATGCGACATTTGTATAGATCTTAATTCCTGGTATTATGTGTGTGATTATTTGCTTTAATAGAAATTTTTTGGAATTAAGTGAGGTAAGTTTTTTTTAGATATTTGTAATAGAATTTCAGCTGTTTCTTTTTGAATATGTCTTCAGTTTTTAAGAGGCGCAAGTTTTTAAAAAATAGATCACAGTGTGCAAATATTTTGCTAAGCGTTATGATTAGGAGACATTTTTTTTTTAGTTTTGTGATTCTAAATGGATTATTTCCCCAAACTAGCAAAGAATAATTTATATGTGGCAATAAAAGAGAATTGTAGAGTAAAAGTAAGACATTAATTGGTACAGTATGTCTTAGTCTTGTCAATATCCCAATTACTCTTGATATGTTTAATGATATGTGATCTATATGGTTGTTCCAATTTAAATCTTTATTGATTATTATTCCGAGAAAATAAAAATTATTGACACAATCGATTTTGTTTCCATGTATTATTATTTCTGGTTCTATAATTTTTTTCTGTGGCTGATAAAATAATATGCATTTTGATTTAGGTACATTTAGAGATAATTTGTTAACTTTGAACCAGATAGATATTTTACATAATTCTCTGTTTATTAAATTATTATTTATGCCTTTCTTTGTTAATAAACTTGTATCATCGGCAAAGAGAATAAACTGGAACAATTTACTTGAATTGTGGAGATCGTTCACATATATCAGAAACAATAATGGACCAAGTATTGAAGTATTGAGTTTTTGGATGATCCGTATATAGTAGTGTTTTAATTTATGTAGTAAAATATTGTAGTTCAGAGTGCCAAAAGCTTTTGATAAGTCTAATAATATGCCAGTAGGGGTATCACCATTATCCATAAAGGATAAAATCCTGTCTACAAGTTCTAAAGATGCCAATTCAGTGGAATGACCTTTACGGAAGCCATATTGACCTTTGAAGAACAGGTCTGAGTTTTCAAAGAAAGAGATGGGAGAAGAGAAATAGGCTATAATTGGTCAATAGGGTGCGATCTCTTTTTAAACAAAGGTATAACTTTTTCAACTTTGTAGCATAACTTAAATTAAACCAAATAATTGGGGTCTTATGCCACAAAATTATGCTAAACTGGGCCAGGAGAACCTCCTGAATATGATGAGTTAAATGACTCGTGAGATGACACTGCAATCTAGACAAAGGATTACAAGTTCGTGCCCTGGCTGTCTGAGGCCGAGCCCGCTACCTCTCGATCACTGAGGTTCCCCACAAATATTGAATCATCACGAGGGAGCAGGGAAGGAACAGTTCGTTTTTTTGAAACTTGATGGCCAGAGTGGGGTTAGAAACCACGATATCCGATTTTCCAATAGGCAGCTTTAACCACTGCACCATGGCTTCCGCCCTTGTAGCATGGCTAATTAGAAGCAACATCCTGCTTAAAAATGTGCATGATGTCAAACATTTTGCTGTGTCTGAATGATGAATGTGGACATGAATTAATTCAAGGCAGTAAATCATCATACTCTAATGTGCAACGGTAGTAACCCAGCCAGATTGATGTATGGTTATTATAATCTAGTCATGTTCCCTGTCAAATTAGTTTGATTATATTCGTTAATTCCGTGATCGTTGCTATGGACCGAAGTCTGTTCTAATTATTTTTTTAAATTAGGAGAACAGCCCCCATGCCTTGCGAAGAAGTATGAGCAAAATTTTGAAAGCCTAAAATTCCGAATGGCCGACAAAAAATAATAAAAATTAAATTCCTGTTAATTACCATATATGTATACCAATGTGTAGGCCTATTTATGGTTTCTATGCGATTCTGGTCTGGAAATTATTTTATGTTTTTTAGATAAAAGTTTGTTTTATTAAAAATAATAGCAAATGTTATCGAAGTCTGGTCTAATTATGATTATGACTCACGTCTGCATGTGCCCTTGCACACACTAAATTAGTGGTATTCGCAGCGGTGACACCCTTTTAGTCAGAAGGCCTGTTAGTCAGAAGGCCCGTTAGTCAGAAGGCCCTTTAGTCAGAAGGCCCGTTAGTCAGAAGGCCCATTAGTCAGAATTTGTTCATTGGGCAGTGAACAATGCTAGAGGACCCTCCATTCGATATCTGGGCATGTGGACATGGGGGGTATATTATTTTGAATAAAACGTTTGTTGTCCAGCTATTGATATAAAAATGTTATGCATAAAATAATTATTTAAGGATACTTAAAAAAAAGCTGATAGAGTGTTTTAAAAAAATTCGGTAGTTTAATAAAAAGTTTGAGAAAGAAAAATAACCATGAAAATTATAATGTGAAAAAAAATATACACAAACAAATTGCACAACTGAGAGTAAAACTTCTAGAACCCCTTAGAAATCAAATGTTGCGTCTCTAGGACTTTAGTATATACTTTCGCCTATTAGTTGTTAATAATTCGATATGATCTTGGTATGATCTTGTATGAACCTTGCCGGCTCGTAGGTTGTACATTTATATTAAAAACTATTGATGATTGGTTGGTTGCTTGTTTGGGTTATTTTCAGCAATGAGCTCGCTTTAATTTTGTAAGCACTATCCTTTTTTTGCACATAAACTTTACTGAAATAGATGTGAAAAGTATTTCATGAAAAAAAAAACACAAAATTTATCAAATGGTGTTGAGATTGTAGTCATCTGTTTAATTTATGTCAAGCGTTGATAAATCAGACAGACAGACAGACAGATATTTTATTGACAGAAAAGAAAAGTCATTACAGACTTATTTGTCATAGAAATGAAAGAGATATATGTACATGTATATACAAGATTGTTAATTTGTTAAAATCATATGACAATGTGCATGGTATGACATACACAACTAAAATCATGTTAACAGGTTAAAGGTGTGGTCAACTGTCAAAATTCGCGGGACAAGAGTCCCCCAGAAGGCAATAGTGCCCGTGGGTAGGTCAAGGCCCTATTCCATAATGATACTAAATATGCGTTTCATACCCAAAGCCTCATTAAGAGCAAGCTCTTAAATCACAGCAAGTTCATATAAACTTGAGCGACATCTATGAGTTAATAATTCAAAGCTCTTTGCCCTTGTACCTACTTGGTCGCTGGCTTGCAAACAAACTGACTGTATTACTGCTGGGATGTTGAAACTGCTTGACCCCAAGCTGATATTGACATATCCCAGTAAACACAAAACATTTGTATGACTTTATGCAATGTTGTATAAATGTTATACAAATGTCTTGTGTTTGCTGGGGCAGGAGGACTTTCTCTCAAACATTGTACATTTATTCAATGTTGGTTCAATGTTGGGCCAGCGTCGCAGACCCGTTTAAGTAGTATCTTGTAATCAGTTCAGTGGCTATATTAGTGCCGTCAATCTGTACTCAATAGGCTACTCAGTTGACCGTCCCAGGCATGCGCGTTTTGCAGTTGAATAATTCTTTAAGTGGCATTGCCAAAATAAAAACTGGGTATTTTGATAATATAAATGACTACTACTAAAAATGAATTAAAAGGCATTGCCAATATAACATGTGGTCTATCATTTTGTTTTGCCCAGAATAAATAATATATTGTTTATCCAAATATTCTGATAACTAGCATTATTTGTCGACTCTTTTGTGTGGAAAGGCTTGGTTCATATTCGAGAAAGTGAATATGATTGCAGTATATATTATCACCGTGCTAATTAAGATCAGCGCAAAATTTGAATCTCAATATAATCTATTAGCAGTATCTCGACCATTTTTTCTCAGCAAGTTTCAAAATTCAGATACTCGCGTTTGAAGCAGTATGTTAATTATATTGCTTGTTCATATTTACATTGTTCCAAACTGCTTAACCCTTTAAACGCGGACCTCGGGGGCAAAATATGTCTCCCTGTCGCGGACCCCGAGTATACTCGGGTGCAGAGTGTTTTTTTTCGTATTTTTGTCTGTAAAATCAATGTGGTCCGATAATCATGAGGGTAGCCTTGTTTTTGCTGGTAAAAGTTTGTTTCTCTTTTGATTGTGCATGGATAGCATCCCATAATAATATCTGGGCCGATGTAGAACTGTCATTCTTTTAAAGGATTCTTTTAGAACGAAAATTCAAAATGGCCGCCGTAAAATCAATAAAATTATCATAACTTTCTCAATGATTGAGATAGAGACTTGATTTTTTCACCAAACCTATATTTCTGTTATCAAAAAATACAATAAAACAAAACAAACCTTCCTTTGGCATCATCATCATGCTTAAAATGCTATAATAATACTTATATGACAGATATCGCAGCAGTGCTGATTGCATGGTTGTTCACCTAATCATTACGTATTACCTATATAATTATTACGCATTTAGTATACATCACCCATAAACTGATAAACGTGACATTTTACATGACTTTGACATAACCTTCACGTTCATTTTGGGCGGCATCCATGCAGTAAAGCACAACCTCAACCCATGTCAACCTCCATACCCAATTATATATCAATCTTTTGCGATGGAAGCCCAAGCTGATGCTACACGCTGCTGCATAATTGTAATTTTGCTTGTTCAATTGAGCCTTGAAGAATGGGGGTGTAATGAGGGCAAACATAGGGGCATTACCCCTCCCAATATCAGCACTGCCCTATATTTCCTAAAAATGTGTGCTGAAATTATACCCGACCAAGTATGTGTCACCATCAGTCCTTTCTACTGGATGACTGCACCACTGAACAGCTTGAAATTGCTAAACAGTGCGTATTTTCAATATTTTTTACGAGTTTGACCTTGAAATGACCTTGATATGACCTTGACATGACCTTGGTGTTAACTACTAGTGAAGCACAACTCGTTCTCATGTTATTATTTGCTCAAAAGCTAAAATCCTGCTGGTGTCTTCATACAAATCTGACATTACCTGATTACAAAATATTCTTATTTTTGTTCACCCCCCCCCCCCGGAATTCAGCGGTGGGGATGCAAGTGTGCCCAGGAGTTCAGCGTTAAAAGGGTTAAAGACATGGAGTGTATATTGCTGCCTGCGATATGCAATTATTAATATTATTATACTATCTTGCTCCTATATGTAGAAAATTGAGTGTTATTTACAGGCAGCCTAATTGGCAATAACCACTTCATCCAATTATTATAGGTATTTTTCATTCATTTGAACCTGGAAATTATGTCAGCAGCATTAGGTTCAAGAACATAATGAGTAGCCTATTATAACCGCAACCCTTATGACAGTGCTAGGCGTTGTTACTGGCACAAGTAAATAAATAAAGACAAATAATTGGTCATAGGGTTGTTCACAAATTAGTTGATTTCGATGAGGTAATTATCTGACTTTCTGACTAACGGGCCTCTTGACAAACGGGCATTCTGACTTATCATCCTTACTTATTTTCTGACTAACGGGCCTTCTGACAATCGGGCCTTCTGACTAATCATCCTTACTGGTTTTCTGACTAACGGGCCTTCTGACTAACGAGCCTTCTGACTAATGGGCCTTCTGACTAAAAGGCGGACACCATTCTCTGCTGATGATACGGACATTCGTATTCTTCTGCAACACCATTTCAGGCCTGCTGAACATGAGAGCGTCTACCTACAAACCAGCTTAAAATTCATCAGCATAGAAATCATCCAACGTTCATTAGATCCAGTTCTGAGTAAATCCCTGTTGTTCATACATGCGCTGTCCGGTTGTGATACAGCGTCCGGACCTTACAACATTGGGAGAATCTCGGCAATGGGGAAATGTGTGGATTTAAAAGGCGCCTCGTAGATCTTCATGTTGTCAAATAAAGATCCCAACGAAGTTGAGCAAGCAGGAAATGACGCACTTGCAATCATATATGCCTGCAAACATGATACTGATTTGAATTAAGAGCAGGCCTCCAAATTCTCTGAGAAAGTGGCATCCAGCACGTTTCTCCTCAGCGCCTTCCCCCAACTACAGATGCTGCAAGATTCCACAGCCGATTGGTCTACCACCGGGTGCAAGTTTGGCAAGGTAACTCGATGGCGGCCACGGAATGGGCTGGGAGCAATGCCAAACTCGTCTTGGGAATGTGCTCAAACCACAGAGAATGGGCAATGTTTCTGCACCTGCATCGTTTCTCATAATCATTTGTTGTAATTGTACTGGCAATTGTTGAAAAAAACATGCTCTATTGCTCTTGCTGGACACAATGTTCAAATCCTTACCCCACAGAGCTCACACTGAACATATCTTTTTAGATTTAAAATTATTAAACATTTATCAATTATACAAACAGATGATTTTATTATTTATGTTCAAATATATTCGTCGTTGTCTACCCAAATTGTTTAATAATTATTATATTCGGAATGAAGGTATTCGTAGTCATGTAACACGCCAGAAAAATAAACTGCACACACATAAATGTAGGACGTCTGCCGCACAAAAGGCCATCAGGTGTTATGGTTATTTTATGGAATGAATGTTCAAGCAAAGTATGTTTTGATGTCAGTTTAACATGTTATAAAAGAGCGTTTAAAAACATTTCTTTTGAATCAAGTATATTTTTTTGTTACAAATCATATCCTCTGATGTATTATACATTATTTGATAGTATCACGCACTTCTGCACTTGTTATTTTATACAAATTCAAAAATGTAACTTTTTGAGGGCGCATACGCCAGTGGACGTTTTGTCCTCTTTGTCATTAGATGCGATATATTTTATTTATTATTTTATCTGTATAATATTGGTTTGTTTTCATATTGTATTTCTAATGACGATAAATACCCTTTGAATTGAATTGAATAATATTAGACGGTAACAAGCTACACAAGGTTTCATAAGTTTAGATTTTAAATTGACGTATCAATTATGTGAGTTTTTGACAAATCTTTTAGTCATTTTTAATGACATAATTTAGAAAATGCGCTTATTACATTTATGTTTCAATGCCAGTAGGAATAAATGTATTATACATCAGTTTGCATTTGTTAGTTCTATAAAAAAAATCATTTTTTCTAAATTGCGATAGCGGCCTTTTTGGATTTTTCCATTTTAAACATTTCCTCTGCATGGATTTTGTTGGACATTTTTAATAGTGGGCTGCATATATTAACAAAACCCACCTTACACTGAAAAAATCGCAACAAAAGGTTTCTCAACGGTTTATTGTAGTATTAGGTGTACTTAATAACATATCAAAAGTTTACCAAAATCTGACCATGCAAAAAGTATTATTATCAAGATGGCGTCCAAGATGGCCGCCAAATTCCAAAAATTCCAATTATTTGCTCATCTATCATCCGAAATGACTCATTTCGATGCATTGTCACTTGTTTAG
This sequence comes from Flabesymbios commensalis, assembly GCA_964017125.1. Classification (NCBI taxonomy): domain Eukaryota; kingdom Metazoa; phylum Annelida; class Polychaeta; order Terebellida; family Flabelligeridae; genus Flabesymbios; species Flabesymbios commensalis. The sequence continues at coordinate 125,605,773 of OZ024902.1, read as the reverse complement.
GGTCTAATATGGTACATAATGTATTTCACACACACCATAGTCAAAATATAAGTTTTGTAATCCAAGATAGCGGACCAACTGCCGAACTGCGAAAATTAAAGGAATAAATAAGAATCATTCCATACATCATTTCTTATCTACAATATTACTACAGGGGCCAGCTAAGGTTGAATAAGACTGTCGAGGTCCATTAGACTTGACTGTAAAATTTGATTATATTCTGTCTGGACATAAATAACGGCAGATGGTCAATTGACCCCAAGATGTGATCAAAGGTCATACAAATCAATACACTTTAAATCGTTGTTATATAGTCATATTTATAATCAAATCGTCGGAAATTAAATATCGATTACTAATATATACATTATATTGCAAAAATATGATAATAACAAAATATACCACAAATATATGGGGTCAAAGGTCATAAAAATCAATAAAAATGCGAACTTTGCTGTATACAAAAAATTATTGTCATATGTATACTCGAATTGTCTGAAATTTGAGGCTGGTTACAAATATACTGCAATATAAAGCCAAAAATATTATAAAAGAAGACATGCTATTTTTTTGTTGTAAAAATCGAAATCTTGACTCATATCGGTTTACACTTGAATATGAGCATATCCGTAAAATTCGCGGTTTTTCATTTAAAAAAAATACTGATATGACCCAATTCAACTGATGTTCATCCATGTTGAAACTTATACACGCTATCAGCGAAATGCAGATATGGTAGAGATTTCAGAGTGATGCAAAATGGTGAGTACATTGCTTACACGAGCAAATATGTGGATCGAAAAAAATCATTGAATCCATAGAAAGGTCAAGTGGGAACTCAATCTAAATTGGTTAACCTCAGGAAAATTCATTTAAAATTATAGGTTCAATGGACAAATACACGGTTTTTTTTCAAAACGTGCGATAGGCAGCATATATGGGCTACATATGTGTTTTAACACGTTATTAAAAACTAAATAATCATACACATATTCCAAAACATGTGCTGGTCGGTTCCAGGAATATTCAATGAAATGTATAGACTAATTGGGACAAGAAATTAAAAAATTAAACTTTATTTAATAATTTCGGAAAAAATAACATTATAACTACTACCCAGGACCATCCCTTTTAAATTACAGCAATGTCGCCTAGAAAATTAATATTGCAGTCATTTTGACTCAAGAGCTGCAACATTTTAACGGCCTCCACATTATGGTCACACTAATCGCTAATTGAATTCCAGAATGCTAGAAAAACCGGCTTTAAGACGATTATGACGCTCGTCATTGATAGAAATGGCCGCTATGACATCATTTATTTTGCGGTCAAGGCTTCCAATGATCTGACCGAGACCTAAAAAAGATTGATGCTGCCTGATTTCGGAGTATTATTTTTTATCATGTTTACCTGCAAAAGTGTATACCTTTGTCGACCCTGTATCCTTTTGTAGTATATTCTAGGGCATATGAAAACCAGTGGTCCTAAATTTCAAGTCTGGGGCGATTAGTCACTAGGCCCATTTTCGAAATGTTATCTCTAACTTTTCAGTTCATCCTAATTTAGCCCAAAATGAGCGGTATGAATTAAAAATTTAAATATTTCTGGAACCCCTTGGTATATTTAATAATGTTTGTGTCTATTTTTATATATTTACGGAGATACTAGACATACAACACGATTTGGGGTAAAGATCAAAGGCCGAGGTCATATTTATCGTCAAATTATGCACAAAAACAGCAAAACTAATAAATGATCAATATTGTTATATTTTCAACCACCGACTGTAAGCATTAAGTATTCTTTTCCTGGTCTGGTAACACTCACTGTCTTCAGAAATTGTTATTCTCTCAGCACGTCTATTTGTAATTTACAGGGAAAACTCAAATTGTAACATTTCTAAAACCGATTTCGAGAAAATTATTCTTTCCTATGTATGTTGATATGTCTGACCAGCTTGATATATATCCATGACCTCATGTATCAGAGCCAAAGGCTATGGTAAATTTTAAAAGAACAATTGCTTGCAACACATAGGCCTACTTGTTAACATTATTCCAAACTACATAGGCCCCTAATGTAAAAATCATTACCCAGTTAGTCTAAAAGATTGCCGAAGCTGATATTTGACCTTATTCCCTGCCCTGAACTTCAACATTATTCTACGACGGTTTCTGCCCCTATATTACACCTACATGTAGACCTATGTGATGCCCATTAGGCTGATATCAAGACAGAAATCTCGGGAGTATTTGTAAAGGCCACAGACGGGCCACAAAATGCCTTCTGAGATTGGTGCCAATAACTGTACTCGGGTCCACCGGCAATGTATTTATTAACAAATGGATGGCTTTGCTGAACACGTGCAGAAGAAGCTACTGCCTGGTCCGGCACAGTTTGTGTGGGGCTGTGTACATAGCACGACTGATAAGGCACTATTTGCAACTGGTAATGTGCATTTGGCTGAAGCCAAGACCCTGATACCGGGTGATGACCAGCTGGTACTGAAATCAAGGGATGTTGTACTGCGTGTGTCCGGAGTGTCACGCATTGACGTAGCCATGGATGGGGACATCATCTTCTGTGTGAGAGAGAGCGACAAAACCACTCTGCATGCATATTCACCAGATGGCAAAAAGCTCAACAATATAACTACTCAATGTCGTATTGATGATCTAGCTGTTTATACCATAGATGAGAAGACCTACGGCGTCGTTCTTGTTGGAACGTTTGATGATTACGACTCCAATATTACAAATAAGTATCTCAGTAAGAACTGCATTTGTTATTTGGAAATGAATCGACATAAGTTGACAATGAGCTATGTAGGAAGACATATAAAAGAGTGGGAGATTAAAACAGTATCTCTGAACGAAGATAATGTAGCTTTACTTGGATGCAACACCAGCCGTGTCAATAAAATAGAGAAACCTTCAAAATATCTAGGCGCCATGCTTCTGCCACTAAATGTGAAGGGATGGGGTCTTATTTCTGACCCAGCTAGTGACGGTCACATATTCATCGACACCTCATTGAAAAAAATAGTGTGGCTTGATTCAAAATGTCACAAAATAAAAGAAAGCAAGGAAACTAACATCACCCGTTTTGTTGCTGATGGAAATGGGATGCTAATAGCTATCAGCAGCAATCATCACAATAGTTTGTTAGTGATTGACGACACAGGAGCCACTAAAGCACATATTGTCCCTCATAATAGAAAACTGGAGCGACCGCGCGCTTTATGCTTTGATAAGGAAAACCACCTGCTTTATGTGAGTCACATTGGTGAAGTTGTGATCCTTGAATACCCTGCTTGCTTGAAGGACTCCTTCAGTGGGCATTCATGTGTTCTGTCGCTGAAATCAAAACTTCCAACTGTGTAAGACTTGATAACAGCGACTCTTTGAAGCCAACTTAACTCCTAACGCACTACGTTATAAAATCTGATGTTCCACCCACTTGAAGCTGCGTCTCGCTAGCGCGACCCACAACTTCAAGTGGGTGGAAATTACTCATCTTTGTTTAGCTTGAGACCAATCATTTGTAAATCTTAATGTTAAAACACTCCTTTCGTTACAGTTTACTCTGATTTAACCTGGTTATAAAACAGATTAGAATCGACTGCAGTCGTGGTTAGCACTCCAGCGGTCGAAGGTACTTGATGTTTCATAATTGTGTTTTCGCATCAACCATACACGAGACGGTGTCTCAGTATTGAACCAAGTAGGCCTACCCCATGTGTTTTCTGTAGACCCCAAATATACTCGCCGTCAAATTAAATGCAAATGCCATTTTCTATTAAAATCTTAACAGAGGTAAAAAATGACAAAATTATATTTATTATTACAAAAGTTAGACCATTTGCCATGTAATAAAATTATAGATTTAGTTTAATGGGGTTATAGAGGGACGTCGTAATTTAAATTTACTACATGTTAAATTGTCTAAATTCTGAAATTCGCTATGTAATTTTACGAAATGTTCAGGGCTATTAGGATTTCAATAGAAAATGGCCTTTACGAAATTTGAAGGATATCGGTTTAGAATTGACAGAGAATTCGCCGAAAATCATGCGATTCTGGTTGATTATTTTTAATTCGACGGCGAGTATAGACCCCGCTATGGTGGACAGGATGAAATATAAGCATGTGGTTTCATTAGCGCTTACACCGCTAATCACGACTATGGTCGTTTTAAATATGTTTTATCACCTGATCAAATCCCTGTTATTGGGAACGAAATCAGCTTTGAAATTTAACAAGATTAGCGAATAATTGGTCTCAAAATAAACACATATTGGTAATTTTCAGCCACTTGAAGTTGTGGATCGCTATAGCGATCCACAACTTCAAGTGGCTGAAAATTTAAAAACATCAACTTAGTGTGATTTGGGTTAAGTTATGAAACACGATTGAGTTATTGTATATAGTGCTACTACATAATGCCATGAGTACCATTACAACCTGAGAAATGTAGACTTGTGAAATGGAAGTGTCAGTCACAGATATATTGGTTTAAATATTCCAACATCTGTATACGAACATTATTTTGATATAAGACGAGAATTTTTTTTAAATAAATGTTTGTATGCAATTTTTTTATCAAATGTGTTAGTTGATCTGTTTGAGTTGTTATGTATACAACGCCATAGCGCGACTATGCTTATCGTGACTATACATGTTTTTACAACTTTACTTTCGTAGTTAGATGACTTTCATTGTCGTAGAATTAAGAATTAGATGATGATTTTAACTGCTATTTTTGCATTTAATATCAACTAAAATAAACATGATAAGTTACATTTCCATGATAACAATCAATTTTAGCAAATTTGTGGTTATTTTGTTTTTATGATAGTCTTTCATCACGTTTATGGCTGAAGAATTGAATTGGACAACAAATTGTACCTCTTTAGTTAATTAATGCTATAGAAATATTATGTTTAAGTGACGTTCATCACTGTAAAATTAGATGATGATGTGAATTATATCACCATTAAAAATGGCGTACCGTGATAATCTGTGCCCACTTGAAATTGTGGCTCGTGGCAGCGAGCACAACTTACAAGTAGGGAAAATATTGTTTTTCCACTGGCTGACTAATTATACTTACTTAGTCTGATGAATGCCACAGAAATGCTATCGCTTAAGTGACATTAATCAATGAAGCAAAAAGATTATGTCAGAAATGCATTGATGTTTGAGGTCATGTTCTATGTAACACAACTGAGCATTTTTATTTCAAATTGTATTAAATTTGCATTAAATGGATCTTTGCATGGATAACTAATAAAAGTGAATGAAATTGGAGAATAACTTTTTAGGTATAAGTTGTTGCTATTATATATCTAATTTCTGACACAGATTTTTTTTACTTTTTATTGGTATTTCGAAGAAAATAGATGTGTTTTAAAGATAAGTCTGCTTGTTGTCAACAGTATCGATTCATGTTTTTACTATATTTTTCACATGGGAAATAAAATGATAGTGTAATATCAACTTCTATTTGTTTATTTTACCATGTCTTTCTAATTCGGGCTCACATATAGCTCAGGCTACCCTGGATGTTTCATGAATAGTAATCATTGTTATCGGTAAATGTTCCACTTAATAAGAAAACAACTTGCAAAATTCTGTGAAGCTCAATGACCTTGACCTTTGTTTTCACCGACTTGGCTAATACAGTGAAGTATGGGGTAGGGGCCTTATATAACCCTGTTTTCACCGAGTGACGTCACTGAGTTTCACAGAAAGAAGTATGGGAGAGGGGGTATTATATAACCTTATTTTCACCGAGTGACGTCACTGCGTTTCACAGAATACTAACCTTTATTCTGCCGAGTTAAATTATTTTAAATTTCAGCCACTTAAAGTTGTGTATCGCTACCGCGACCCACAACTTCATGTGGCCGAAAATTACTCATATTTTATTCAATTTGAGCAGAAACATTTTCAAATCCAGGATGTTTTGACACATTTCATTCTCAATAACAGTGGGTCAACTAATAAAACAGATTAGCAAGATAAGGGTTAAAAAAATAATCATACATATCAAAAAATATAAAAATAATAATTTAAAATGCCTTATGATACATTCATGGCACCTTTACACAGGATAAAAATATATAATAATTCTTCTCGCACTCTGTGTGGCATGTATATCACAGGTACATGTATATCAATATCAGCCCGTATCTATCCTGGCGGCAGAGGTAGATTAGCTATATTCTACCCCTGCTGCATGATGACCACACCGCACTGACTCTATTGCTGTAGTTTGAATTATGAATTATGGCAGTTATATCATGTATGACTTGATCGAAAATACACACTTTGTTCATTTGTCGTGTGTCGTGTTTTCCATGGGAAACTACTGTACATGTCAAATTAAATGAGTGTTGTATTTCCTCATCTAAACAAACACCGCTCGCAGCATCTCGAGGATGTCCTGAACTTTTTTTATGTATATTATACTTTAGTTATTTTATGTATCTAAGTGGAATTTGCGGTAGCAAAAGCTGTCTTGTAATCTCATATGAAATTGACAGAAAACGTTAAAAAAATATGTCGCAATGACCTGTTAATTTTTATATAATTTTAATCGACTTATCAGTTCATTAGTTATTAGCGAAAAATAAGACTTGAAATGTACACTCTTTCTGAGCTGAGTGAAGTTTCAATACATGACATGATCACATCACACACAAAGTCCAACCAGTCAGGGGCCCATCCCACAAAAAATCTTAAAATTAAGATCATCTTAACTTGATATTGTTTGCATTAGAAAAGTTAGGATTATCTTAACTTTTCTAATGCAAATAAGAGAAAGTTAAAATGATATTATTTTAAGATTATTTGTGGGATGGGCTCCTGATCACACAGAGTATTAACATGATTAATAATTCTGGACAGATATCTGAATATAGTATAAGTTTTCGTGCATTGGACAATTAGCCATTCTAGAATTTCACCACACGAATTATTGTAACACATTATGCAGTAGTGCCATCTATTGGCGGGGCTTGGAACTACGCTTCGTTAGTTGAATCATCACACAAAACAACCCTTTTAACCTCCATATATACAAAAATGTTTTCTTAGTGTGACATAGTTATAAAACATCTTAGCAATTTATATTTTTGGAAATAAATCAACCGCTATTGTAATCTAATCTTTATTTAAATAACAAAATAAAAAAGAGCCAGAACGAGAGGGGGTAGTGACAGTATGTCATGAAACATAGTATATACACCCAGAAAACACAAGACGCTGAACCAACGTTCGTGTAATGTTGAGCCAGCCTCGTAGATGATGTGCCAGCTTCTGGTAAACATCTCGTATTGTTAGCAAGAGGCTTTGTTTATATGGTGTCTTAACCACTGGGTGGTTTTTGGTATACTATCGCTACTACTTCCTTAGTCATTTTATTACATTGTCACCCTTTGGCTTACACGTGTCTCATATAAAGGTGGAGGATTACAAAGCTATGAATATATGTGGCGCTAGGATAACTCATTGGTAGCGTAGTTGACTCAGAGACCGGGGGTACCGTGTTCGCGTACAGCTGCGGCCGATATCTTTCCTAGACGCACACATATTATATATGTACTGACCCAGATCTCTTCCAATTCGTGGGATAATGACAACCGAACGTATAACCGATTCGAGCAGCAAAAAAACTTACACAAAATAATGTAATAGAATGACCAATATCTCAAAGTTGACATGTAAACGGTCAATAAAACCTTTATGAAAATGGAGAAGTTTTCAGAAGGTTTAGTTTGAATTGCAATTGAACACTGGCTTTTTTGATCAAAGGCACTGTTTTTTTTCAATAATTTGAAGCCTGTCATCAAAAAAAATTCTGACGTTACTTATCCATCTTTGTATTTAAATATATTTTTTAATTGACTACTTTGATTGATATTTACGTTATTGTATATATTTTATTAATCAAAATATTTAGTTTATTATGTTTATACAGCAGTATTACCACTGGTAATAACCCGCTAAATGGCTGTGTCGTTGCTATGACCCGTAAGTACACAAAATGTCAGTCTGGAAACTGAAAACACAACACACTGTGGATTGGAATTGGAGCTGGCAGCTGTGTAAATGCTCTCACACGTCCCCACACTCACCTGAGTGCGGGGGGGGGGGAGGGTGGGTGTGCACTGCTAACAAACAATGTTAGCAGGGGGGGGGGGGGTCAAACAAGCATAACACTACAACTAGAACTGCACCAAACAGCTATATCACCTCTAAACACCTAGTGACAACTGTGAACGCTCCATGATATTAGCCAATGTTGATTTAATGTTGGCCCACCAACATTAAGCTGACATTGGTTTAGCCTGCTGTATTTGCGTGAATGGCGCTTGCACACCTACTATTGGCCACCAGCTTACATCGTATAGGCTTATGTAGAAAATGTAAACATAAAACCAAGAGTTCAACATAGATCTTTCTGACGACATTAGCGGACGACAGTATTCTATGTGACAACGATATGTAAGTAAGAAGTAAAAGTTAAAGAGTTACTAGTATGAAATTAAACCAAAACATTTAATCCTGGTAATGGTAACCATTACATTCTTATAAATAGTAGTCCCCATATAGCCAACCAGGTTGGCTATATGGGGACTACTATTTATATAGTAAGGTTGTCATAAGGGATGTTGCACAGTTAAAAAAATTCCAAACATCCAAAAAAAATTGGAAGTGGGTGGGTGGGCCCAGGGCCATTTTGGATAGAAAATCGGAAAACCACAAAAAAAAATATTTGATCATTATTGGTTGATCCAAATTTTTTTGGATGTTCGGAATTTTTTAAACATTGCAAGGCCCCTGAGGCTACTCTCAGCGCCTTCGGTGCTATAGGCCTCCATCATCATCAAGATCTCTGCGCTATAAGGTTGATAGAATTAGTGCGTACTCTGGCGTCAGTCCCGCGCTACGCGCTCCTCTCTCACACAGAGGGAGTATTATGCTGATTGTATGAAGATATATGTTGATAATAAGATAACAGCCATAATGAGATAAAAAAACACGCTCACAAAACAAGAAAACTAGGTAATCAGTGGTAGTAATACAATTATAACAGTTATGTCAGGTTCGCGCTGTAGAGAACACTTTTGCAAACACGACTGCAAACACTGTGACTCTGCTATTGTAAAACTGCATTGTTATATTCCTGGATCGATTGTTTATTCTCGGATTGAAGCAATGCACGGGCTGTCACACCCACCTTTTAACCCTTTAAATCCAGGGATGCAGATATTCGTCATCTCACATATGTTAAGTAACATATTTAAAATAAAATTAATTCAAAACGCCACCTTACAGAGAAACTGGTACACTGACTTATCAGTGTCACAGAACGTCACCTGAAGTAGAGACACTGTTGACACTAGTGAAACAAACTGGTAACCAGATAAAACTCAGACTTTCTATACTGACGACTAGAGTCTTCGGAATGAAAAAATAAAATATTTATAATGGTCGTAGACCCATAACACAGGTAATCAAGGAAGCGGAAAGAGCTAGCTAAGACGTTTATGATTATTTCAAATCTCTTGGTCTATTTAGAAAATAATCAGCATGTTAAGAGTTAAAATCAAGACGCTTTGAGCTCTAACACTTTCACTACCGCTCCTGATTATAGCTTTGGTTATGTTAAACATAAACTGTGACACCAGTCAACAAGATTTCAAAATCGTGACCTGCATTTTGCTAAATCTGAATAATTTCACTTAATTGAAGCTGTGAATCGCATCAGATACAACCTTAACATGGTCAAGTGGGTGAAAATTCCAATTAAATAATTTGGCGGATGCTAGTGAGTATATCAATAAATTGGGTAATGACTATTCAGCGTGACAATAAACCTTGTACAGCTAATCATACCCTATATATATACGATTTCAAGTTTATTTTTCAAAAATAGTAACAGTTTTAGTCATTTGAAGCTGGAAATTGCATTAGCTTTAAATGAATTAAAAATATATATAGAAACGACCAATTCAACAGGACTAGGGTAAGTGGGAATTGCGATAGCAATTCACTGCTGTCTGTAAGAGAACATTTTAACTATTTCACCACTAAATACGACTAAATCGTTTTTAATATGTTTTATTTGCAGGTAAAATCACTGTTATTGCGGGTTAATTATGGGTATTTGAACACCATGTATTTGAGAATGTTTGATTTTTAAAATACCAAACTATTTTTAGTGGTGCATTATTACCATAGATTGCTCTATTATCTATGATTATTACATACTCCAGTAGCATAATTATATATGTACTTGTATATATTTTTAGGTTTTTACTTCTTTTTTGCTACCATATATAATTTGTATGTTATACATAGTAACTATTTTATGTGTTTAGAGCGGGAAACAGAATTATACACCCAACAAATTAACCATTTTGTATAAACATGTACATATAATTTTCTCATTTCTATGACGAGTAAGTTTGTATTTACTTTTCTTTATATCAATGAAATATCTGTCTGTCTATCTGTGGTCACAAATTAAAAATATTATTATAAGTAATTTTCACCCGCTTGAGTTGGGTGAAGTCGATAAAAATTGCAAGAAATGGGTTAAGACAATTTGAAGTTTATTATGTTTCAGATATTTTTCACTTTCACTGGTTAAAGGCCCATACCCAAGTGCCTTAAACTTAAAAAGTTTCAAATTTTATGCGTCATTGAAATAACCATATGTACAATACTATGTATATACAATACTATGTATATACAACAGGATTAGTTCGGTAAAATATGCATGCTAAGTTAACCTAAACATGTTAAAATCAAACGAAATCATATAATAAAACAAGCGCAGATTAAATAAAATATGCATCAGAACTATTTAAAATAACCTACAGTTAAACAGCATTGTCATTTAAACTGTTGAGTAGTTTGCTTTCGGCAAGTAAACTAGTTCGCTGCGTAGCGAAGTAAGAGCAAGTAATAAAAAAAATAATTTCGTCATCAACAGAGTTTAATGTACATCTTTGACATGTGCGCTGTTCTAGACTAGAACAGCGCACATGTAGTGGTATTTTTTGCGGCTTGACATGCCTTCCTCGTTCAATTTCTAGCATATGTGAGCTCATTCTCAATCTTGATAGCGCCTTTATCCACCTTGTGTCGGGGATGTAAAACAGATATTCTTCTAGCGAATGGTCGAATTTAAACTTTATGTACGTTCGCAATTTTATGGAGTTTCCGTCTTTGTTGGACCGATCAGCTTTATATATATTATTAAAACATAATTTAACTTGTTTGATGAGACGATTTAAATGAGATATGTACCCGATAAGTGTGTATTTCGGAATGTTCATGCAATTAATAACAACCATCCTAATATTTATAATGGGTTTGACCAAGCCGCTGAGGGTCTAGATGAAGGGTCCGATGTTGATTTTTTTTTTCAAAGGATCAACACTGAGGAAAATCCCTTCCTTTTTGTCACTACACCAGCCATGAACATCCCATGAATATTACCTGTGTATTTTGGCGATGTTCACTATGTCCCGCAAAGATATAAAACATGTCAATCGGCCGGGTTTAGGTGTGTAGAGGCTCTCAGTTTTGAAATATGTGACCCGTTAGGAAAGCAGTCTTTTGGGATGACGTTGTAATTAAACTCGCCACGTCTTTGACAATGTGATACATCTGAGACCTCACCTACTTATCCTAATACGAGCTAAGAACTTTTTGTCATAGATTAATAAAATTGATGAGTCGTGTCCTTTTCCTGTAAAATCTGAGAAATGCACTGTAACGGGGGTGGATCTAAAAGGCAAAAATGTAATGACAGACAATCTGTCATAATCCGTTTTTTCGAAACCTAATTACTTTGCCAACGGATGTTTTAAAAGTTTTTATCTATCGGAACGTTGCCTTCACTCATTCAAACACCCAAAACGATATACCAGAGCTAAAACAAAAACATGTCAGTTGCCTGGGAATGGGCTTTTAAATAGGTGTTAACAAAAGCATAGTCGACATCAGTAGGCCTAAATGAAATGAATGGGGTTTTAGGCCACATTTGTTCACATAAAATAGGCTAAATTGGGTTAGAAGAACCTCCTGAGGATGGTGAGATGAATGCAAAGACACTGCCCTCCAGACACAGGATTCGAAAATCGAACCCTGGCGGTCTGAGTCTGAGCACGCTACCTCTCGGTCACGGAGGCTCGCAAAATATTGAATTTTTACGAGTGGGCGGGGAAGAAACATATTGTTTCTTTGGAATTTGAAGACCAGAGTGGGGTTCGAGCCCGCGATCTCCGACTTTCCAAGCAGGCAGCGTTAACCACTGCACCCGCAAAAGCATAGTCGATATCAGTGATAGATATATAAAAAACTGTTTTCTCCTGAATAATCCAATTGTTATTTGCCAAATGTTTTGTATGCATACATGTATAACACTCTTTGTTCTAAGATTTAAAGCGTTGTTGCTAAATTAATGAGTTGTGAGCAAATTATTCATTAAAATTAATAATAATACGGCTGTCCTGTTTTTTTTCAGAACTGACAATAAACCTCACTGATGCACCATGATGGCCACCAACCATGCCAACAAGAAAACAGTTTTGTTACGGGATCTTTTAACTTGCAGTCTATGTCTTGAAGAAATGACCAAATCTCGTCTCCTTCCATGTCACCATGGTTACTGTTTGAATTGTCTACAAAAGTATTCTGATAGTTCAGCGAAAGACAACAAACTGTCATGTCCTGTTTGTCGTGCAGAGTGTACCGTACCAGAAGGTGGTGTACAGCACTTCTCTCCCAATATATGTATTCATTCTTTAAGAGAGGCACTTGATGGGGAATCCGAAGACGAAGAAAGTGGTGAAAATGAGGTACCTACTGAATCAAACACTAAATGTGACACCGATGATTGTAAAGATTTTGCTGTCTATTTTTGTACAGCAGGATGTGGCTATATGTGTTTAATATGTGAAGACTATCACAGTAAAATGAAATTATTTCGTAATCACAGAAAAATTGACGCAAGCGAAGTAGGCACCAAATCCAAGCAGCTGCCGTTTTGTACCCGACACCCTAATCATATTGTGGAGCTGTATTGTGATGACTGTTCTGTGCCGTGTTGTGCTACATGCGTTGTTCTTTGTCATCAAACTCACAAGTGCTGTGAGCTCACAACAAAAGAAAGTACTTTCAGGGCGAGTGTGGAAGGTGTGCTTGTTAAAATTGATAATGTATCAAAGAAGACGACAGATGCAGTAAATTCGACTGATCAATACGAGGAACAGATGGAAACCGATGTGGATGAGCTGATTGGGATGACCGCAGATACATTCACTAAACTTAGAAAACAACTTACACATGAGGAGGAGAGCATTCACCAAGAGCTCGTGCAATGTAAGCCGAATGCTCAGAAACAAATCGCAGATGTAAGAGATAGCCAGGAAACGCTCAAGGCGACAATGGAATTCTCAAAACGATTTGGGAATAAGATGCTGGTCAAGGCTACATCGTACGATTTTGCCACAAACACAGACAGCTTTGTTGACCACGTTCGCAAAAAGATTTTGCCTGGCCCAGCTCACTATATATGGAATTGTTGTCATACTATTGACAAAGCAGGTGGAAACACCACCTTCGCTGGTGTCAATGTATTAGTGAGTGGGAAAATTGAAATGACACTAAGAACAAGGGGTGTTATGCGTGTGTTGGGAGTCACACGCATTGACATCGCGATGGGCGGTGATATTATCTTATGCACAAGAGAAAAAGACTTTTCAATTCTTCATGCCTTTTCCCCAGACGGTGAAGAGCTTAACAACATACCGACTGAATGCTGTATTAGAGATATGGCTATTCGCCCGGTCAACGAGGATAGTTGTGAAATCATTTTGGGTGGACAATTCTACGATTGGAATTCAAGTGTCGCCTGCAAGGAACACTGCATTTGTTATGTTAAGATGAACCGACATGAGTATGGAATGAGCAACGAAGGAGTATACAAACAAAAGCTGGATGTAAAGACTATATCACTGGACAAAAACGGCGTGGCTTTGCTGGGCTGTAACACCAACCGTATCCATAAAGTGGAGAAACCTTCTAAATATTCTGGAGCTATTATTCTTCCAGATAATTTAAAGGGAAAGGAGATCATTCCTGACCCAGATGGTGATGGTCATATATTTATAGAAAACTCAGCGTATAGAATTGTCTGGATCGATTCGAAAGGCCAGAAAATAAAAGAAAGCAAGGAAACTAACATCACCTGTTTTGTTTCTGATGGACAGGGAATGCTAATAGCTATCAGCGGCAACCATAATAACAGTGTGTTAGTGATTGACGACACAGGAGCCACTAAAGCACATCTTGTACCCCATGATAGAGTACTGGTGAGGCCACACACTTTATGTTTCGATAAGGACAACCACCTACTGTATGTAAGTGGAAATAGAAAACGCGGTGGAATTGTGATCCTTGAATACCCTGTATGCTTTAAGGAGTCAGTCAGAGGTCATTCATGTGCTATGTCAATCACAGCTGACTTTTCCAGACTTGTAAATCATGAGAACTTTTGATTTTATATTGTCAATTTTGCAATTGTGCGAAATAATCAGCACTCAACAAAGACAAACTTGTCTTGGGTTAACTCTTACAATGCGGGGATCAGCTTTAGTCGTCAGAATCTGACGTCTGTAGACGTCAGATTCTGACAACTAAAGTCTATCCCCGCACTGTAGAGGTAAAAAAAATTATAATTCCAAATTAAAAACACCCTTCGGTTTCTTGATTTATGTAGAGCTACACATTTCGGTGCTTGGAGGATTAATGTAGATGAAGTAGCTATTGTATGCCCTTCAAAGTCGTTTGATGCCACAAAGTTGGACCAATATCAAGCCAGCATTGGGTGAACGCATTGTGTTCCTTGGGCCATTATATTATTAAATGTGAATGAAACTGGTTTTCTTCTTATATTAGTACTACTACAGTAGCTATGCCATATGTAAGCATACATCATCAGCAATTAAACATTCGGACCTTGTCAGACCGATATTTAGACGATACTTGGGCCGATATTTATAATGTGAACGACAATATAGCATTATTTCATTAAATGTGGATAAAGTAGTAGTAGCTATTGTATACACAGTAAAATTGAGGTGCTGAACTACTGTTGATTTGATGCTGGGCCAGCGTCGTGGACGGTGGACCAACATCAAATCAGCTTTGATTCACACATTGTGTATTTTTTGTGGGAACACTATATTATTACGTGTGAATGAAACTGGTATTGTTTTAGTGCTATTACAGTAACTGCCATATATGTAAGCATACAAAATTAGAAATTCAGACACTGTTACACCCATATATATGTGAATGACAATATTAGTGTTGTTTTTTAATAAATGTTTGAGTCTAAAATGATTTGTTTGTTTTTTAGAATGTCTAGACGAATAAGAGTAAGTTTATGTTCTCAACTCTTGAGAATGTTTAGGTAACATAGTAAAATGATTGCAACTTGTTTGTGCTTGTTTCGATACCTCTGACTGTACTGGTACATTTACTAAATGTGAATGATCTGAACCCATTACCTGATTACAGCGAGATACAATGAGTGTGAAATTATAATGATAAATATACTTGTTATTCACGGCTGCATTACTTTTCAATTATTTGTTTTGATTTGTGTTGCAAATAAGTGTTTTTTAAGGATAAATGTGTATTTTAAAGATTACTGACTGATAGTTTTAGAAAAAATATTTTTGTTGAATTGTAAAAACATCCAATATCACAATGATAACGGAGGTCACTTTAACAATTATATTGATGTTCAAATACTTTTTTGTTCCCAATATCAGAGACCTAACCAGCGAATATACATGTGTGTGTCTACCCTTAAAACGCTAAGAACGATCAAAGTCAAATTTATCAAAAAAAAGATCAAATTGGTGCAATATGGTGGATTCTGAAAGATGTTGCTGGGGTAAATTTTCAGCTTTGAGGTCACAGGGGGGGGGGGGGGGGTCGTGCGACCCTCTCGAACCTCTCCAAATGACGGGCCTGGGCTATATAATAAAATATATATAAAATAAAAAAATTATAAAATAAGGAATTTGGGAAAGCTAGTGTATAGACGGCGAACACAATACTTCTCAGCGTTTAAACAACCTTTAGCATGTTTTGTCCAATTGAGGTACTTTGAATTCCATTTTTTAGTAATAATAGGCCTACAGGTGTATATATGCCAACGTCTGTGATGATTCAATATTGACCACACTGAGTGATACGTCAAGGTAATCGGTTGGATTATGCTGGCTTTGTCCGCTAACGATATGTTCGTTCAACCCGTAGGCAAACAAGGCTAAAATGTATTTTTGTATAGATCATGGAGACAGGGTTTTTCAATTTGAAATCATCATAAATGTCTTAGTTAGCTCTTACTGCTCCATTTTAATGCCTATGTTATCATGATTATCGGTCTATTTCTAATAAAATATTATTATTATTATTATTATATTGTTATTATGATTATTATTTATTCATTAAAACCCTCATAAGTGAGGAAAACATGTATATTACATACATACGATCGTATCACAGATAAGAAATATCACAGTATATGTATTAAAAACGGGTCAATAATTTAGTTTCCATTTAGAAAGTCATCTATATACAACACATCTTGCCATGAGTCTACCAGCCCGTCTCTAGGATAATCATTTTGAGTATATTTAAATGTTGAAAGTGCAAAGAGCAGTGGTGGTAGACCTATGTCAAAGAGCGTGCATTTACTGTACTTTACGTTATCCCTTTCACCGCGGGATTATGGCGTCATAAACTGCCTGAGCGCTGAATTAATTAATTTTTTAACTAAAAAAAGTAATTAATGATGTCGCCAAAAGGCGACACCCGCGGTCTGCCAGGGGGTCGCCTTTTGGCGACATCCGCGGTTAAAGGGTTAATAAATATTCACACATAAAAAATGAACACAGACTCCGTACTGGAGAATTCACTAAAAGTATCCTTTTAATCAGGCTTACTGACATAGATTTAGGACTTTCTTCAATAGGTAAAATACCGAGAGCCGTCTGTAATGTTCAATAATGTATGCTCTCTCTATTTGGTTACCGCCAACTTTTCTAATCTTACAAATAAATAATGTTAAGTTCAAGATATATTTATTGTCCATAAACATCATACCGTCAACAACTTAGAGTGATGAGAGTACCTACTCAGACGAAGAAAAGATTTAACAATAGTACCCTGAATCGATTCGAACTTACTATACATTGCTCTATTTATATGAACGGTTTCAATAGGGCGGCATAAGATGGTGTGCCATAAGTGGAGCTTCAGATCAACTGGAAGGCCATTGGTATGGCATATACCACCATTATTAAGACTTAAATATGACCATCGACATTAAAAAATTCCGTTGTCGACCTGATTGATGCATTGTCTATCGCTGGATAAAAATCATGCCTAAAATGTCAATATTATCAACATTGTCAATAGGTACCTGGCCTAACGACCATTTTGACTCACACTTTAATATTGTTTGCCCATATGATATACACTTAGTCTTTTTAATGTCGAATTTAAACCTCCAAGTGTTTGAATAAACTAGACATTTATCTGTCATTTTCTGTAAACCTGGAACAGTTGCACTAGATACATTTATATCATCCACATTCGCAAATGACTGAAATTTATTTGGGCCTTCTCGCACACCATGATCACTAGTTCATAAGTCAATTAGGATGTCATTAATAAATATTCCAAATAAATGAGGAGATAAAATACTGCCTTGTCGAGTTCGTATTAAGCTTAGAGTGAGGCTTAGAGCTTAGAGTGAAGCGAACTTAGCGTTATTGATCTGTATATTTCGGGTACATTCGGTTTGTGAGCACTTGGGCTTTTTTAAAATTGGAGTTAAAATACCTGTCAGGAAGGACTTAGGCACACAGCCTCTATTGAGGACACTTGAATAGATAGATGACAATATTTCACACAATGTGGGGTTATACCCACAGATGAAATGTTCACTACATATGCCATCCATCGACCCCCGGAGAGGAGCCCCGTTCGAGGCGACTTATCAGATCACTAATTAGGCTTGGCTTAATCGTACAAAATTGTTCATTATTTTTATATTTATTATGCACATCTATTGATATTCGTTGCTGCTTTTCCGAAAGTTCGGCGTTGTCCTGCATTATAGAACTGTAATAGTCTGCCAGTTTATTTGGTTGTAAAGAGGAGTTATTTTTCTTCCTGTGTTTAGTTTTAGTACTACTCCAGAATTTATTCTGGGTTCTAGAAGAGTTAATGATACTACGGTACTCCTCTTTCTGTATGTGAGATACATTACGACGACACACTTGACGAAATAGTTTTTTTCACAGCTTTATTGCAGCGATACACTTCACCAGTACGTCATCGGTCATTCTGCACCCACAAATTCCACCAGAAACGATTTTTACTCCCGCAGCTTTCGTAATTCGGGACACCAGTAAGGTTTTGGTTTAAAGTGTGTGCATTCAGCTTCCCTAGTTGCTAAATGAATATCTTCATCAATAGCCTGCATACATATGTGAGTCAATGCGTCACTAGCAATCGTTCTTCATGTTCTGACCTTCTATATTCTGCATGTTCAGTGTTGGGATACATTGAAGTTTCTTAGTGAGAATGTTTCGGTATTCCATTTGCCTCTTAGTATCACTTCATTGTGGGCGGGGATGAGACACGAGTCTACTGTCACCAATAGGCCTACCTGGGATACAGTGAACCTTTTTAATGTCAAACTATACTTGAAGAGGTAGGTGGTCACGAACATTATCACATCCCTCTGGTATTATTTGACAGGACGAGATATCATCACAGTCAAAGGAGGTTGAGAGAATATGGTCAATTCATCTGTATATGAAACTGGCTGAGGGTACTTAAAGTCAACAATACTCAGATCGTTCGCTATCAAAAAGTCGTACATAGGTGTGTGCGCTAAAACCTACTTTTTTCTGGCAGCGCTTACGTGAAGTTTCAGACTTTGGTGTACGTAGTACATTCAGGTCACCGAATAGCCTAGTAGTGCCTATACGTAGAAGAATGAATTTTTAACATCTCGACGGTTATCAAATTAACATCACTATATTTTCAAATAAGTAGCAGCATTATTTTGTTTGTTTCGTTCTTTGTGCGCAATCACAGGCCATCATGATTCGAAGTTCGCAAACACGATAGATTGATACAATGTTGGTTCAATGCATAGTGTGTGCTGGGATGTAGATATCAGTGTATCATATCCTAAAGCAAACGATGGATTCAAACAGAAACACAAGATGGTTTTATTAGGAGCCAGGAACCTACCCCGACAACTTGATTTTTTTTATTTAGAAAATACAGCTCCTCTAATTGCAGCTGAGGGTCCGAGGGTTGGATGGTATGTAAGCTCCCAGCATTTTTTCCCGATTTAATGGCATCTGAGTACTTCTCAGATGAATTTTAAATCACAATACATAGGTTTTGTAAGCTCTTGTATACTTGTGTTTTTTGTATGAGCTAGCCCACTCACTGGCACTCAGGTAACACTCAATAATTGGAAAAGGGGAATTTAATGATAAAATACATCACCAGAACACATTCGGCCCATCCTCAAAACAGCATGAATTGCCTTAATCATAGTAGGGTCCATTTTTTCTAACAGGTCGTATCGTAATGCCGTTTTTAGTCTGTTTTATCAGCGGATTAAAGCACAGTTATTGAGAATGAATTTAGTGTTTAAACAATAAGATTTGCAAATGTTTGGTCTCAAATTGAACAAATATGAGTAATTTTCCCCCACTTGATGTTGTCATGGACATGGAGAAGAAGGGACTGCCGACTTCAAATCTCACGACACTGATTGATGTGTGAGAGCTTCTGTCCGCGAGAATTGGCGAGAGAAGGGATGGTTTACTTCCGCTGTAAACTGTCAACCATGTGCTTTTTGATCGTTTTTCATGGGTATGTTACCATTGTGTTGATCACAATTTCAATTACAGTCAAGTTAATGATTACCATCAATATCTTTCAAATCGTGACAAATGTATTCGAGAAATGAATAAATTATAATAGTTCCTTCTGCTTCATTATCAAAAGTATTTAAATATTACAACAAGAATAAAACATCCAAGCACATAAAGTATGCTTGTCACGTGAATATGTGCGACCGGTCAGTTCACATGTGGGGTCATAGATCATAGACGTATACACACCATGTCCAATACAACCAGGGACTCGGCAGCACCTATGATTTTACGTCTATACATGTATTCAATTCAATATATAGGTACACCAGAAATCAGTTAACACTGCCACAATGGAAATTACGTTTCATTTTGCAATACCATATGGCACAATGTCATGTCACAATATGAAAAACTAAATCAATCCCATTTTGCATTTTATAATTTTGAAATCAATTGTAAGGCACACCTGTCGACAGTCCATTTAAACCCTTTAAGCACCAGTACAAGTATATTGATATAGCTCAAAATTTGAATCCTCAGTGGGCAATAATGTGAGATATGGTAAATTTTCCTGAGCGTGAAGAAAAGCGAGCTAATTTTACGCCTAACCCAAAAAGCGAGTGATATGTTCACTTAGCTCCCTATTTTTATTCCAAAAGGGTTAATTTTAAGTCAACAATAGTTCTAGAACATGTTTGAATCAAAACTAAACATTTATACTATACAAAAATCGGCTGAGAGAAAAGTATTTTGTTTATTTACTAAAAAAGTATGAAAAATGGGTAAAATTACGTGTTAAAATACCAACTAAAAGCTATATTGTGCATTTGTCATTGATCAGACACAAAATATTTTACATCCATGTGAAAGCCTGTGTGATATGTGAGTGATAATAAATAATTTAAAAATTATTTAAATAAAAAAAAATACCACAGTTTTAGCAAACAATCACTTAATATGCAATATTTCAAATTGCGGTTTTCGATTTTGACGGTACTAGTGTTTAAAGGGTTTTCACGGTACTTTTATGCAGGATGATTTTTGTAAGACGCGCAGACTCGGTTTCCTGAGAAAATTTCACTATAGGTGGATTTTTTGGATCGTATGGACCTCTCAACACAAATAAAACCACCTTAGCTCTGGGACTATGGGGTTCGCGGTAGCGAGACACAACTGCAAGTGAATAAAAATTTAAATTTTATTATGTATCACTTCAAGGAAATGAAATGAATCGGGCTTTAGGCTAACTTTGTGCACATAGGTAAAACATCAGTTCCATTACAATCAACTTCTCCAAAGTAACCTTCAGTATAAATAAACTATTATATTAACAAATGATAGCTTTATTAATTGCATGTCGACCGTCTTGGTTTTGACCTATA
Organism: Flabesymbios commensalis; assembly: GCA_964017125.1. Taxonomy (NCBI): domain Eukaryota; kingdom Metazoa; phylum Annelida; class Polychaeta; order Terebellida; family Flabelligeridae; genus Flabesymbios; species Flabesymbios commensalis. Next base: position 125,584,380 of record OZ024902.1, on the reverse strand, counting down.
GATGAACTTGAAGCGCAAAAAGCCAATGTAATGTAATCAGTGCACTCAAATTTTAGTTTGGACCTCTATATGATCTTTAAAGGTAAAACATCAATTCCATTACAAACAGCTTCCCCAAAGTAACCTATTTTTTCATGCAGAATATAAAAAAGTAAGTCACTTATAAATCGGACATTCGCAGCCATCTTCATTTTGACCTTTAGCTGACGTTTTAACGTAAATTAATATAGCCATTCCAATGTAATCAATCTACGCATATTAGTAAAGAGTCTAATCAAATTAGTTTAACATGAGGTATTACATTAGATTTGTTGCGGGATTTCGTACCCAAGGGGTTAATGTAATGTGTTTACGGTACTTGGTTTGAGAGATATAAATATATGTTGGGCCAATGTTGTCCCAACGCCAATAATAATGTATTTGGTTTACTGTATGACATGTGAATATATGTTGGGCAATTGTTGTCCCAACGCCAATAATAATGTCGGCCTACGTGCAGGAGGCCTACGTGCAGAAGGCCTACCTGCAGAAGCAGTGAAGCATGAGTGACTCGGGATGTATGATAATTGTAGAGAATGTATGATTGTGTAGGCCTACAGTTGGGGTTTTCTGTTAAATAAGCTTGTATCGGCGTTATTGCCAACACTTTTCTGTTTAGGCTCTCGAGAACTAGACCTTTCGAAATTGGGGCCCTACCGTGTTCCGGCGTGAGTGTGACTACTCATGAGGTAACTTGAGGCACTCACGTCGTTAGTCCATCGCGTTCTGCGACCTGGAGGATAGACGAAGGAAACTTGATATATCGTGGTGAGTGCTTTCTAGACTTTACTATGTAAACCTCACCACGATGATCATTAATCTGTTGTCTATTTTCCAGGTCGCTGGGGTTTGGGTATTATTGTTTTTATTATGTGCTGATGAATGACTGATGTGTGATTGACATAATTATATTATTGTTAACGAGAGTATGATATTGTTAGCATTGCTATTGATGTTTCATATAGTTTAGTAATGTTGGTACATCTTTTCGAGATAAGTAACTAATTCTCTTTCACATTGTTCAGCGTAGGATTATTTAAATTTATCTTTTTTTTTTGTATAAACATATTTTTATTTTGCAATCGAAACAAATACAAAAATGTAATACAAGGTTTCTCTTGCTACATGGCTACTGATGACCGGTGATGTCTGTGTCGTGGCAATCGATAAGAAGGATCCTAGTGCAAAGCTTTTGTTCGACAGCTGACAGGGAGATCCCACCAAATGAATTTATAAGTGGTACACAGGGCAAGGACTAAGGTATTAAAGCACAATTAGATCCTGACAATAATGTCAGTAACAAGGAAAAGTAGGGTGAAGAAAACTCCTTCAGTCCGGTAAATTTAACATAGTTAATGTAAATCTCTGGGTGGTGGTTATAAATTTTTCGACTGCAATAACCAATTCTGGTAAGTTGCCCGAGGGGGCATCACCAAAAAGAACAGTGTTTAGAGTGGGGGTTAATTGAAGTTGAAAAAGTTCAGCTGTAAGCTCTTCCCTAGCAATGTGGTGCAGTGGACAGTCAAAAAAATAATGTTCAGGGGTTTCTATTACACCACACGGACAATTGGGACTATCAGCAACGTGATTCTGATACAAGTGGTATAGCAGTTCACTGCACTGCATTCTAATTCTAGCTAATGTAATGTTAATGCGTCTGGAATACATGTAAAAATAGGATCTTTTGTTGGGTAGGCTGCGATATAAATATGATTTAAGGTTATTGCGATCATCTATATTTTTAATTGTCTCGTCTGTGGAGTTCCAATTGTTAGTTGTGGATGGGAAAAAAGAATTTCGAAAAGTTTCAGTTCGTGTGTGGAATTGACTGAGGTCTGATCTATTTCGCAATTGATAACGGTTCTGAGTTCTAAGCTGGAAGGATGGGGGGAGATCCTGTTGTAAATAGTTAGGTGCATTACCATGGACGATGTCGGCAAATAAAATTAATTTTCTACGTTCACGACGGGCCTGTAATGATTCCCAGCCTAGTTCCGAAAGAATTGTTGCATATGCAGTACCTTTTATGGCACCGGAAACAGTTTTACCAGCACGTTTTTGAATTCTTTCAAGACGTGTATTGTCACCATCAGATATGTTGTCAAAAGCCACATCGCTGTATTCAACAATTGGCCGAATATATGATATATATAAAATTTCTAGAGTTTTTCGGTTTAATTTAAAACGTAGCGCTTCAAGTTGACACAGTCTTTTATCAGCACGAGCATTTATGTCATCAACGTGATTATTCCATTTTAGATCAGAAGAAAATGTTAGACCTAGATGCTTGTGAACGCTGACAGATTCTAAATTAGCTCCAGAAAAAGATAACGGCATAGGAACTGCTGCGGTTGGTCGTAGAGAAAGTGACATATCACAAGTTTTTTGAATACTGAAAGTTACAAGCCACAATTTGGACCAGGTATCAATACGGACGAGATCTCTGTCCAGGACATCTTTGTTAGTGTTGTGTAAATTTGAAACCATATAAAACAAACTATCGTCTGCAAATAAACTAATTTTACTTTCCAACCCTTCTTTAATATCGTCAATAAATATAAGGAATAATAGGGGACCGAGAACAGACCCCTGTGGTACTCCTGCTTCTATTGTGCCATATTCAGAAGAATGACCGTTTATCACAACGCATTGTTTTCTGTCGGTTAGATAGTCAGAAAACCATTCGTTCAGAGAACCAGTTATGCCATTATTTTTCAATTTATGCAGTATACCAGCATGCCACACTCGATCAAAGGCTTTGGAAATATCAGCAAAAACTAAGCGCACTTTTTTTTTATTATCCAACGCCTCGCAGAAAACATGGTATAAATGTACAAGTTGATGTGTTGTGCTGTGCCCTGGCATAAAGCCAGATTGATTGCTGTAAATTAGGTGATTATCTCGAATGTAATTAAATGTATATTTAAAAACGGCTTTTTCCATGACTTTGCCGACGCAGCTTAAAAGGGATATAGGCCTATAATTGTTAAGCTGTGATGCATCACCTTTTTTAAAAAGTGGCGAGACATTGGCTTTTTTCCAGAGAGAAGGAAATTTATTTTGTTGCATGGACATATTAAATAAGCGAGTTAGTGAGGAACAAATATGCACTGCTGTGTGCTTCAGCATTTTGGGATTGATGTAATCGGGACCACTGGCTTTATTTGGATCGAGTGATTTCAATATATCTAAAATATCAGTTCTCGTGAAAATTATACTAGTTAGTCTAGCTGTAGTTAGAAATTTGGTATCAGGAAGGGTAGCCCCTGTTGTATCTATTTTAGAGTTTTCTAAGAAAAATTTGTTAAAAGATGTAGCCTTTTCGTATGGGTCGTTTGTGATCGAGCCGTCTTGCTGGCTAAGTGCTGGAATAGCAGTAGATTTATTTTGAGCTTTAAAAAGACCTTTTACGGTCTGCCACCAAGGCCTAGATGAAGGAAAATTGTTAATTTTGTCGACTTGCCTCTGTTCAAAATGATCTTTGGCGGATTTTAGTTCATGAACATAATTATTTCGCGCTACTTTATATAGTTCCCAGATTTGAATAGTACGGTTATTTTTCGCCCGTTTATATAATCGATCACGTCGCCTTCGTAAGCAGCGAAGTTTTGAAGTGTACCAAGGGTTGTCCCAAGGTCTTATTATAGTCATTTTATTAGGAATAAATGTGCGTGCTAAATTTATAAAATTGTCAGTCCACCTTGAAGCACAAACGTCTACATCAATATCAACAAAACAAGGATTCCAATCATTATTTAAAAGGGCGTCGTTAAAACCATCCCAGTCAGCTTTGTCGTACTGCCAAATTAACCTATTATATGCCGATGGTCTGTGTACTTTAATTAGAGGAATATTAGTTGACACCTGACAGTGATCACTGCGTCCAAGCGGTGGGTGAATTGCGATGCTATCTGGATTTATGTTATCTGAAGTTAAAATTTGATCGAGTGTGGTAGCTGACGTTGATGTTATTCGAGTTGCTTCACTAATATGAAAATTAAGAGAAACAGATAGGCAAAAATACCTAAATTTGTTCCACATGGGTCTGTTCCCAGGATCCGCGTTAAAATCCCCCAAAATAATTAGGTTATTGTAACCAGCATTTCTAATAGATTCAACAGAGTCTTGAATGTTTTCCCAGAAAATATCACCTTCCGTCTGCGAACGATAGCAAACACAAACAGCTAGAACATGTGTTTGAGTTTTAATCTCGACCCAAAGGGCTTCTAACGTGGGCGTTTCAAAATTATATAAACGTTTGGCAATACATGAATCGGAGACATAGAGAGCCACCCCTCCTCCATGAGTCAGTCGGTCCTTCCTAAAAATTGGTAAATATCCAGGGATTGATAGTTCAACGTTGCTAGTTAAATTCAGAAAAGTTTCGCATATACCGAGTAAGTCATGTTTATTGGCAACGTCTGCCAGAAGACAGTCAATCAAGTCCGCATTTAGACCACGAACATTAGAACTCCACAGCGAGATGTTAGATGATATTGGACCGGGATTTATTTCAACGTCACCACAACGTATTAAAAGTAAGGCCACTATTAAAATTAATTGCGCTAACAGGACTCGCAGTGCATATGGTAAGAAAGTAAAACAAATGGTTGATTTCACATGCTTATACCTGTTAAAGAGACCAATCCTTGCCCTGTATAAAGCTACATCAACAGTCATGAGAACTCAAAGCTGTAAGCTGCCGAACAAGCTGCCCCAGAACCCCAAGACAACCACCACAACCCACACACACCCGGTTCATCAGTAGCAAAATAAAATAAAAGAAATTCGTAGAGAAATGAGAAAAGTACAAAAGCAATGTGCAGTATAAAAATAAATATAAACATAATAGTGAATTGTTGCAACCCCCTAGATGGCATGAAAGCAGTGGTTAGCGGTGGCTTTTTCGTTGGATCGTGATCAGGAAAATAACAAAACAATATAGTAGGCTAAATTTAGAAACAGTTGTGACCCAGTGCACACTCCGCGCCGACCCGCCGCTAGATCAGCCCTGGTCCACCATCAACGACGCCGGCTCAGGACTAAACCAGCAACGGCCCAGCGGTTAGTACGAAGCTCTGGAAACGACATGCAATAAAAAAAATACTATCTTGTACGTACAAGATAGCATTTCAGCTACCTTGTACGTACAAGATAGCAATTCTGCTATCTTGTACGTACAAGATACTATCTTGTACGTACAAGATAACATTTCGGCTACCTTGTACGTACAAGATACTACCTTGTACGTACAAGATAGCATTTCAGCTACCTTGTACGTACAAGATAGCAATTCTGCTATCTTGTACGTACAAGATACTATCTTGTACGTACAAGATAGCATTTCGGCTATCTTGTACGTACAAGATAGCAATTCTGCTATCTTGTACGTACAAGATACTATCTTGTACGTACAAGATACTACCTTGTACGTACAAGATAACATTTCGGCTACCTTGTACGTACAAGATACTACCTTGTACGTACAAGATAGCAATTCTGCTATCTTGTACGTACAAGATAGCAATTCTGCTATCTTGTACGTACAAGATACTATCTTGTACGTACAAGATAGCATTTCGGCTACCTTGTACGTACAAGATAGCAATTCTGCTATCTTGTACGTACAAGATACTACCTTGTACGTACAAGATAGCATTTCGGCTATCTTGTACGTACAAGATACTACCTTGTACGTACAAGATAGCAATTCTGCTATCTTGTACGTACAAGATAACATTTAGGCTACCTTGTACGTACAAGATACTACCTTGTACGTACAAGATAGCAATTCTGCTATCTTGTACGTACAAGATACTATCTTGTACGTACAAGATAACATTTCGGCTACCTTGTACGTACAAGATACTACCTTGTACGTACAAGATAGCATTTCAGCTACCTTGTACGAATAAGATAGCAATTCTGCTATCTTGTACGTACAAGATTCTATCTTGTACGTACAAGATAGCATTTCGGCTATCTTGTACGTACAAGATAGCAATTCTGCTATCTTGTACGTACAAGATACTATCTTGTACGTACAAGATACTACCTTGTACGTACAAGATAACATTTCGGCTACCTTGTACGTACAAGATACTACCTTGTACGTACAAGATAGCAATTCTGCCATCTTGTACGTACAAGATAGCAATTCTGCTACCTTGTACGTACAAGATACTATCTTGTACGTACAAGATAGCATTTCGGCTATCTTGTACGTACAAGATAGCAATTCTGCTATCTTGTACGTACAAGATACTATCTTGTACGTACAAGATACTACCTTGTACGTACAAGATAACATTTCGGCTACCTTGTACGTACAAGATACTACCTTGTACGTACAAGATAGCAATTCTGCTATCTTGTACGTACAAGATAGCAATTCTGCTATCTTGTACGTACAAGATACTATCTTGTACGTACAAGATAGCATTTCGGCTACCTTGTACGTACAAGATAGCAATTCTGCTATCTTGTACGTACAAGATACTACCTTGTACGTACAAGATAGCATTTCGGCTATCTTGTACGTACAAGATACTACCTTGTACGTACAAGATAGCATTTCGGCTATCTTGTACGTACAAGATAGCAATTCGGCTACCTTGTACGTACAAGATACTACCTTGTACGTGCAAGATAGCAATTCTGCTATCTTGTACGTACAATATAGCAATTCTGCTACCTTGTACGTACAAGATACTATCTTGTACGTACAAGATAGCATTTCGGCTACCTTGTACGTACAAGATAGCAATTCTGCTATCTTGTACGTACAAGATACTACCTTGTACGTACAAGATAGCATTTCGGCTATCTTGTACGTACAAGATACTACCTTGTACGTACAAGATAGCATTTCGGCTATCTTGTACGTACAAGATAGCAATTCTGCTATCTTGTACGTACAAGATAACATTTAGGCTACCTTGTACGTACAGGATACTACCTTGTACGTACAAGATAGCAATTCTGCTATCTTGTACGTACAAGATAGCAATTCTGCTATCTTGTACGTACAAGATACTATCTTGTACGTACAAGATAGCATTTCGGCTACCTTGTACGTACAAGATAGCAATTCTGCTATCTTGTACGTACAAGATACTACCTTGTACGTACAAGATAGCATTTCGGCTATCTTGTATGTACAAGATACTATCTTGTACGTACAAGATAGCATTTCGGCTACCTTGTACGTACAAGATACTACCTTGTACGTACAAGATAGCAATTCTGCTATCTTGTACGTACAAGATAGCAATTCTGCTATCTTGTACGTACAAGATACTATCTTGTACGTACAAGATAGCATTTCGGCTACCTTGTACGTACAAGATAGCAATTCTGCTATCTTGTACGTACAAGATACTATCTTGTACGTACAAGATACTACCTTGTACGTACAAGATACTACCTTGTACGTACAAGATAGCAATTCTGCTATCTTGTACGTACAAGATAGCAATTCTGCTACCTTGTACGTACAAGATACTATCTTGTACGTACAAGATAGCATTTCGGCTACCTTGTACGTACAAGATAGCAATTCTGCTATCTTGTACGTACAAGATACTACCTTGTACGTACAAGATAGCATTTCGGCTATCTTGTACGTACAAGATACTACCTTGTACGTACAAGATAGCATTTCGGCTATCTTGTACGTACAAGATAGCAATTCTGCTATCTTGTACGTACAAGATAACATTTAGGCTACCTTGTACGTACAGGATACTACCTTGTACGTACAAGATAGCAATTCTGCTATCTTGTACGTACAAGATAGCAATTTTGCTATCTTGTACGTACAAGATACTATCTTGTACGTACAAGATAGCATTTCGGCTACCTTGTACGTACAAGATAGCAATTCTGCTATCTTGTACGTACAAGATACTACCTTGTACGTACAAGATAGCATTTCGGCTATCTTGTATGTACAAGATACTATCTTGTACGTACAAGATAGCATTTCGGCCACCTTGTACGTACAAGATACTACCTTGTACGTACAAGATAGCATTTCGGCTACCTTGTACGTACAAGATAGCAATTCTGCTATCTTGTACGTACAAGATACTACCTTGTACGTACAAGATAGCATCTCAGCTACCTTGTACGTACAAGATAGCAATTCTGCTATCTTGTACGTACAAGATACTATCTTGTACGTACAAGATAGCATTTCAGCTACCTTGTACGTACAAGATGGCAATTCTGCTATCTTGTACGTACAAGATAGCAATTCTGCTATCTTGTACGTACAAGATACTACCTTGTACGTACAAGATAGCATCTCAGCTACCTTGTACGTACAAGATAGCAATTCTGCTATCTTGTACGTACAAGATACTATCTTGTACGTACAAGATACTACCTTGTACGTACAAGATACTACCTTGTACGTACAAGATAGCAATTCTGCTATCTTGTACGTACAAGATAGCAATTCTGCTACCTTGTACGTACAAGATACTATCTTGTACGTACAAGATAGCATTTCGGCTACCTTGTACGTACAAGATAGCAATTCTGCTATCTTGTACGTACAAGATACTATCTTGTACGTACAAGATAGCATTTCGGCTACCTTGTACGTACAAGATAGCAATTCTGCTATCTTGTACGTACAAGATACTATCTTGTACGTACAAGATACTACCTTGTACGTACAAGATACTACCTTGTACGTACAAGATAGCAATTCTGCTATCTTGTACGTACAAGATAGCAATTCTGCTACCTTGTACGTACAAGATACTATCTTGTACGTACAAGATAGCATTTCGGCTACCTTGTACGTACAAGATAGCAATTCTGCTATCTTGTACGTACAAGATACTACCTTGTACGTACAAGATAGCATTTCGGCTATCTTGTACGTACAAGATACTACCTTGTACGTACAAGATAGCAATTCTGCTATCTTGTACGTACAAGATAACATTTAGGCTACCTTGTACGTACAGGATACTACCTTGTACGTACAAGATAGCAATTCTGCTATCTTGTACGTACAAGATAGCAATTTTGCTATCTTGTACGTACAAGATACTATCTTGTACGTACAAGATAGCATTTCGGCTACCTTGTACGTACAAGATAGCAATTCTGCTATCTTGTACGTACAAGATACTACCTTGTACGTACAAGATAGCATTTCGGCTATCTTGTATGTACAAGATACTATCTTGTACGTACAAGATAGCATTTCGGCCACCTTGTACGTACAAGATACTACCTTGTACGTACAAGATAGCATTTCGGCTACCTTGTACGTACAAGATAGCAATTCTGCTATCTTGTACGTACAAGATACTACCTTGTACGTACAAGATAGCATCTCAGCTACCTTGTACGTACAAGATAGCAATTCTGCTATCTTGTACGTACAAGATACTATCTTGTACGTACAAGATAGCATTTCAGCTACCTTGTACGTACAAGATGGCAATTCTGCTATCTTGTACGTACAAGATAGCAATTCTGCTATCTTGTACGTACAAGATACTACCTTGTACGTACAAGATAGCATCTCAGCTACCTTGTACGTACAAGATAGCAATTCTGCTATCTTGTACGTACAAGATACTATCTTGTACGTACAAGATAGCATTTCAGCTACCTTGTACGTACAAGATAGCAATTCTGCTATCTTGTACGTACAATATAGCAATTCTGCTACCTTGTACGTACAAGATACTATCTTGTACGTACAAGATAGCATTTCGGCTACCTTGTACGTACAAGATAGCATTTCGGCTATCTTGTATGTACAAGATACTATCTTGTACGTACAAGATAGCATTTCGGCCACCTTGTACGTACAAGATACTACCTTGTACGTACAAGATAGCATTTCGGCTACCTTGTACGTACAAGATAGCAATTCTGCTATCTTGTACGTACAAGATACTACCTTGTACGTACAAGATAGCATCTCAGCTACCTTGTACGTACAAGATAGCAATTCTGCTATCTTGTACGTACAAGATACTATCTTGTACGTACAAGATAGCATTTCAGCTACCTTGTACGTACAAGATGGCAATTCTGCTATCTTGTACGTACAAGATACTATCTTGTACGTACAAGATAACATTTCGGCTACCTTGTACGTACAAGATGGCAATTCTGCTATCTTGTACGTACAAGATACTATCTTGTACGTACAAGATAGCATTTCGGCTACCTTGTACGTACAAGATAGCAATTCTGCTATCTTGTACGTACAAGATACTATCTTGTACGTACAAGATAGCATTTCGGCTATCTTGTATGTACAAGATACTATCTTGTACGTACAAGATAGCAATTCTGCTATCTTCTACGTACAAGATAGCAATTCTGCTATCTTGTACGTACAAGATACTACCTTGTACGTACATGATACTACCACACCCTGGTACGTATAAGCAAGATCACTACCCGGTTTGCACATATTTGTTTTATATCCTCGAAGCCAGTTGTCAAACAGTTTCTGTCATGGATCGGGATAATCTTATAGCCATGTACTTCAGGCTTGGTATGAGCCAGATGGAAATTATTATATGTTTAGCCTCGACCCACCAAGTGACATTGAGTCAGCGTCAATTACAAAGAGTTCTGAAGAGGATGGATTTGTATCGGCGAAAAAATATGAGTGACTTAGTTCATGTTGCATTGTACATAGAAGATCAACTGTCCAAATCAGGGCAATTGCATGGTTATCGTTGGATGCACCTGAAATGTTTGCATCATGGATTCACTGTTACCCAAGAGACTGTTAGACTGTTACTTCAAATACTGGATCCGGCGGGGGTGGAATTAAGAAGACGAAGAAGACTAATACGTCGTCGATATCAGAATCGTGGTCCTAATTTTACTTGGCACATGGACGGCTATGATAAGCTGAAACCATATGGCATCTGTATACATGGTTGCATAGACGGTTATTCCAGGTATATTATATGGCTAAAAGCATACACAACCAACAATAACCCAAAAGTTATCGCAGGTTATTTTATGAATGCTGTTGAGGAGCACAATAAATGCCCCCGACGAGTCCGTGCAGACCGGGGCACCGAGAATGGACTGGTTAAAGAACTTCAAACGTTTTTAAGAAGGAATCATCATGACTCCATGGCAGATGAAAAAAGTTTCATTTACGGCACAAGTGTAACGAACCAGAGGATCGAAGCGTGGTGGGCACTGCTACGAAAACAATGCATTCAGTTTTGGATCGAACTGTTCGCGGGGATGAAACATGAGGGAAAATATACTTGACAAGAATTTGATCCAATTCTGCTTTCTCCGCCAAATTCAAGTGAGTAATTTCACCTTAACATATGACATTTGTTATGATTTTTGCCCAAATTGATAACTTGAAATTAAACTTGAGTTAATTTCATTCTTAATTATTGATAACTTGAAATAAAACTTAAGTTAATTTAATTCTTAATTGATAACTTGAAATTAAACTTCAGTTAATTTCATTATTAAATTATTGATAACTTGAAATTAAACTTCAGTTAATTTCATTCTTAATTACCCATGAGAGCTCATCTATAAGATCGACTATATGTTGCGTATCAATTATACCAAAATGTAAAATCATGTGTTGAGCTGAATGGAAAGAAATCTGATTATTTCTGTTGTAATATAGGTGTACGCCAGGGCGACAGTTTATCTCCGCTTTTGTTTGCTATTTTTGTTAATGACCTTGAATCCTACCTTTTACAAGAAGGGAATAACTATCTGTCTTTCGGTGGGGATGCAAGACTGGAAAACATGTTAAAATTACTGATATTATTGTATGCGGACGATACAATGATACTGGCTGACTCCCCAGATAAGCTTCAAGCAGCAATAAATGGTATGGAAAAGTATTGTGAAAAATGGAAATTGAAAGTTAATGTTAGTAAAACTAAAATAATTATATTTGGTTCTAGAAAACATTTAGTTAGAGTATACTTGTACAATAAAAAACAAATTGAAATTGTTGATTACTTTAAATACCTAGGTGTCCCTTTCACACCAAATGGTAAATTTACAGAATGTAGAAAATATGTGGTGAATCAAGCTCGTAAAGCTATGTATTTGATATTAAAGAAAGCACGTATACAGAAGCTACCAATTGATGTACAACTAGACTTGTTCCATAACATGGTACTTCCAATATTGCTTTATAGCTCAGAAGTGTGGGGTATTGAAAATAATGATTTGATAATAGAATTGCATGTTAAATTTTGTAAACACATTCTACATTGTAAAACGTCAACACCAACTTGTATGGTTTATGGAGAGCTGGGAGAAATCCCACCGTCTATCGAAATTAAATGCATAATTTTGAAGTACTGGGCTAGTATGTTGACTAACCCAGATAAGTTGTCTAGTAGGGTCTATAATGTATTATTAATGTTGTACAATAATAATGACTAAAAATCACCATGGCTAAAATATGTAGAAAACACTTTGAATGTGAATGGGCTTGGCTTCTACTGGTTGACACAAGCTGTAGATAATATTGATAGTTGTATGTATATTGTTAAAACACGACTTACAGATCAATTCAAGCAAGAATGGTATTCTGATATTAATACACTTAGAAAATGTTGTAGTTATCGTCTATGTAAAACAGATTTTGCATTAGAGCCTTATGTACTTACGCTGTCGTATAATCATTGAATAACGTTGTGTAAATTTAGAGTTTCCGATCATAAATTAGCAATAGAATTGGGAAGACACTTAAATATACCTAAAGAAGAGCGCTATTGCAACTTATGTCAACAGGGAAAAATTGGTAATGAGTATCATTTTTTATTAGAATGCAATGCCTTAGTTATTATTAGAAAAATGTCCGAAATGTATCACACAAATCATTCAAACTGGAAATTTAAAAAAATACTAAACTCTTATGATGAGAAAGAATTACTCAAATTATCTATTTTCATAAAAAATTAAATTGAAACATTCTCTTCATTCCACTCATTTAAACTATTTTTATTTGTTTTTGTACTTATAACGCACGCCATATTATAATGATGATGTATTATCTCTCCTATGTTTTTGTACAATTCATGGAGATACAATAAACTTGTTGAACTTGTGTTAAAATTTGAGTTTGGGTTACTTAATAAATACTGGACTGTTTGATTGCTGCAGCACTATATCAACATAATAATTATCTTGCATACGCTGACAGCGGCCGTGGCCTTTCTGTAAGTGAGTATTTTTCCATCAGAATGTTGTGCAAATCCTTTTTCATTTCAGGTTGAACTTGACCATGTTGCTTATACTTGGAGCTACCATGACATACAACCTTCCAGGCACACGCAGACGTCTTTTGGGAAGCCATTCATGCTGTATAATGCCCCTGAAGCATATGGTGGTCAGCATTTTGGTCTGGACTGCGATAGGTCGGACATAGACGTTTGCAAGGGGGAATGCATATTCAGGAATTAAATCCCCTGTGATGAGAGTGTGTTCGAGTTATGCTGTGATTTAATGGTTCAACACAATTTAGATCCTCCTTCAAATGCTAAGGAAGGAGTTGACCTGTACAGCTGCCTCGGGTACCTGATTTACCAGGAACTGGGTTGAACACATCGTATGTTTGAATCTATTCATACAAACTGTGTTCGTATCTGTTAAAAAAATTAAAAGTTCCTCGCCATAGAGTATGGCAATATACATGTCTGTTACATCATTTTCCCATCATGTAAAGCATTAAGGGACCATACACGTTTTAATATTCTTGTATTTTGCCTACACTGCCTGAGTTAGACCACTTTGCTAGGTTTTTCATATTAAAAGCTTGTACTGTGTATGTCGGCTATATTTAATTGGTGTAGCAGTAATAATGCCTAATTTGAATTGATGATAAAGTGTAATAACGAAGGATTTAATTTATAGTGTTTCATAATATAAATGTTAATGAAATGTTTATGCGTTATGTTTTATATTGCCATGTGAAAATGGTCCACAGGCAAGTACATATACAGTGGTCATCATTATATTCAGAAGGTTCAATGGTCAGACGGTGCGAAAGTTCGCTGGTCCAGGGGCGTGTGCAGCTTTCCGATATGGGGGGGGGGGGGGGGGAGGGTTAAGAGGTAAAAATTATACAAATATGGGGGTTACATTTTTTTTAAATCTGCACCCACCCTGTGCACGCCCCTGTGGTTTGTATCATGAGATATGGTCCGCATAGATACTAAGTGTTATCCCTTGACAGGGTTCCCACAAAAAAATCTGTTCAGAAATTTCCAAATTGTCCAAAAATATATACTACTATTACTATTGAGCAATTTCAACATTAGCGCCGACAGTCCAGTCAATGTACGTTCAATAATGACCCAACCTAGAACAAATTGCAACAAAATTATTTTTATGGCAAAATGGCAAAGTATTCAGAAAGCATTCGGGGATTCCAGAAAAAAAGTCTACAAAAATATAAGCGGGGGGAATATTTTCAAAGCACCCTTTGAAGTCGACCTCCCATTTAACACATATTGATTTCAGTGAGAATGTTCTGCTTAGCTGTAAAATTATTTTATGTCTATATTTATCAAATTGTCTACTTCTATCATGCTAGCCCACATCGCTATAAGTCGATATCGCTATGTCCAATATCTAGAACACTTTAATAAGAGCGTTCCAGGTAATTAACACATTGAACTCTAGACACCAGCTGTCCATCTTAGTCCAATAACAAATTGAAAAGACCCACCACACATTGGGTAAGTTTTTATTTTTTTTCACCAATCAGCTAAGAATCATCAATAGAAAATCTGCTAAAATCCAATCGGTGGAAGGATAACATACTTTAAATAAATCCAAGATGACATGTAATTTGGGGACCACCGTTTTATATATGATTTTGCATAAAATATAGGTAGGAACAAGTGTAATACCTATTGTTGATGAGGTTTGACAGTATAATCTATTTCTGGTAATATTATGATGATTCAAGGTTATATTCAAGGTCAAAATGTCAATTTAGAGGTCAAATGTATGCGCAATTGTGTCAAATTTATGCGCAAATGTTAAATTAAATTTTTGCTGGAGAATATTTTTCTGGTATTAGCATGGTAATTCAAGGTCATCTGCAATGTCTAATTGTAAAAATTTCAAGGGAAAAAATAAAATATGGGGATATTTAATGTCAAAGGTTAATTTCAAGATTTAAAAATGCGAAAATACGATTAAAAAAAAAATAGGAGCCAGTGTAACACCTCGTTTTGATGTTATTTTGACTGGATAAACTTTCTGGTAGTACTTTGATGATTTAATTATGACGTATATCTGCTTGAATTTAGGTTATTAAACTTACATGGAAACAGATCATATGACTGTTACATGATAGAACAACTGAATTAATATCAAATGTTACATACAATTTAAAAATGCACAATGCAGAACAATACAATACAAAGACTGACGTCACCAGACAGAAAGTAAAAATACCACGAGAAGTAATACATACTTCTATCCAAGAACATAATAATAGGCCTAAGCGACTAGAAGTATGCACTATTCTGTTACTTGACTTGATTGATTTATGGGACATTTTACATGACTGTGTGTTTTCACCTAAGCCCTGAAAGTTTTTACTTCACAGGTGCACACCAAATGCGACAGTATATAATAATGACGATGGTCAATTTGTGGTGGTAGAAGTAGGAAGTTGCTTTCATTTGAGCATAATGTTAATTGAATAACGATGAAAAAAATCAACAATTTCACTTCACATATACTACTAATACATGTAATTGAAAGAACAGTGGTCGACTATGACACGCACAGTTATGTCCCATTTACTGCAAAATGGCGGGCGACGACAATCCTGACATACATGTACATGTTCTAGAAACAGTGATTCCATGAGTAATTTCATGATCTGTTCTGGATTATAAAAAATACAAAATGTTTCATCACTGGTCGAAAAACAACATTGTGGGAATCATCCATTCCGAAAAAATCGTCCAGTTTCTGGAGGGCGGTATTAGCAGCTTAGCTGATTATCATCTCAACATCCACCTGCGTATAGGAGGCACGCATCGATTGAATAATTATGTTTGTTTGAAATCTAATAAGCACACAATACGTTTATTCTGTTCTTATAACACGCATCCTATTGGTACTTCAATAGGCGTTGTCAAATTCTAATGTACTATATTGAACCCTACGAATTTCAATGCACTAAATACTGGCTGAGAAGAGGAATTCCAAGCACTTTCAATTTGTTTATCGGAGGTACAGCGTGTTATACTTGTAATTCTTATGTGTTTGTTAAAAAATCACATAAATGCATTCTCCATTCAAAATAAAACAAAACATTTTGCCTATTTGTATATGTGAAAATTATACTCTTATATTTGTTACATTTAATATGTTTAACTTGACCTTTTGACACTGAAGGTGGCTTTAAATCAGCAAAATGGTGACATAAAGTTTTTTCCAGTTAAAGTCACACCAACAAGACGTATTCGGCTTGTTCCAATTTGTATTTGTTAACATCATATTTTCATAACATCATATATTGCTTGAAATGGATTATCCTGTCAAAAAAACTACAAAAAGAGGTATTACATCAAAAAAGTTCTCATTTGTATTTGTTAAAAATTATATTTTTATTATTGGCTTTGAAATTTACCTTTTGACCTTACATATGACTTTGCATCACCAAATTTATATCAGAAATAGATTATCCAGGTAAAATAAAATTTAAAAAGATGTATTACACTTTTCTACTTGTATTTGTTATAAATCACATTTCCACATTTAAAAAAATCTTAATTGACCTTTTGACCTTGAACATCATCTGGATCACCATAATATTCCCGGGAAATGATTCTTCTATGATGTTTTCCATGACATTCTTTTGCATTTGCCATTTTATTTACGATAATTAATCGATAATACTAGCTTTTACTAGCCAACCCTTAAAGCTGGCAACATTGTGATATGAGGGGCGACGTTCCAACTGTTTTGGAGTGAGATGAGCCGCGCCGCCGCGTTGTAATGGTAACTGAAAAACTGTATTAAAACGATTGAATGACTTATAGTTGCAAGTTTCACTTTATGAGTACAACATGTGGGAAGGTGAATGTTTTATTCGGGGGGATGTGTATTGTATATTAAACGGTGGACTAATGAGAGGGCTGCATCTTTGTAGGCTTCGTACATACATGTAATATGCATATAGAGTGTATTAATAACACTGAGCCTCTGTAGTAACGCTGGCCTGTCGTAGGTATATCGTGGACGCCGTGGGTATATCATGTATACACGCATGTCAGTCAGCATTGTCCACAGGCTACTTCCCAACACTTCAATGCTGGGCTAATGTTGGCCCAGCGTCGTAGACGGTGGGCTAACCTTAGACCAGCATTGGGTCAACGTGTCGTGTTTCACCTTTGCTGGGTTACTGCTGTAAGATTTGAAATTTAGAATTGTTAAACAATAGACTTGTCACCAGATTATGATAATATATAGATGCAAAACATATATACTTTCGTATATGTATACTTTCGTTTTGAACCACATTTTATTCAATAATATTAACTTAGTTCAAACCACGCATAATAAATACGGCAAGAGAGACAAATTATTGATCATGTCGATTTGAAATCAAATTCCCAATATTTTTCAGGAATTCTTATGAGTTCAAAACATGGAAAGGGTAATTTTAAATTCCATTGGTTGCCATAATTTTCTATATGTACGGAAATCCTAATGATACAAGTATTTTATTCTTAATCAGCCGTTTATAACTTATTCGAATATTTGTTCCTGACATCTATTTTGGGATCGCCCATTTTATGTTTTGTGTGTATGCTATATGTTGCCCGTTTATCTGGGAATTCAAATGAGATGAGAATAAATATAGTTCAGGATGCATGTTAGGACCATAATAATTATTTGATCTGCGTGATATTTGAGAAATAGTGCAGAAAATGCATTTCATACCATCGCATCCTCACCATTTTCAACTTCTTTATTGCAAACCTGACCTCGTGTCGTATGATTTATTCATGAATGCAGCCTGTTGTATGGGCTTCACTATTGCCTATGATATCGATAATATCTTATTTTAATGGTGTTAAAGGGACCCCGTGGGATTAGACATTTTCAATTTTGTCAATTTTGAAAATTAAATTTATATGAAGCTAAAAACCTACTGATCTTAACTAAAAATACAAAAAAGTCAAAAAACAATTTTAAAGCACCGAAAAAGAGTGAAATAGTTATATTTCCAGATCGTATATTGCCATGTAAACAAAACAAGTAGACAATATACAGCACTTCACACCACATATTCCCACGTCTTGGACGGTGAAATCAAAGCAATCGCAGCTAATTGGTGTCTTATAGTCAGGACCAGAGTTGGGGTCAATTCCGGAATTGAATGGGAATTGAGCTCAATTCCTGACTCAATTCCAGGAATTGGACTAGGAATTGAAAAAAAGGAATTGGAATTGACAAAAAATGCCCGGAATTGATAAAGGAATAGACTTTTTTTATCCATGTTTATTTTTTAAGCGCTATTAAACGCATGAGTGATCATCACTTTTGTCATTGCAGTAGAATTTTACCTGATCTATGTTGATTGATATGTATATTATAATAATAATAATAAACTTATATTAAAAGGTTTATTTAAGTTATGTAAAAATACTCATTTAAATAACTTATGGCCATCAAGATTAAATAAGACTGTGATGTGTAATCTAAATAATAGTTGTAACAAGATTGCCCCTGCTAAGTTGGAGCAATTCAATCTAACTATCAAAGATTGGTGTCTGCTTATATACTTGTTATGATTTACTCCCGCGGACTGATGTAACCAGCCGGTAACAGTTTTGCCGAGAAGTGCAACTCATGACAACTCAACTAGTGTCAACACCTACTGTATAGTGTTGGAGAATCACCATCGAGTGGCTGAATTATCATCAAAGTGAGACGCCGAGCCGGCGTTGGTTTAATCTTGGGCCGTCATCGGAAACGACAGGCCAACATTATATCAACATTGGGTCAATGTTTCGTGTTTCCTGGCTTAAAGTTCTGGAAATAATTGTACTATTATTTTATTAATGCTTTCCTTATATATTCGCGCAAGGATGATCAAACTGTTTAACTATCACTTTTGTGTCACTTAACAGCATTTTTTAACATTTGTATTTAAAAAGTAATGCTTGTCTCATGTCTCATTTAGTTCTCGTATTTGGTATATTTTTGTCATTTGGACGTCTACAGTTTATAAAACAATCACGAGTCATGATTAGACTTAGGTGAATGAATGGCTTAGAACATAACTATCGCTTGTCCTACGAGTTGGTAGAACAAAAGAAATATCGGGACATTTTTAGTTGTTTTAGTTGATGACAGCTAAAGGGTTATTATAGTCTTACAGGTGCCACAACTCTTAAGTGGCCTTTATTGCTCCCAGTTGATTGTCGGCATCTTCAGAGGAGTCATCTCGCCTTGTCAAAGACGGACACGTGCAGACCCCCAGAAGCCAGACGCCAGACACGTGCAAGGCGCACTGAACTGTTATTGTATTGGACCAGCATCGCAGACGGTAGACCAACACAAAACTAGTTCAGGAGCATTCAACAATGCTCCAAGCAAACACGCGACCTCTACCCAATCTCGGGTAAATGTTAGGCGAACGACGAAGACGGTTGGGCAACATTGGGTGGAGGTCACGTGTTTTCTGGAAATGTGGGGTTTTCAATTGAAACACTTTAAGCCTCATTTTACACCTAAACTATTTTCCCTCTTGAATATTTATTATCGCGGTAGCAGATTTCTGCTTATTGTTTTATAAGGGGGGCACCATTCAATCTCCGTGGGGGGGGGGGAGGGGATTTGTCGCGGACAAATTATTTATTCCCACTCCGCTTGGCGGCGCGCTAATAAAATTCAAATTTTAACATTCAAATTTTAATACATTTTTATATAGAACAGTTCTTGAAGTATATTATTTATTTCATGCTCAGTCTGCCCGAAATTATTCATTTTAAAAATACTCCAGCCTCTCCCCCCCCCCCCTGGAGATTGAATGGCGCCCCCCCCCCCCCCTGCACACTGAATCTGAGATCAACTCAGAAACAGTTTGTCGCTGTCTCCGTCTCTGATGAGACACCATTCTCTCACCAGGGCGAGTGGAGTACCAGTAACTTTAATAAAAAATGGGACGTTTACACAACCTCGATAAAATTCTAGGCCAACGTCTAAAACATTAGACCAACAATAAAATTGCCGAGCGCTCACACGTGGGTAAACCTGTAATAACGTCTTCATGGGAAATACTACACACACGAACACATCGTCACCTTGGTATCAAAGGGTGTGCTACCTTGTACGTACAAGGTAGGACACCATTCTCTCACCAGGGCGGTTGGAATACCAGTAACTTTTTGTTTTTAATAAAAATGGCACGTTTACACAACCTCAATAAAATTCTAGGCCAACGTCTAAAACATTAGACCAACAATAAAATTGCCTAGCGCTCACACGTGGGTAAACCCGCAATAACGTCTTCATGGGAAATACTACACACACGAACACATCGTCACCTTGGTATCAAAGGGTGTGCTACCTTGTACGTACAAGGTAGGACACCATTCTCTCACCAGGGCGGTTGGAATACCAGTAACTTTTTGTTTTTAATAAAAATGGCACGTTTACACAACCTCAATAAAATTCTAGGCCAACGTCTAAAACATTAGACCAACAATAAAATTGCCTAGCGCTCAAACGTGGGTAAGCCCGCAATAACGTCTTCATGGGAAATAATACACACACGAACACATCGTCACCTTGGTATCAAAGGGTGTGCTACCTTGTACGTACAAGGTAGTATCTTGTACGTACAAGATAGCAGAATTGCTATCTTGTACGTACAAGGTAGCCAAAATGTTATCTTGTACGTACAAGATAGTATCTTGTACGTACAAGATAGCAGAATTGCTATCTTGTACGTACAAGGTAGCTGAAATGCTATCTTGTACGTACAAGGTAGTATCTTGTACGTACAAGATAGCAGAATTGCTATCTTGTACGTACAAGGTAGCCGAAATGCTATCTTGTACGTACAAGATAGTATCTTGTACGTACAAGATAGCAGAATTGCTATCTTGTACGTACAAGATAGCAGAATTGCTATCTTGTACGTACAAGGTAGTATCTTGTACGTACAAGGTAGCCGAAATGCTATCTTGTACGTACAAGATAGTATCTTGTACATACAAGATAGCCGAAATGCTATCTTGTACGTACAAGGTAGTATCTTGTACGTACAAGATAGCAGAATTGCTATCTTGTACGTACAAGGTAGCCGAAATGCTATCTTGTACGTACAAGATAGTATCTTGTACGTACAAGATAGCAGAATTGCTATCTTGTACGTACAAGATAGCAGAATTGCTATCTTGTACGTACAAGGTAGTATCTTGTACGTACAAGGTAGCCTAAATGTTATCTTGTACGTACAAGATAGCAGAACTGCTATCTTGTACGTACAAGATAGCCGAAATGCTATCTTGTACGTACAAGATAGTATCTTGTACGTACAAGATAGCAGAATTGCTATCTTGTACGTACAATATAGCAGAATTGCTATCTTGTACGTACAAGGTAGTATCTTGTACGTACAAGGTAGCCTAAATGTTATCTTGTACGTACAAGATAGCAGAACTGCTATCTTGTACGTACAAGATAGCCGAAATGCTATCTTGTACGTACAAGGTAGTATCTTGTACGTACAAGATAGCCGAAATGCTATCTTGTACGTACAAGGTAGTATCTTGTACGTACAAGGTAGCCGAAATGTTATCTTGTACGTACAAGATAGTATCTTGTACGTACAAGATAGCAGAATTGCTATCTTGTACGTACAAGGTAGTATCTTGTACGTACAAGGTAGCCTAAATGTTATCTTGTACGTACAAGATAGCAGAATTGCTATCTTGTACGTACAAGATAGCCGAAATGCTATCTTGTACGTACAAGGTAGTATCTTGTACGTACAAGATAGCCGAAATGCTATCTTGTACGTACAAGGTAGTATCTTGTACGTACAAGATAGCCGAAATGCTATCTTGTACGTACAAGGTAGTATCTTGTACGTACAAGATAGCAGAATTGCTATCTTGTACGTACAAGGTAGCCGAAATGCTATCTTGTACGTACAAGATAGCAGAATTGCTATCTTGTACGTACAAGATAGCCGAAATGCTATCTTGTACGTACAAGATAGTATCTTGTACGTACAAGATAGCAGAATTGCTATCTTGTACGTACAAGGTAGCTGAAATGCTATCTTGTACGTACAAGGTAGTATCTTGTACGTACAAGGTAGCCGAAATGTTATCTTGTACGTACAAGATAGTATCTTGTACGTACAAGATAGCAGAATTGCTATCTTGTACGTACAAGGTAGTATCTTGTACGTACAAGGTAGCCTAAATGTTATCTTGTACGTACAAGATAGCAGAATTGCTATCTTGTACGTACAAGATAGCCGAAATGCTATCTTGTACGTACAAGGTAGTATCTTGTACGTACAAGATAGCCGAAATGCTATCTTGTACGTACAAGGTAGTATCTTGTACGTACAAGATAGCAGAATTGCTATCTTGTACGTACAAGGTAGCCGAAATGCTATCTTGTACGTACAAGATAGTATCTTGTACGTACAAGATAGCAGAATTGCTATCTTGTACGTACAAGATAGCAGAATTGCTATCTTGTACGTACAAGGTAGTATCTTGTACGTACAAGGTAGCCGAAATGTTATCTTGTACGTACAAGGTAGTATCTTGTACGTACAAGATAGTATCTTGTACGTACAAGATAGCAGAATTGCTATCTTGTACGTACAAGGTAGCTGAAATGCTATCTTGTACGTACAAGATAGTATATTGTACGTACAAGATGGCAGAATTGCTATCTTGTACGTACAAGGTAGCTGAAATGCTATCTTGTACGTACAAGGTAGTATCTTGTACGTACAAGGTAGCCGAAATGTTATCTTGTACGTACAAGATAGTATCTTGTACGTACAAGATAGCAGAATTGCTATCTTGTACGTACAAGGTAGTATCTTGTACGTACAAGGTAGCCTAAATGTTATCTTGTACGCACAAGATAGCAGAATTGCTATCTTGTACGTACAAGATAGCCGAAATGCTATCTTGTACGTACAAGGTAGTATCTTGTACGTACAAGATAGCAGAATTGCTATCTTGTACGTACAAGGTAGCCGAAATGCTATCTTGTACGTACAAGATAGTATCTTGTACGTACAAGATAGCAGAATTGCTATCTTGTACGTACAAGATAGCAGAATTGCTATCTTGTACGTACAAGGTAGTATCTTGTACGTACAAGGTAGCCGAAATGTTATCTTGTACGTACAAGGTAGTATCTTGTACGTACAAGATAGTATCTTGTACGTACAAGATAGCAGAATTGCTATCTTGTACGTACAAGATAGCCGAAATGCTATCTTGTACGTACAAGATAGTATCTTGTACGTACAAGATAGCAGAATTGCTATCTTGTACGTACAAGGTAGCTGAAATGCTATCTTGTACGTACAAGGTAGTATCTTGTACGTACAAGGTAGCCTAAATGTTATCTTGTACGTACAAGATAGCAGAATTGCTATCTTGTACGTACAAGATAGCCGAAATGCTATCTTGTACGTACAAGGTAGTATCTTGTACGTACAAGATAGCCGAAATGCTATCTTGTACGTACAAGGTAGTATCTTGTACGTACAAGGTAGCCGAAATGTTATCTTGTACGTACAAGATAGTATCTTGTACGTACAAGATAGCAGAATTGCTATCTTGTACGTACAAGGTAGTATCTTGTACGTACAAGGTAGCCTAAATGTTATCTTGTACGTACAAGATAGCAGAATTGCTATCTTGTACGTACAAGATAGCCGAAATGCTATCTTGTACGTACAAGGTAGTATCTTGTACGTACAAGATAGCCGAAATGCTATCTTGTACGTACAAGGTAGTATCTTGTACGTGCAAGATAGCCGAAATGCTATCTTGTACGTACAAGGTAGTATCTTGTACGTACAAGATAGCAGAATTGCTATCTTGTACGTACAAGGTAGCCGAAATGCTATCTTGTACGTACAAGATAGCAGAATTGCTATCTTGTACGTACAAGATAGCCGAAATGCTATCTTGTACGTACAAGATAGTATCTTGTACGTACAAGATAGCAGAATTGCTATCTTGTACGTACAAGGTAGCTGAAATGCTATCTTGTACGTACAAGGTAGTATCTTGTACGTACAAGGTAGCCGAAATGTTATCTTGTACGTACAAGATAGTATCTTGTACGTACAAGATAGCAGAATTGCTATCTTGTACGTACAAGGTAGTATCTTGTACGTACAAGGTAGCCTAAATGTTATCTTGTACGTACAAGATAGCAGAATTGCTATCTTGTACGTACAAGATAGCCGAAATGCTATCTTGTACGTACAAGGTAGTATCTTGTACGTACAAGATAGCCGAAATGCTATCTTGTACGTACAAGGTAGTATCTTGTACGTACAAGATAGCAGAATTGCTATCTTGTACGTACAAGGTAGCCGAAATGCTATCTTGTACGTACAAGATAGTATCTTGTACGTACAAGATAGCAGAATTGCTATATTGTACGTACAAGATAGCAGAATTGCTATCTTGTACGTACAAGGTAGTATCTTGTACGTACAAGGTAGCCGAAATGTTATCTTGTACGTACAAGGTAGTATCTTGTACGTACAAGATAGTATCTTGTACGTACAAGATAGCAGAATTGCTATCTTGTACGTACAAGATAGCCGAAATGCTATCTTGTACGTACAAGATAGTATCTTGTACGTACAAGATGGCAGAATTGCTATCTTGTACGTACAAGGTAGCTGAAATGCTATCTTGTACGTACAAGGTAGTATCTTGTACGTACAAGGTAGCCGAAATGTTATCTTGTACGTACAAGATAGTATCTTGTACGTACAAGATAGCAGAATTGCTATCTTGTACGTACAAGGTAGTATCTTGTACGTACAAGGTAGCCTAAATGTTATCTTGTACGTACAAGATAGCAGAATTGCTATCTTGTACGTACAAGATAGCCGAAATGCTATCTTGTACGTACAAGGTAGTATCTTGTACGTACAAGATAGCAGAATTGCTATCTTGTACGTACAAGGTAGCCGAAATGCTATCTTGTACGTACAAGATAGTATCTTGTACGTACAAGATAGCAGAATTGCTATCTTGTACGTACAAGATAGCAGAATTGCTATCTTGTACGTACAAGGTAGTATCTTGTACGTACAAGGTAGCCGAAATGTTATCTTGTACGTACAAGGTAGTATCTTGTACGTACAAGATAGTATCTTGTACGTACAAGATAGCAGAATTGCTATCTTGTACGTACAAGATAGCCGAAATGCTATCTTGTACGTACAAGATAGTATCTTGTACGTACAAGATAGCAGAATTGCTATCTTGTACGTACAAGGTAGCTGAAATGCTATCTTGTACGTACAAGGTAGTATCTTGTACGTACAAGGTAGCCTAAATGTTATCTTGTACGTACAAGATAGCAGAATTGCTATCTTGTACGTACAAGATAGCCGAAATGCTATCTTGTACGTACAAGGTAGTATCTTGTACGTACAAGATAGCCGAAATGCTATCTTGTACGTACAAGGTAGTATCTTGTACGTACAAGGTAGCCGAAATGTTATCTTGTACGTACAAGATAGTATCTTGTACGTACAAGATAGCAGAATTGCTATCTTGTACGTACAAGGTAGTATCTTGTACGTACAAGGTAGCCTAAATGTTATCTTGTACGTACAAGATAGCAGAATTGCTATCTTGTACGTACAAGATAGCCGAAATGCTATCTTGTACGTACAAGGTAGTATCTTGTACGTACAAGATAGCCGAAATGCTATCTTGTACGTACAAGGTAGTATCTTGTACGTGCAAGATAGCCGAAATGCTATCTTGTACGTACAAGGTAGTATCTTGTACGTACAAGATAGCAGAATTGCTATCTTGTACGTACAAGGTAGCCGAAATGCTATCTTGTACGTACAAGATAGCAGAATTGCTATCTTGTACGTACAAGATAGCCGAAATGCTATCTTGTACGTACAAGATAGTATCTTGTACGTACAAGATAGCAGAATTGCTATCTTGTACGTACAAGGTAGCTGAAATGCTATCTTGTACGTACAAGGTAGTATCTTGTACGTACAAGGTAGCCGAAATGTTATCTTGTACGTACAAGATAGTATCTTGTACGTACAAGATAGCAGAATTGCTATCTTGTACGTACAAGGTAGTATCTTGTACGTACAAGGTAGCCTAAATGTTATCTTGTACGTACAAGATAGCAGAATTGCTATCTTGTACGTACAAGATAGCCGAAATGCTATCTTGTACGTACAAGGTAGTATCTTGTACGTACAAGATAGCCGAAATGCTATCTTGTACGTACAAGGTAGTATCTTGTACGTACAAGATAGCAGAATTGCTATCTTGTACGTACAAGGTAGCCGAAATGCTATCTTGTACGTACAAGATAGTATCTTGTACGTACAAGATAGCAGAATTGCTATATTGTACGTACAAGATAGCAGAATTGCTATCTTGTACGTACAAGGTAGTATCTTGTACGTACAAGGTAGCCGAAATGTTATCTTGTACGTACAAGGTAGTATCTTGTACGTACAAGATAGTATCTTGTACGTACAAGATAGCAGAATTGCTATCTTGTACGTACAAGATAGCCGAAATGCTATCTTGTACGTACAAGATAGTATCTTGTACGTACAAGATGGCAGAATTGCTATCTTGTACGTACAAGGTAGCTGAAATGCTATCTTGTACGTACAAGGTAGTATCTTGTACGTACAAGGTAGCCTAAATGTTATCTTGTACGTACAAGATAGCAGAATTGCTATCTTGTACGTACAAGATAGCCGAAATGCTATCTTGTACGTACAAGGTAGTATCTTGTACGTACAAGATAGCAGAATTGCTATCTTGTACGTACAAGGTAGCCGAAATGCTATCTTGTACGTACAAGATAGTATCTTGTACGTACAAGATAGCAGAATTGCTATCTTGTACGTACAAGATAGCAGAATTGCTATCTTGTACGTACAAGGTAGTATCTTGTACGTACAAGGTAGCCGAAATGTTATCTTGTACGTACAAGGTAGTATCTTGTACGTACAAGATAGTATCTTGTACGTACAAGATAGCAGAATTGCTATCTTGTACGTACAAGATAGCCGAAATGCTATCTTGTACGTACAAGATAGTATCTTGTACGTACAAGATAGCAGAATTGCTATCTTGTACGTACAAGGTAGCTGAAATGCTATCTTGTACGTACAAGGTAGTATCTTGTACGTACAAGGTAGCCGAAATGTTATCTTGTACGTACAAGATAGTATCTTGTACGTACAAGATAGCAGAATTGCTATCTTGTACGTACAAGGTAGCTGAAATGCTATCTTGTACGTACAAGATAGTATTTTTTTTATTGCATGTCGTTTCCAGAGCTTCGTAGGTTAGTGTCTGCTGGTAAAAGAGATTGTGACAGTAGACAACTGATTAAAATGCACCACAGTAATTGAAGTTTGTTAACACGCCTAACTCCACTATCGTAGCGTAGGCTTCTTGTAACGGTATGTCGAGAGAAAGGTATATGTAACATAAATAATGTAATATTTTTACCATAAGTAACTCAATAAAGTTGACCAACAATAAAGCGTAAGCTACATATTAGATGGTGAGTATGTCGACGGCCAGTAAGCGAACATAGTTGGTCCGCTGCTGGTCCAACGTGACAAACGGTGGGCCGACTTCAAACCAACATCGTACCAATTTCAGTCGAGTGTACACTCTCGGAAAGCCATTGTTGATAAATAAATGTTCAGCCACTGTTAATTAGTTGTATAGGTGAAAATGATAATAATAGCTGATCCCTCGCCCGTTCGAGAAATAAAGGACCAACGTTGCGAACGATGGATCAACTTCAAAACGATAAAAAAAACTTTAATACATATTAAGTTGATGTGGTTAACGGGGAGTGACAGCACACACGACCGAACTAATTTCACATAAAATTATAAGCAAAATAGGCCTAAAATTGACCAAGATCAAGTGGTGAGTGTACCTATTGGCTCTCAGACACAATACGTTACGTTGACCCAACGCAGATTCAATGCCGGACCACCGTCTACGACGCTGGTCCGACATTCAAACAACGCCGCGTCAACGCCCTATGTCAGCTGGGTGACCAGAAAAATACAGTGATTTAACCCACGTTGACCCGATGCTATCCCAGCGCCGTAAACAGTGACCCAGCATCATACCAGCGTATCTGTCAGCAGGGTGTACACGTTCTGAACATGCTGAAAGGCAATGTATACGATGGGCCAACATCAAATATTAAAAAACATCATCTACAAAAGCTGAACAGCATAGCAATACAATTCCAAGCAGACACAAGATGGCGAATCGATGCCGGTCTGGCACCGGTCCAATGTCGTGGACGGTGGACCAACGCCAAACCAGCACCTACCTGAGTTAGTTGCATACTTATGTCTAAGGCAAACATCTGCTAAGATACGGTCGTGATAAAGTATACGGGTTGAATATTATGACATGCACGTTTAAGTATTCCATATCAAAACAGGATTTTTTTTTTAAAATGTCGATTTAAATGTTCAACAACAAATCCATTAGCTCTTGTAGGGTTAAATGGTAGTAGCTAGGTTGCTAGTTCCCAACAAACAGTTTACACGATGCACCGACCCAATGCTAGATAGATGCGGTGGACAACATACTGTATGTAACGTTAATTGTTGTAGTTCACATCCACACAAGATCATGTGGGTCCAGCTGTCAAAGCACATGAAACATACCATTATATCACGGTATATACAATATCATTGAAATGAATATATAATGGACACAATGTAGCCGTTGAAGATGAAACGTTTTAAAATATTGGTAGTAGTATTCCAGCAAGTTGGGTTAAATAAAATGTCATTTGTTATAGGCCTAGGTCAAGTTCCGTGTGCTGATGAAAATGATATAGGTGACACAATAGATACCACAATGCAGAGAAACATCCACTTCTGAACACTTATAACATCAAGTGAATGTCGCTAGTACTTATATGGTTAAATGACATTTGTACATGCTGCATACAAGGCGATCTAGTTCCGTATGCAAACTTATATACTAGTAGGTGACACTTGATAGCCCAATGAAAAGAAAACACCCACTTAAAATACATCAATTGAATAAGATGAATCATAGCAAGACTAAGATTAGTAAAGGCTTTAAATATAGGCTGTTCAACATGGAACAGCAGCGATACTGTTCTAAAGTAAGTTAGTTCATATAATCAATACACTTTAAGAGCTGAATAAAATAATACGTGGTAGCCCTAATAGGCAAAAGGCAATAGTAGACGTTCTATTGATAGTTCTCTATATTATGTATGACTATTATTATATGAGAATTTGTGTTCACACATCCTGACCTATTTCTGGGTGGGCGTGTCTTGAATCAACTGTTCTAGCTGAGCTTGGTTTGTTACTGTATGTACGGTTTTATTGTGAAGTCTAATTTTGATGTGACCGTCGCTGGACCAGCAATGTAGAAAGCGGGAGGCGGCACGTTCTTGGCGGGCTTTATAAAACAATGTACTTCGCAGCTGAGTGAGATCCTCACCAATAAAAACTCCTTCAACATTCTTCCTGGCATTAAAGATTTTCTGTCGTGAATTGTAAGTGTTGAATTTCACTATAATGGGTCGGGGCTTGACCTGGGAGGCGTTTCTGGTTTTCGCTGAAATGGTTTGAGATTTTATGAGAATATTATCTACGTTAACCAGGAATTTTGAGTAATTGTCAAACTTTATCTTTTCATATTCTGGACCGTTGAAGATAGACTTTATTGTTATACCACATTGTACTGTTTGTATGATTCATGAAATTAAAATGTCATTGAATGTGAATTGTTCTGTTCTTATCATTACCGTCAGTCCAACCTCGTCTGTCTCATATTAGCCTTTTAGATCGGTATGTTACGTCCCAAATTTTGATCCATCTATTTCAGTAATTAATTCCCCCTAGTGTAATTCCATCATAAACACCCCGTAACAGATAATAGACCTATTAACACAGATTATGTCTAAAGAAATCAAGATGGTCCCTGATTTTGGTTTAGACCTTTAAATGATACTGAGACGTCAAAATACAATTACATTGCAATCAGCGTCTTCAAATCAGTCTAAATTGTGGTACTAAATCTAATTGTTGGCCTATTATTTTAGAACATAAAACTTATTTTGGTTTTGACCTTGAAATTACAAAAAAACAATATTCCAACTGGATCAGTGTACACAAATTAGTAAAAAAATCACATAACATTTTAGGGCTATCGTGTCAAAAATTAAAAAAATCAAGAGCACAGCGGGCGACGACCACATTACATTTATGCAAATAAAATAACATGTACTACTTAGTGACACCCTCGTTTTTCTTTAAGGCCTAGACATGAACTGTCAGAAAATTATAATTTAGCTTTGAGAAAAAATCACCGCCACCCCCCCAGCTCAATACAATATTATTATATAGCCTACAGTGTAGATAACTTGTGCACACAATTATGGTCTGTACTGTGATACCTGTTGCACACAATAGGTAGGTAATGATAAAGAATTAGGGCCTTCTATCGTGTTAATAAAAATATAGGTAAGAAAAATATGAATTTCAAGACATGCCACAAAGGATATTTATAATATTAGTCGTAACATTATTCCCTTTATAGGCCCACGTACCATTTATTCTATGCTAGACGTGGAGCGCGAATTAATAATGTTAGCTTTGAACTTCTGGTGCCGTATTCTCGTACAAGTTACGATATATCGTAGGCTTCTGATTGGTCGAGATGGCCATCTCGACCAATCAGAAGCCTACGATATATCGTAACTTGTACGAGAATACGGGGCCAGAACCGCCGTCCATATACAGATAGATACGTCAATAATATATTGCCCAGTGATAGGCTGAGGAGTTAGTAGACCTACGGAATGGTGGGCGTAACAGCGTTCATACACTGACGTGACTGAACTCGATAACGGTCTTACTGGATTTAGGAACTTACTATATCTAACGTTAGGCTACCTACGAATAAGATAGATACTTTATTGGTAAGTCTGAAGCAATTACTTTTTGAGTAACGTTATAGTACAATATATTTATTTAGCGTAGATCCCGGGCGTAGATAAACTGATAAGGGACCATCTTACAGGACAGGGGCGTAGCCAGGGTTATGAACATGTGTACGCACAACGCTAGGGGTGCGGATTTACAGAGCTTTTCCGAAACGGGGAGGGAGTGGATTTTCCCTAATTCATGGCTGCTATTTTATGGGGGGAACCCCCATACCCGCTGCGCGCAGCCCAGCGGACACGGTGGGGGTCCGGGGGGCCTCCCCCGAGGAAAATTTGAAAAAAAGATCGCAAATGGTGGCATCTGATGGTATTTTCGGTAAAGATATTGATTTAAAAATTTTGAGTTTTTTCTATATTTTTTGTAAAATTTCAAAATTGAATACAGCAACAAAATTAAAAATTGAATTATATCAAGTTATAATATAATTTAAATCATTTTACCCAGTGATTACATATTGAAATCTACTGATTATTTTCGGTCAAGTACGATTATCCATAGATAGCCTCAACTTTTTTAAAAAACAGAAATGGCGGATCCAGCATTTGACTATGTAGTCTACGTAGTGTCTTTGTGTGCACCAATAATAGCTAAGCTGGACATTCTGTGATTGGTCACCACTCAATCGACAGGGGGTGGGGGGTGGAGTGTTTTTAAAGTAAATATTTTGAAATTGAATTTTCATGAAATAAATAATTGTCTGAAGGACATGTTGTAAATAAAAAAATAATGGCCCTCAATTTTTTTTAGTCATACATAATTAGAGGCTAGAGTATGTGGAGGGGTTAAAAGATGAAATAGCTATTATTTGTAGGCATACAGATCTATATCCATGATTTTTATTACTATGCCAGCTGCCAGACAGTATACAAAACAGATAACCTTACACGAAAACGAATTTATACACTATACACTATATATACACTATACGAAAACGTTATTTGATCATTATTACCTGGTTACATGATTCGCTGTGATAGGCATAAATCAGCCCTGAGCAAACATGAGATGTTGAAACAAAATTGTTTTAATGTTGGGCCAGTGTCGTGGACAATGAACCAACATTAGTATAACATTGGTTGAATGCCTGCATGGTATTTCACTCTTGTCATCAGTGTCTTCACGTCTGAGAAGCTAGTCAGTGTAGCATGGGATTTATGTCATTGTGCAGCCTATCATTTGTTTAACACAGTGCAGTGCAGGTACAAAAATAGATCGTTTAGAATTAGCCCCATAACGTTGCTGAAGCAGAACTGCCACAGATTATAACGCCCACTCAAGGGTAAAATAGTGGGACATTTCTTTGGACGCTCATATCTAAGACTTGCCTCGATTAATCAGGTTAATAAAAGGTTATTTTGTATACATCGTACGCTCACTTCATTTGTAAAAAAAACAGTAAAATGTTATTAGCATTTTCCACCTTGGGGTGGATATCGATCTAATTGACTGCCTGGTTGAAAAAAATTGATTTCCCCGGGTAAAACTAATGTAGACTCTAGGAATCCACGGTCCCACATCTTTACGGTGTGGGTTCGTCCACGGCAAGTTTAGCGGCACTATAGTCATACATGTCGTGAATTTGTGACTGTCATTGAAAAGAGAAACATTCAGGCCTATTGCATTTGTATCCTACTTTTCCGGCGTTTTATGCAACACCACATAAAGAATAGACTGCTAAGTGCGCATGTACATGTAGACTAGGCTAGACTGCTAACTTGTTGCTTCTTTTTTTGATGGGTCATATTTTTTTTTTACTCCCCCTTACAATGTGTACGCACGTGCGTACTGGCGTACGGCTGGCTACGCGCCTGCAGGAGCGTGCGCAGCTTATTAGGCCGGGGGGGGGGGGGGTATGTTCTGTGTGACATACCAAAGCAGTGAGTTCCCTATCACTCCACTGCATGAGACAAGAACACGGTTGACGGTTGACGGTTGACGGATATCGGTTGAACTCCTGAACTCCTGTTCCCACAGGGAACAGGGGCTCTGAAAGGAGCCGTTTTGTGAGACACATAAGGCAGTGGGCTTTCAATCATAGCACTGAAGGAGGCGGATTCTGGTCTTAAGCAATGAGTATTTTGTTGTGCCTAGCTGGCGAGAGGACGTGTTTTGTGTGAGAGACACTTTTTCTCTCATTTTTGTGACATTTATTGCTCGATAGTGCTTGGATTTGATATCAGTGAATATTCACCTGAGTATTACGTGCTATCGTGAAAGTATTTGAGTATTTGATGCTCATATTTGATGGTTAAGATACAATTTATTCTTCATTCTGCGTTTATCGCCCACTGCACGTGTCTAGTTGTAGTGATGGTGATTAACTCAACGTTGTGAGCCATGCCACGGTGTGAAGGCCCGCCAGGCGCGGGGTGCCCTAGCAAGAGAAATGACAACTCAGTTGTATTCAGTCAAGGTGACATGTGGTTATGTCCAGCATGTATTGACATTAGGTTTGGTCATCTTGCGGACCAAAGGGTTAACAGAAGACGAGACAGCGATGTAACAGAGAGGAAGCAACTAGCTGTCAATCAGGATGGAGAGATGCCCTGCTCCCAGAATGAGGCAGATGATAATAGGCAGTCAGCAACCACACCTAATGAAGAAGATAATATACCTGAAGTTTCTGTTGTCAACCCTTTGTTGGCATATATGCTCTTTGCGCTCCAGAGTGGAACAGCGGAAAACGTGAGACAGGCCGTGATTGCCCACTTTCCATTAAACGCCGTATTGGACGCTAAGACTGCTCTGTGGGATGCGTGTGACAATGTTATTCTTGGAGACAAGCTCAAAAGAAAGGATTCTCAAACAAGAACTGAACTAGAGGCACACGTACAGGATATACTGATTGCTTTACATAAGCTAGACAGGATGGATAAGCTGCCAGTTGTGTTAATTGACAGTAGAGATTTGGCTGTTATTCCTCGTTCTCATCCTGAAGAACTTAATAATATGTCATTAGTTGATAGACTTAACCGTTTGGAGGCTCGCTTGTCAGGGGTGCAGGAGGTGCTAGACAAAACGGTAGCTGAAAATTTATACCTACGAGACAAGTTTGAAGATTTCACATCATATGCTAAGGTGGCAAGCAGGGCACCACCCCATGACATGCAGGTGCAGCAGAAGCAACAAGTGCAGCAGGTGCAGAAGCCACAACAGCAGCAAGTGCAGCAACAGCAGCAGCAGCAGCAACAGCAGCATCAGCAGCAGAAGGTGCAGCAGATGAAGGTGCAGCAGGTGCAGCAGCAACGACAAGATGATGTAGACGAAACCGAGTTGGATGGCGTTTCGAGCAAACGACAACATGGCAGTGTGGAACACAAGTCACAACAAGGTCAGTCGCCACGTGGCAGAGGTGGTTCTGCTTACCATAGAGGCCGCAGTGGTGTACGTGGTGGTGGCCGCGGTCGTGGTGGACGCAGTGACGCCATTTCTCGTGATCCGTATGACAGCTTTCAGCGCTCTCTTAAGAGGGCCCTCAGTCCTCTTTCTCTGGCTAGTGGTGTATCCAGGTGCTAAGGGACGTCTGGTCGCGCTGGTAGATGGTCAGAGGACGATGAGGGATTTATGATGCCTCGTTACCAAGAAAAGAAGACACGGCAGCACGAAAGAAAGAGACACAAGGTAATTACTGGTTGCCATAAACCTGGTAATGACGGTTTTAGAGGGGCCCCTGAACCAAGTAGAGATATTTTTATTTATCGTGTTCACCCGGACACAAATAAGCGTGATATTGAGGATGGTATTAGAGGTAGAAACTTTGAGGTTCGGGATCTGGTGTGCATTTCCAGTGAACAGTCTATGTTTAAGTCATTTAAGTTGACTGTGCCAGCTTCACAGCTATCCTCGCTTTTGACAGACGAGTTTCCGTGGCCAGAAGGTGTCAAAGTTAGGAGATTTTTCCCTTCTAGAAGGGTCCAGGCTAGCACCAAGTGGTGGTTGTATTGCGCTGTTTATTACGCCTTGAACACTTATATTCACATTCATATTTATAATTCTAATTATGGAAATGAACATTTCTCTCTGTACATATAATAGTAACGGTCTAGGTGCTGGTAGAATGTCATACGTCAATGATTTAAGTAGGAACCATCATTTTGTTCTTGTTCAAGAGCATTGGCAATATGATGAGCAGATATGTCGGTTTGAGAAAGAAATTCGTAATGTTAATGTGCATGGTGTGTCCGAGATGGATCCAACTACACCGCTTGTTGGTCGACCATTTGGCGGTTGCTGTATCTTGTGGCAGAAAGATTTGGTAGGTACAGTCACACCCATCCCATGTGACCATAAGCGTATGTGCTGTGTCCTCCATGATACTGGTAAGGTAAGATTGCTCATTATCTGTGTATATATGCCATGTGATGATACAAGTTTAGATAGTGCCGCCACCTATGCTGAGATGATTAGTAAATTGTCAGAAATAAGTCAAAAATATGATGTTCACAGTGTTATAATTGGCGGTGATTTTAATACTAGTTTTATGAGAAAAAAATCAAAAAACACTAAAATGTTAGAAAAGTTTATGTTGGAAGATGATATGAAATGTTGTTTTAATAGTATTGTTAGTAATACTACTTTTTCTTATGAAAGTAAAATAAATGGGGACAGATCATTATTGGATCATTTTTTGGTAAGTGATAACACTTTTTATGCAATAACTGAATATACGTCTTTACACCATGGTCAAAATTTGTCAGACCATAATGCTATTAGGCTTGTTCTTGATATTGATGTTAATTATGTTGTTCTCAGTGATCTTGACTCAGTGCGCGCTCAAAGTTGTGACTGGGCCAAGGCCACTGAGAACCAGTTAGAACTATATAACCAACAGTTGAATTCGCAGCTGTCCTCCATTGTATTGCCTGTAGAAGCTCTGCACTGTTGTGACACTAATTGTTCCAAACACAACCAGTCTTTACAAGCATACCATAACGCTATAATATTATGCTGTATTACATCAGGCACTGAGTCTATACCGTTAAAGGGGGGGTCAAAGTCGAGTAAATCTGGTCCAGGTCGCGTGCCAGGTTGGACTAAGCATGTTGAGCAATCCAAACAGCGTGCTATTTTCTGGCATTGGCTGTGGAAGGTAAACGGCTCACCACGTCATGGGCACGTGGCCCAGATACGTAGGGCGACACGCGCTAAATATCACTATGCTGTCAGAAAAGTCAAAAGAGATCAAGAACGGATTGTTGCAAATAAAATGGCAGAATCTTTGTATGAATGTAAACCTACTCAATTCTGGGATCATGTAAAAAAAGTCAGAGGGTCTAAAAATATTATACCTAACAATGTTGACAATATTACAGGTTTTAAAGGTATAAGTGACTTATTTGCTCGTAAATATAATGATTTATATAATTCTGTGTCTAACACAGTGGATGACTGTTCGTCTATGAAGACACAATTAAATAATATATGTTCTGTTGATTGTTCATGTGGAGGCAAATGTAAAGCCCAACATACCATAACAGTAGGTGATATAGATAAAGGTATTAATGGTTTACATAATAACAAGCGGGATGGGACATGTGATATTTTCTCTGATCATCTCATCAATGGTACGCCTAATTTAAATGTTCATTTGTCACTCCTGTTCACAGCTATGCTTCGACACGGCTTTTCTCCGTCACAATTTTGCATGTCTAAGTTGATACCAATACCAAAAAATAAGAAAAAGTCTCTAAATGATAGTTCGAATTATAGAGCGATAGCTATGAGTAATATTTTAGGTAAATTACTTGATAAAGTTATTCTTGCTAATCATACTATGGCTTTAAAGTCTTCTGATCTTCAGTTCGGTTTTAAATCAGAAAGCTCCACAACTGCTTGTACATTTGTTCTTGACGAAGTAGTCAACTATTATAACAGAAATGGCAGTGACGTACACGTAGTACTTTTAGATGCTAGTAAAGCTTTTGATCGGGTAGATCATATTAAACTTTTTAATATACTTGTTGGTAAAGGTGTATGTCCTACATTATTAAAATTATTATTTAACATGTACACACAACAGACGATGACTGTTCAATGGGGTAATGTAACATCCGATGCTTTTAAAACTTCAAACGGTGTAAAGCAAGGAGGTGTGTTATCGCCCATATTGTTTACCTTATATATTGATATATTATTGTCTCGACTTAAATCATGTGGTTTCGGCTGTTATATTGGTCAGTCATTTGTAGGTGCATTAGGCTACGCAGATGATATAGTTTTGTTGGCACCGACGCGTTATTCATTATCAAGACTTTTAAAAGAGTGTGAGTTGTTTTCCGAAGAGTATTTATTAACTTTCAATGCTAATAAAAGTAACTATATTGTATTCCCGCATGTTGGTGATAACGTTAGCAAAAATATTAATTTTATGAATAATCAGATAGCCTCTTTAGATAGTAGCATTCACTAGGGTAATGTTATAGGGCCTAATATTTCAACTAAACGTGTAGAGACCAGTATTGCTGATTTTAATAGAAAAAACTAATGTACTTTTATCTTCCTTTCATAATGTTAGCACTAATTGTTTATATAAAATATTTATATCAATTTGTATGTCATTATATGGCTGTCAGTTATGGGATGTATCCCACAAATTCACCAACAATTTTTTTGTGAGTTGGCGTAAAGCCATTCGTAGAATGTTTAAATTGCCTTATCGTATTCATTCATGTTTATTGCACCTTATAATTAATGATTTGCCTGTGGACGGTCAGATACATTTACGTATCATTAAGTTTTTCAACTGTATGTATAAAAATAAAAATAATGTAATGTCTTTATGTGGCCGACTGGCAGCAAACGGTAGTGGTTCGCCTGTGTCTAACAGTTTGAATTTTATATGTTACTTGTATAGGGTTGGTAAGTCAGACCTGCCTCACCTTTCACCACAATGTGTGAAGCAGGTGGTATATTCCCATTACCGGGACAAGGACACTTTAGCCAACAAACAGAAGGCGATATTTATTAACAATATTTTAATTGATATGCACTCACACAGTTTTTTCAATAGCACACAGTTTAAAGACATTTTGAATTTTGTTTGCTGTGATAATATTTAAATTTATTTATTTGCTTGTATATGATATGTACCAAGAGTACGACCAATAAACTATTATTATTATTATTATTTATCAGTACATTGCTAGCTTGGGTGATGGCACGGCGGACACGGAGGGTTGGCTGATGATGACGGTTCATGATGGTGGTTTCAAACACACTGCTCAGAAAGCAGAGCACATCTCAAAAGGGTCAGTCCTTGCCCTTACTCTGGTGGCTGGTCGCTCAAACGGCTGTTTCTTTATGGTTCAGCAGCCCTGCCCTGGTTCCTTGTCTCCTGGACTTTTTGCCAATGCTTGTACAATCACCTACCTCACCAGGTGAAAAGAGAGAGGCACTATAAGGTTTATACCAGAACTAGTGCATAATCTCGCGTCAGCCCTCGCGCTGCGCGCTCCTCTAGTAGGGGGGGGGGGGGAAGAGGTAAGATTTAGAAAGATATGGGAGCGGGGGAATTACCTGGATTTTTTTTTAAATCTGCAGCTCTAGGGGGGGGGGGGGCAGTACTACTCCGACTTTCCCCCTGTACACACCCCCGTCCCAGAAATATCCTATGATATGTGAGACATATTGATATATGGAGAGCAGTGGCGACCGCCCCCCCCTTTTTGGACTAATGGAAAAAGTCATGACCAAAATGGATCATGGCACAAATCGGATGTGAACTGAGCAAATATTAGGGGCAAAGCCAGGATCTGAAGAAAGGGGCACCAGAGGGCATTTTCCCAAGGTTTTTTTGGTCAAATTTAAGTCAAGTTAGGGGACTCACATGACAAAATTATTGACTTTTTCGGAACATGCCATTTTCTTTTAAGTTAAAGTTTTTTTTAAATCAGGTTTTGGGTAAATATTCCTGACTTCTATTTATTAAAGTGGAAAGCAAAGGAGCGCAAATAGGCCTAGTCTAAGCAGAGCCACACCCTATCCTAAAAAATAAGCATTTTGCAATGACTTCCTAAAAAATGAAGATTTGCTTGTTTGGTAAATTTCGGGAGAATTTGATTTTTTCAACAGTAATGTTGGAAAAAAATGGGTCTGATCTCCCTGCTATAATTAGGGCACTTCATGCTGTTTTGAAGATCATGTGATTTATCAAAATATGCATTTTCTCATTTAACTTCCCTTTTCCAATTGTGAGTTATCTAATAATACAAAAACACAACCATTCAAGAGCTTACAAAAATTATGTCGTGTGTTTTAAAAATCATCTGAGAGCTTCTCAGACACCACTAAATCACCAAAAATCGCGGGGGTGGCTCACAGCGCCCCCATGCAGCTGCAATTCAAGCTCGCTGCGATCGCACGGAAGTCACACAGATGTAATTTTGCTTTCCCACTTTCAAAATAATCTGACGCCACTGGAGAGCATACTATCACTACAGTAGAAATAACGCAAAAATGTATATGCTACAAATAATTGGGGCCAATCCCACATGCTTATACAATTTTATATGACAGATATAAAATGTGCCACTCGGAAACCGGCATCATAATGATTTAGCATGTTTAGAAGGGCTAATTTTATTATTCAAATTATGTAGCCTACAAATACATTTAAAAAAGGGAAATTACAACGATATTATAATGTGTAATGCAATTATATAATTACATCTGACACAGCCATGGCGGAGGTACCGGCTGGGCACTAACCGCCCTGATTATAATGGCTTCATCGTCTTTTCTGTCACGTGGTTTTAATCCTGCGTCCCCATAGGACTCTTAAAACAATATTACGGTAACCTTAACCTGACCCTAACAAGTCTGAATTATTTCCACTTTCAGTGACAATTTCGGTTAGATCTAGCTGGCTTAAAGTAGGCCTATTGCACAGACCACCCCCCCCCCCCCCTCCCCCATCATCATCGGGTGTACAGTATTAGAGCTGACCTACACTATATATTTCAAATCAAAAACGTGCTCGCTTACTCTTTATGAAAATATAGTTGTTAAACCGCCATTGCCATTAAACACCTCATCTTCAGTGCTTAACCCTTTAACCGCCGGTGCCGCGTATATTCGGTTTTTCATTTTTATTAGTACATTAGGTACCACCTCTTGAACATGTTGAAGATAAAATGTGACATCAATCAGCAATATTTGAAAACAGTTGACCTCCATTTTTTCAAATCTTTTTTTTTTTTACTCACTTGAAGTTGTGGATCGCGTCAGCGAGACAACTTTAAGTGAGTGAAAATTTCAATTGCATAATCTGGCGGTTGAAGGGTTAGGTTGAAGATGCATAACTCATCAAGATCTCATAACTTTTGAACTAAGCCATGTAGCTTGATTCCGCTTAGATCTGTGGAAAGCTTTCAAAAGCGATAGAGCTATAATAGTCGTATCTTCAAGAGTTGGTCTTTGCTATTTACGAATTGAATTGATGACATACGATTTGAATTAAGCGATATCACTGTCAGCTCATTAAAAAGCTTGGTCTAGATTTGCTGCTATGTTCTTGAGATGACGTTTGCTATCTAGGGTATATCATCATATGTAAAGATTGACTGTTTACAAAAAGTCTCTTTAGCCGAGATCAGTTGCTGCTCTCACATTGATTATTTTACTTCATTTCAGCCATGTGTACTTATTTGAAGACAATCAAACCATTAAATGTTACCTGTATCCATAATTATGATCACGATTATATTGTTATTCTCTTTTTTGTATTTTCAGATGTTATTAACAATTTCATAAACAGAGATACCATGACAAGTAGTAAGCAAACGACAATGCTGCGGGAACTTTTGACATGCAGTCTTTGTCTAGAAGAAATGACTAAATCTCGTCTCCTTCCTTGCCACCATGGGTACTGTTTAAGCTGTCTACAAAAGCATGCTGATAGCTCAATGAAAGATAACAAATTTACATGTCCGGTATGTCGTGCAGAATGTACCGTACCAGAAGGTGGCGTACAACACTTCTCACCGAATATATTCATCCATTCTTTGAGAGAGGCTCTGGATAGCGATGCAGAAACTACGGAAACTGATGAAAAAGAGGTGCCTCCAGGCTCGAGTACATGTGACAGCGACGATTGTAAAGAGATTGCTGTATATTTCTGTACAGCTGGATGTGGTTTCCTCTGTACAAAATGTGAAGCGTATCACGGAAAAATAAGAATAAGCCGTAATCATATCATAATCGATGCCAAAGACGGAGGAAACAAATCCAAACAGCTGCCATTTTGTACAAGGCATCCAAATCATATGGTTGAATTGTATTGTGATCGATGTTCTCTGCCCTGCTGTGCTACATGCGTCGTTCTTTACCATCAATCTCACAAGTGTTGTGAGCTCACAACGAAAGAGATAAGTTTTAAAACAAAGGTAGAAGACGTACTTGTTAAAATTGATCAGTACTTGGAAGTTACAGAAGCAGCAATAACTTCTACTGAACAGCAAGAAAAACAAATGGAAACAGATGTAGACGATTTGATTACATTAAACGCATCTACTTTCAACAAACTAAGGAAACAACTGACTGATAAAGAGCAAAGCATCAATAAAAACATCATGCAATGCAGACCATACGCCCGTAAGCAGATCATAGAAGTAAAAGAGAGACAGCAGATGATAAAGGTGATTATGGAAAGCGCTAAACGATATGGCAACGAGATGCTCCAAAAGGCAACCCCATACGATTTTGCAACAAACACCGATAGCTTTGCAGAGCATGTAGACAAAAAATTGTCACCTACACCGGCTGTGTATGCGTGGAATTGTATCTTGGGAACAGCTGATAAAGCAAAATTTGCAACAGGAAGCATCGATTTGGACGAAGCAAAGGCGTTGACAGGAGAAAAAATTCAGTGGATGTTGACATTTAATGACACAATTAATTTATCCGGCAGGAGGCCAAAACGGTTAAAGCTAGTTATGAATGGAGATGTCCTTTTATCTACTACTGAAAACAATAGACAAATGATTTATGCACATTCAATTGCAGGAAAAGAGCTGAACAAGATTGATGTCGGCTTTTACATTTTTGATATGGACGTATATTCGTGCGATAATGATAGCTGTCAGATAATTATAGTAGGAGATGGCAGGCTATGTCATGTTGACATTAAAAGGGATAAATTCACGATGAAAAAAACAAGTACGGATAGCCCAGGCTGGAAGATGACATCGGTATCAGTAAACAAAGACCACAATATTTTCGTTAGCTCAAGTGATAGGCCTACATATATTCGCATAGTTAAAAAGCCATGTAGCCATATAAAAGACATCAGCTTAACAAACGATATGAAGGCACAAGAACCCATTAGTGACCCCCATGGAAATGGTTATGTATTTTTAGAAGTTTCGAAAACTAAATTGATGTGGATTGACGACAAGGGCCAGAAAATAAAGGAAAGTACAGAAAGTGGCATTAAGCGCTTCATTTGTGATGGACAAGGAATGTTTATTGCGATCAGCAATAATTATCGTAATAATCTACTACTTATAGATAACAACGGGGCCACTGTGGCTCATCTGATACCACATGATGATAAGTTGGATACACCACAGGCTCTGTGTCTGGACAAAGACAAACACATGTTATGTGTGAGCCAAAGTAGAGGAAAGGAAGACATTATAATAATGGAATACCCTGCCTACATGAAAAACGCCATATCTGGTCACTCATGTGCCATGACTCTCAGAGCAAAACTTCCAGAACCATAACCTGATGTAGAGAAAATGAGAGACTTAACAAATAATAAAATTGCTCACCCAAGTAATAATGTTACGAAAAAACTGATAGATAAATGTCTAATCTCATCATTAAAATTTAAATGGTGATAAGAGTTGTATTGATATATTTTGCTATGTACGTAGCATAGACCTATGTGTATTACACTGTTGTAGTTTAAATGTTCGTTCTTGAAAAGTAGGTTTGTAAAATTTTACGATTGCAATTTTGTGGATCTAGTGAATCATGTAGATTCAATATAATATTGAACACAATCATATATTGATAATTAACTCAATTATATGATAAGTCATTTAATTTTGCCAATTTACAGAAAATATAAATATAATGTTAGTGTGAATCACTTTTGTTGGATTATTTACTATAGTTTCCTGTAAACTATTTAACAAACGTAATTTGCTATATAACCACTGATAGTCTCTAATGTATTAAGATCCGCAGAAATGACAGACTAGCTAATAGTTGACGTAATGGTGGGGCTGGGGGTGGTGGTATTGAAAAACAAAATCACATTAATATCAAAATTCCCTAAAGAATATAATGTTAAAACGTTTTAATGTACTTGCTAAACCAGGAGTGTTGCACGGAGCTGAAGTATGTGGCAGCGAAACATCTTCTATGATCATGATGATGGTTTATTGGGAATTGGGTGAAACTCCCTTAGATGTTGATATTAAATCACGTACACTAACATTTTGGGCACGATTATGTTCTAGAGATAAATACAAGATATCTGATACAATATACTCATCTGAATTATGGTTGAATCAATTATTACCCTGTTCTATCGAATCATTTAAGCATTCAATAAAGAGAAGATTAAAAGACCTTTTATACACAAATGGCAAGAAATTATATATCATAAGGAGGAAAATTCACAGTTGTATCGTATCATTAAAACATCGTTTGGCTTTGAAAATTATTTATATGAATT
Source organism: Flabesymbios commensalis (assembly GCA_964017125.1). NCBI lineage: Eukaryota > Metazoa > Annelida > Polychaeta > Terebellida > Flabelligeridae > Flabesymbios > Flabesymbios commensalis. The sequence continues at coordinate 125,540,359 of OZ024902.1, read as the reverse complement.
ACCAGACCTACTGAGGAAATGTTTCACAAAGTTTAGATGTCGAAATCATCGTTTATCCATGGAAGGCGGTGCTCGGTCACATGCCGTTCGTGATATACGTATGCGCCACGTTTGTGAAACATCTATAGGTGGTGAATTTATTTATTCCCTGTGTTGTCCCAATTTTAAAGTTACATAAAGAACGTAAAACAATTAGTAATTCAAAATATTACATAAAACCTTCAACCTTTCACCTACATAAACTCTTTGATCAAACTAAGGATGAAGCCCGTAACAAACTGGCTATGTTTGTCAAATTAAATGTAAATTTGAATATTGCAAAATGTGAATATTGTATATGCTATGTCACGTGCCTTCCTGGCAACTCTCAGTGCGTTGAGGAGAAACATTTTCTTCTTTAAAATATGAGAAAGACAGCGGGAAACGAAGTCGGGAGCTCCGATGTGACAAGGAGGTAACGTTGAAGTATAAGTGTGTTGTCATGATGAGATGAGTAAATATTAGGGCCGCAGGATGCACAGCACGGTAAATATTTTAGTATATGTAATAAGCTCGACTTTTAGACCTGATACTTTAAAAAAATGATAAAGCGGTCAAATTTTGAGAACTTGTACTTCAATATATCCTCTTTAATATTAAGATGGGAGCCCTCTGAAATTTTTTTTAGAAAGAAACGTTTTGCTCTGTTTATGTTGGTGGGGTCTATGAAGTGTAATCGTGGACAGCTGTACACCGCGAAGATGTGGACGTGGATTGTGAAATTTGGCTGAACAAGGAAAGCAATGTTTCTTTTATCATGGCGATGCATGAGAGCGATCTACACACTAATTTTGAAAACATCCCCACAAAATGTTAACGACGTAGCTGAAAACAAGCTTAAAATGGCTAGATATATGTAAAATGTTACTGATTTTACCAAAGCTATTTTTGACTTGAGAAATCGTGGCCAAGCCTCAGCCGTGAGCGCCCATAGGAATTACTACGCGTATTTGTATCGTCGCAATCTGTGGCTCAAACCTATAGTTTCAGATACAGTTTGGGCAATACGAAATAGAGTGCGTAAGCTGCATTATATTAAGCGAATATATCACTTTCATGATAAAAGTGTCAACGCTCGCATATATGTAACTCAATTATTTATCTTTTATCATTTTATTCTAATTTTCATTTTTAACTTAAATAGCATACATGTGAGCATGGTGAATTAAACAAAAATGAAGTAAATTATTTTTATGTAAATTATAGATATATATTATGTCATATAGTTCAAATTTGAATATTCACTATGTGAATCATATCTAGCTTAAATAGAAGCAGGGATACACTTTATTTATAATACTCACGAAACCCCCGTTTTTATCGCTCAGTTTGTAAAGAGTTTAATATTATCATTACACTCATTAGGCACATTTGTAATATTTTTATGCTTAAGAAAGAATGTAATATTTGTATGCTTATATGTAAAGCGTTCAGAGTTATGCCCTATATTGATCACAGTTTTGATATATTTGGGCCCGTTGTGCGCCTGACTAATACAGATAAAGATGCAGAAGACAATAATTACATGTATCAAACAATACCATTCATGTGGTAAAGAAAAAGGCATAGAGAAGTTCGCTGTTTTTTGGTGATCATGTGGTCAGCTGCTTCACCACAGCCGAGGCATTATGCCCGTAATAAGAGGAACATTGTACTACAATATTGTTTTTGTGCTGTTGCAATTGGTGAATAAAAATATGTTTATATTACCAAATTTAACTGTATACCTTGGAGGATTGAATAAATCACTGAATTAAAAAAGTAATAATAATACTTAAAAATATGTCTTAGACATGGTGGGATATAATGTCTATGATGTCATCTATGCATAGCTACATGTATCTTGGATGAAACAAAAGTTTTATCATGTGTCATTTATGTAATATGAATTGGAATAATCTTTTTTTAAATAATAACATTGATTTTGGATATTAAGCTTGCAATCATACATTTTTTTTATATGGTATAACTGTTGGTCAATAACTACAATAACTAATATGTGTTACCCCATTGACACGAAATGGCACAACTTTCATTGATTATTAGTTAATTGGAAAGTGATATAGCATAAATATTGAAACTGAACCAAGAGTAAAATGCCACTCTGTCGCTCTAACTGGGATTAAAAAGCGTCTGGAAGCGCGCTGCTTAACATGTCAAGTATGAATACTTTATACTTGACATGATGATACATGGAGATACATTATTGCAATTTATAGTATATTTGAATTTTAGAATAATTATAAGTCAAGTATGCATTTGCATTTTTTGTGATGACTCTCAAATAACTCGGATCATTGTTAAAGCTGCATAACTGTTTTGTTTATTTCGATTAAAATAACCTAAAACGTACAAAACAATCATTGCTATTGTTTTAAAGGCCTTATAAATGCACTAAAACTGGGTAAGTGTAGCGGAATTAGTTCACCATGCGGTACACCATCAATTTTATTAAGTAGTGATTCGGTGTGTGTACAATATTCATGTAATAACGGTGAGGTTATGGGCCAAAATAATGTTACATTGGCCAGCACGAAACCACCCCCTTAATAGCAAACACATACGTTGAACTGAATCGGCATAATGTTGGGCCAGTACCGCAGACGATGGTCCGGCATTATTCTGCCATTGGATCAATGCCTCGTGTTACCTGAGATACAAAGCCCTCATAACCCGCCGCAGATCTAGATGGTGGATACTGGGTCAAATCGGTTACAGTAAAGTCTGATGTTTTTAAATATTATTTTATTTTACCGCATAGCGCGATGTATATCACTGTATGTGATAATTAACGATAAAATAAAATAAAGTCTGATATTGTCTAGTAGCATTTTGACTATATTTTGAAATTTCCATGAGATACCTAATAAAAAAATGCAAATGTTTTTCAAGAAAATCCAAAGAGCGAAAACGATGATTTTCATCACTGAATTTGATGTCAATTCCGCATACAATTTTTCACGGGCTGGGGAGAGCGTCTTATTGGCGGGCCAAAGGCTTTGATGCTGGCCCACACTTAAAAACACCATACCGAAATAGGGTTCTATTTTTCAAGGTAGTGACATTCTCCATACCGGTACCGATATTAAACGTGACATCACATGCAGATATCATCCATATCAGACAAAGTAATAACTTCTAGATTTGTCTAACTGATATGAGACAATACACGTTGTACTGTGAAATGTATCTATGACCACTTAAAAAATAACAATAATTTTAAAAGTCTTCCTCTCTTTTTTCTATGATGACCGTTATCTGCCACTTGGTACTTTTAATGTCCTGATTATATAGACAGTATGTCTTACTCCGCTGTGAGCAGGTTTGTTTTGGTGGGGCAACAATTTAAAAAAAAAAAAAACTTAAATTCCTAATAACTCAGTAACCAGAGCAGTAAAATAAAAAAATAAAACACCATTCTCCATGGATTAATCGTTTGAATAAAATAAACAAAACAGTTATGCAGCTTTAACATTTGAATTCAATATGTGTATTTATTGAGCTTATCATGTTAAAAAAATATTATGTAAAATCGACATATTGTCAATAGTTGGCTCACTGTAAACCGCGGCAATAATGAAGTACTGAAGAGGTATTGTCAAACCATTTTCACCTCAGTTCTCTTTAGAATCATTAGCGTAGGCATTTGGCATAGTTTTGTTGCTTTAGCGTATACACATAGCGAGATTTGACAAACCATCATGCTCATAGAAGGGTCCGTATATACGATAAGTGAGTATTTTATTATTTTTTAAATTTCCTTTTATATTGGCCTGGCATATCAAATATAATTTGAATGTGTCACACTTTGAACTATTTTTCAGCTTACTAATCTCTTTTTGACCAGATTTTTATCATAATTGGACAAGAACAGAAGATGGTTTATTCTATGATTTAAATTGGTATTTGAAATTGTTTGATTATTGTGTCCGTATATAGCAATATTACTACAAACCGTTTTCTCTGCACTAGATTGAAAAGCAAAAGAGGTTCTAGGACGGTCAAGGATGCGAAGGTTGATTTTGACTGAACAAAGGGAACTGTCAACATGACTCTAATTTGCTCCAAATATTTCATTTTTAGACATAGAAAACACATACATATATTTATTTATTCTAATCTGTTAATGTAAACATAATAAATGCAGGTCTAAAATTAACCAAATAATATGTTTAAAGCGTTTTAATATCAACGTCAATTTTGTCATTGCAGCACAATTCAATTAATTGTATTACATTTATTTTTGCTGATATTATCGTTTTTGTGCCCATTGTGTAAAAAAATAAAGAAAACAAAGTTTATTTGACGCAAAATTGTATTTTCTTATGCAAGTCAAGTCCACACCTAGAATTTGCAAGGGAAGGGACATAGCTGTAATTTTAGCTGAAAAAAGGGGGGCGGTGGACATTTTTAAAATTTAAATTAGTATTATTTTAATTTTTATTTCGGAATTCAATAAGTTGGCTTCCTCGTAATCAGCCCAATAATTCGAAATAAAAAAAAAGTCGTTACAATTTACAATTGAAGGCGATTGTGGTATTTTTTATAAATTAAAAAAAACAAAAACATTAAACATGAAATTTAAAAATAGCCAAAAAATGTCCTCGTGGGCTCCAATCTTAAACTGATATAACATCATCATATCTATACTGTGTCAAAATTTCAGAGCTTTATCACAATTTAAAACTATTTTTAGCTTATTACATCCACTACTTTGGCTTTAACAGTTGCACCTCTCCCTATAACTCAGTACCACCCTCTCTGCATTTTATACTCAAAGTAAAATAATAATTTGTATGTTTGATCGCCTTTACTATTATAGTAGTACTACTACATTTATAGTGGGTGTAATAAGCTAAAAATAGTTTAAATGGTGATAAAACTCCGAAATTTTGACACAGTATAGGTATGATGATGTTATATCAGTTTAAGATGGGGGCCCACGATAATTTTTTTTGCGATTTTTAAATTTCATGTGTAATGTTTTTGTTTTTTTAATTTATAAGAAATACCACGATCGACTTTAATTGTAAATTGTAACGAAAAAAAATAGTTTGAATTATCGGACTTATTAAGAGGAAGCCACCTTATTGCTTTCCGGAATAAAAATTAAAATAAACCTAATTTAATTTAAAGAAATGTCCACCGCCCCCTTTTTTCAGTTTAAATTACAGCTATGTCCCTTCCTTTGCAAATTCTAGATGTGGACCTAACTTGCATTGGAAAATAAAACATTGTGTCAAATAAACTTGTTTTTTTCATTTTTATTTACACAATAGGCGCCAAATTTATAATATCAGCAAAAAAATATATAGTACAATTCAAAGAATTGTGCTGCAATGACAAAATTGACGTTGATAATGAAACGCTTTAACCATATTATTCGGTTATTTGAGGCCTTCATTTATCTGGCACAGAGAAAACCGTTTGTAGTAATATTGTTATATAAGGAGACAATAATCAAACAATTAAAATTAAAACATACAATAAACCATCTTCTGTTCTTTCCCAATTATGATCAAAATCTGGTAAAAGTAGAATTAATAAGCTGAAAATACTTCAAAGTGTGACACATTCAAATCATAGTTTATATGGCAAATATAAAGGGAAATTTAACAAATAATAAAATAGTTACTAATCATATATACGGATCATTCTATGAGCATGATCTTTTGTCAAATCTCGTTATGTGTATACGCCTGGCTAAAGCAATAAAACTATGCCAAATTCCTATGTTAATGATTCTAATCCCCAATGAGAAGATGCGTACTGAGGTGAAAATGGTTTGACAATACCTCTGCAGTACTTTTCATTGTCACGGTTTACAGTGAGCATGCAGCTATTGGCAATATGTCGATTTTATTGTTTCAAAAACACATAATTTTTTTTAAACATGATAAGCTCAATAAATACACATATTTACCTCAAATGTTAACAATGAACCAAGTTATAACACAAAAAATGCAAACGCATAGCTGACTTATAATTATTCTAAAATTCAAATATACTATAAATTGCAATAATGTATCTCGATGTATCATCATGTCAAGTATAAAGTATTTATACTTGACATGTTCAGCAGGGCGTACTGGATATGTCACTTTGTGGTTGCTGAATTTTTAAGTTATCATCATTATCACACACACTGTAAACTGATATCAATGCTTCCAGACGTTTTTTTATTCCCAGTTACAGCTACAGAGTGACATTTTATTTATGGTTTTGTTTTAATATATATGTTATATCACTTTCCAATTAACTAACAATCAATGAAAGTTGTGTCATTTCGTGTCAATGGGGTAACACATATTATAATAATAAACAGTTATACCATATCAACATTATTTTTCTAATTATCTCAAATCAATGTTAATAGTAAAAAAAATGTCTGCATGTGCAACCATTATCCCCTGGCACACAGCAACATTAGAAACACAAGTATATATTTATTTCCGTTATATATATCACCTGTGAAATTAGAAGGAAAATTGTGGTAGAAAATACAGAGCACAATGTTAATGATATATCATTTATCATTAGCAAATTAAATTGGATCACATAGCAGGTAGATTATTGGTTCGTACTGAACCAATTTTAATGCAAAAAATATGTAATCCGCTTTCTACAAGCTTTACTTGATTTAGGTGGTTTTCGAACTGAATCATGTAAAAAGGTAGTACACATCATTAGCTGAAGGTTTCCAACGTGTTCTCAACTTTGATTAACAAACCAAAAGCCTATTGTTACGTAAATCAGACCAATTCATATTACATAAACTGCACAGGATAAAACTTTTATTTCACACAATATATATTTAGCTATGCATAGACGACATAATTCGCAGCCTACATATACAGGCACTTTAAAATTTTAAGTATTATTTTATTTCTTTAAATCAGTGATTTATTCAATCCTCTATGCTTTCCAAATTAGTTGGTATAAACATATTTTTATTCACCAATTACAACAGTACAAAAACAAGATTGTAATACAATTTTCCTCTCATTATGGGCATATATATGGATGCCTCGGCTGTTGTGAAGCAGCTGACCACATGATCACAAAAGACAGCGGACTTCTCTTCCCTTTTTCTTTGCCACATACATGGTAATGTTTGATACATTTTTGTATTATGTATGTTTATCTGTAATAGTGAGGCGCACAACGAGACCAAATATGTCAGAACTGTGATCAATAGGGCCTAGATAACAAATGTGTCTAATCAGTGTAATGATAATATCAAGCTCTTTACAAAATAAGCGATGAAAAACCTGTTTTTTGTGAGTATTATAAATAAAATGTATGCCTGCTTCTATTTAAGCTAGATATGATTTTATGTAGTAACTATTCAAATTTGAACTATGTGACATGATAGATAAATATAATTTATATTAGACTAATTTACTTCATTTTTGTTTAGTTCACCATTTTCACACACGAATACATTTTTATTTTTAATTAGAATAAAATGTTGAAAGATAAAAGATAATTGAGTCACATGCATGCGAGGATTGACACTTTTAGCATGTAAATGTTCTATTCGCTCAATATAATGCAGCTTACCAACTCTATTTCGTATAGCCCAAACTGACTGAAACTAAAGGTTTGAGCCAATGATTGCGACGGTACAGATAAGTGTAGTAATTCATATAGGCGCTCACGGCTGAGGCTTGGCCACAGTTTATCAAGTCGAAAATAGCTTTGTTAGAATCAGTAACATTTCACCTATATCTGGCCATTTTAAGCTTGTTTTCAGCTACGTCGTTAACATGTGGGGATGTTCTCAAAATTAGTGTGTAGATCGCTCTCACGCATCGCCATGATAACAAACATTGATTTCCCTGTTCAAACGAATTTCACAATCCACGCCCACATCTTTGCGGTGTACAGCTGTCCACGACTACACTACATAGACCCCATCAATATAAACAGAGCAAAACATTTTTTCACAATTCTTTTTCAGAGGGCTCCCATCTTAATATTAAAGAGGATATATTGAAGTACACGTCCTCAAATTTTGACAGCTTTATCATTTTTTTTAAACTATCAGGTCCAAATGTCGAGCTTATTACATATACTATTATTACAGTGGCTCGTATACTTGATATCCACAAGTTATATTTTTTGAAAAGAGGACAAGCTTGTCCGATTATGACTGCCCTAGCGTCATAGCTTCATTAACAAATTAAGTGGATAAGAAATGTAGAAATGATTTACAAAACACAGATTAATGATAACAGATACGTGTTCTTTTGATTGTTGATAAGATTGGTCATTACGAACTTTCGGGATATACCAAGGCATTTTGTGGCAAATGGACACAGCAGTCAAGGAATATAATAACATCATAATCTGTGGCACACAAACTGGATGGACTGATATAGATTATAATAAATGGTTAGTCCCAAGGCTAATGGAAACCCATTAATCCCGAAACAATTATTAGATAATGTGAATGCAGTATTGTAGCACACAGTTAAATCACCCGGTCTCATCTCATGTGGTGGGACATATATTATTGCATGCACACACGATGAATTGTGTACTTTGTCTACTTTTTTAACTTAGCAAGATACATTTCTGCAAGGTATTTAAAACATTTAAAGTAGCCAGAAATACTAGGCGTATTGAAGATATATAATATTTCCCAGTCATCTTATTATGTATATATGATCCACCTGAGAGGGCATCACCATCAACTGCATGGGGGATATTTCATTGAACTGTTTAATGCGATGAGTGGTCTATAATGAGTGAGTGGATAATGCTTTACCTCTTTTACCTGCATTTTAATAATAAACGCTTTTATCCCAAATTTTGGCCAGTTGATCAAAACATGAATCCATTGTATATTTGCCACACTTTTTTGAAAGTCATTCTAACTTTCACATGGGCTGAAAGCATGCGTCGTACTGGAGACGACGATATAAGTATTTTTTTTCAAAGTTAAAAACTTAGTTTTTTATCATCTTTTTCATTGCTAAACACTCATTAAAACTAGCACAGCACGTCCTCTGCGAGTGTTCCAGTATACTTGAATTCTGGGATGGAAGTATTGTGATTGGCCACATCTTGATCCCATGCTGCCAGTATAAAGGTCATTAATCAATGCTTCCCGCCAGTCAGTCAGATCCCACTTGTCATCATAGGACTTCCTGAACGGCTGCACTCCATGTCTGATGTCTGTCGATTTCACCGACACCTTAGACATGTCAGACATTGTGGATATAATGTACAATAAAGCATCATGAACTGTTATACAGCTCCAGATTCATCATTTTTATATTTATCACACAAATCCCCGTGTGACAATATAGCGACAAAAGGAAGTCCGAGGTCGGGAATATGCGCTAGTGTTATTGAATGCACAGTACCATAGCACTGTACGCCCCATATCTTTGAACAGTTTGGAGCACTGTATATGAAGAGCCCTCGATGACAACTATCCAACCTGGCAGAGATCCAATACCGTTTGAGGTTTGAGCCACAACCGGATCGAATGGACCATAGGGGCCGGACACATGTATGCTTGAAAGGCATTGTAACCTCATAGTGCGGATAATATGACCAGCAAACAGGATAGAGGGGCGGCATATCACAACGATCCTGCATTTTAGGTTAAGAGCAACACAATTGCACATATGGCGACAAGCATACAAGTATCAATTTCTAATATGGCTGTTTTTCATTTCTACTCCTACGCAAAAATAAACAATTCCAACGTAATCAATGTACTCAAATTATAGGACAATCAGGTACTACATGAGATTCTAGTGCTACTATGACAAAACTTAAAAGTTCAAGATGACCGCCGGAGGCCATTTTGGATTTTAGAGTAGGAATAGAAAACATCCATATCAGAAATTATTGCTTATATGCTTGCCGACATCTGCGCAAATAGTGTTGCTTATATCCAGAAATGCAAGATCAGTGTGATATTTCAAGCTTAGCCACCCCACTACGATATATCATCTTTTTTTCCTTGGGCTTTTTTCTTGCTCGTCCCATTTTATATGGTCATTTTCAAGCCAAATTAAATGTTACTTCAAGTAGTGAAATGGCTTGTGGTAAATAAATAACTTAATAGGTGTCTAATGGTCGACTATATCTTCAAAAGGATGAGAAAAATGATATATCTTTTAGTGGGACAAGGGTTAATACAGGTGCCAATTGTGTAACCACTCGTTATCAATTTTATTAAATTATTCATGGCACCCTTGACCTACAAATAATGGGTGTAGACACCTTGTTGGTGATGATATTATGATTATTTTTTAAGATATTGTATATTCTATATTTCGGCAATGACGGTACTAATTACCGATATTTGAACCTCAACATTTTTTTTTACAATTTTAATATGTTTTGTAAATACATGCAATTAAAAAGTTATGTTTTAATTTTGTCAGTGTTTCCCCTGTTTCAAACATAGGATAAATGTACTATTAGTTAAAACAACAACACCAGGGTAAAGGGGGTAAAAGAGGCTTTATTACTAAACAATACTAACTAAGTTACTAAGCCCAACTAAAGGCAAGCGCGCGCAAAGCGACCAGAGTGAAGTAATAACATAACAAGCACCGATTAAAAAAAAAAAATTAAGTAGAATAAAATATAAGCACAGTGAACAACAAGTAAGAGCGCGCGCGCGAAGCGGCTGGTCAGTGCGGCAAACAGACCAGAAGTGTCTGTCTGAGACTAAGGTAACGTGTAACCTGATGCCAACAGGACACGAACGTACCAGGGAGTAACAGACCCCTAAAGTGCCGTGCTGACAGATAAGAACCAGCCTCTGTACCCAATCAACCCGACCCCGCAGATACGGGGTGCCGTCATTTTAAATGAAAGTTAACCGGGGCTAACTTTACACTTAAAACAACAACACCAGGGTAAAGGGGGTAAAAGAGGCTTTATTACTAAACAATACTAACTACGTTACAAAGCCCAACTAAAGGCAAGCGCGCGCAAAGCGACCAGAGTGAAGTAATAACATAACAAGCACCAAAACCCCCAACGGGAGTAGACAGTAAAAAGTAGAAGTAGTAAAAAATATTCAAAGAGGTTAACAAGTTGAAAAGTAACCTCCTTGGTAAAAAAAAAATGTACTTTCTATATTACACAAAACAGAGAAAGAACAAAGTAATTTATACTGAAGCACAACAAGACATATGGATAGTCTGTCGGGTCATTGACCTCAAAAATGAACAATTCAAACAGATAGAGTACGTTGTTTGAATTGATTAGTTTTACTCCAATTAATCCTCAAGCTGATTCCTCAGGGGTGAAACGTGATATCAACCCGATGGAGATGACGGCTGGAGTCACAAACTGCAGTAGATGAGAGGGTAACAAGTTTGATCGACGTAGCGCAGTATAAAACAGTACAAGACATGCTGCCCATACTAATATATCCAGAGGGCGAGACAAATCAAGTTGTGATAAAACCTGACGAAGTAAACAAGGCGTCATAGGTAACTTACGACACACAAAATCACCTACATCACGACGAATACCTTGCATCACACATCGAAGTCTGAAATTATCCAACAAAGGATCAGGCAAATCCCACTCTAGATGTAAGATATGTATGATATTCAAGTGATGCATCACACTATTATATTCGAGAGATCTAACCAACATGGCTGCATATTTGCACAAAATATCCGTTGTCGGTGGAACCAGTGTACATCCGATGGCGCGGCAAAACATCAGGTACGTATCCCTGTGAGTCCGATATGCCTTCTATGTTTTGTTGAAGTATCTGTAAACATCACGGGACAGGGTAGATTGCAATACGCGGCGCCTGTCTCCTGATAAAACAATGCAGGCCGTGAACACAAAACAGGATTCGAATGGGTGCCAGCCAGAAGAGTCAGCAATCTAGCGACTCCCTGTGGTTCGTGAAGTCGCGAAGCAGCGTCCGCTAAAGTGTTTCTCACACCTGGGTAATAATAAGCACGAAGACGGAAATTATATATAGCAGACAGCCAGAAAACACGGCGAAGAGAAGCCATGACAATAGGGTGCTTGCACCATCCTTTGTTGATTAAAATAGCTGCGGCTTGGTTGTCAGTGTGAATGTTAATTTTTTTATTTGCCCAGTCCTGGCACCATTTAAGTGCTGCAGGTTCAAGCGCCAGAACCTCTTTATAGCTGATAGTGATATTATCGCGGGTGTCCGGTGACCAGGGGGCGTGCAACCAATCTCCACAATAATACGCACCTGCTGCTATATTACAGGCATCAATACAGACAGGAGTGGCTGGTCTGGTCTCGACCATTTGCGTACAGCCATTAAACACAGACATATATGAGACAAACCATTCCATATCTAAGCGCATGTCACGTGTCAGCTGAGTGCGGTGCCAGGGATGACGTAACTTGCTAATAACGTCAATCAAGCGTCGCATGTGGAATCTGGCTCCATAAACGCACTGTGATATCCAGTTTAAGCGGCCCACCAACTTCTGGATTTCAAGTTTTGTAATTTTCCTTCTTTTCATGTGATATGATATCTGGTTCAGCACTTCGTCTATTTTATTTTGTGGAATTTCCAATGTCATTTTGGCAGTGTCAAGAGTTATTCCGAGAAAGACCAAGCGTTGGCCCGGGCCTTCGAGTTTAGAATAGTTGATATGAAAGCCAAGAGCCCGCAGTAAAGTGAGTAAGGTATTTAAACCAGTCAAACATTTTTCTCGTGTATCAGAAACAATGAGAAAATCATCCAGGTATGCCACAATGTCATAGCCCCTCGCGGCCATCATCGCTTTCACTGCTTGGCTTAACCGGTTAAATATCACGGGTGACCTCTTGCTTCCAAAGGGTAGACGAGTGTCCACCAAGTATGAAACCCTTTGATCACCCGAGAAGCGCCATTTAAGCCCGGTAGCCTTGTAGTTTGAAGGATTTAATTTGACAGATCTATAAGCATTTGCCAGGTCCACCTTAGCCAGAAAGGAACCCGGTTTAATAATGTCTACAGCATCCTGAATAGATTGATAGCTGCATTTCTCTGCAGAACAATAATCATTCAGCGCCCCCTGACCTGCAGGCCGGCTAGCGTCATGGATAAGGCGTACACGTTTGGCATCTTTTTTCGGAAGGGCGCCCAGAGCAGATACAATTAAAGGCTTTTCATTCACTAACACATAACGTCCGTTGTCAATTTCAGTTTTAATTTGATCTTCCACCCGGGCCACCATGTCCTCACCAGTGGCTGATGTGTAATTTGCTATATCCACGGGTGTGTTAATCTTCTCGCTGTCAACAATGTCAAAACCGTTTTTAATGCCATATAATAAAAATTCTCTGTCTGGATAGTCTAAGGGAATTTGTGATTGCCAAACATGGAAATTTAGCGCCGCCTCTTTGAAGCCAGTCTGACAAGCCAGAGGTCGCTGATCTAGGCGTTTTTTGACGCGTCACCGGAGGGGTTTGCGGGCGGTTGTACAGATTTCACGTGGCGATAGCGGCATTTTTCACCAAAATTACAGTATCCCCGTGACGTGAACATTCTGCAAATTTCACCAGTTTTCTGCTGGCTATTGTTGATCTGTCTTTTTGAGCTGTTATTTGCTCCTGGTGTCAAAGGGTTATGGTCCGTATGGCGATTCTTAGGCACCAGCAGCTGCAACTGCATGGTGGGTGATATCACTCCCCATTGCAGATTATGTGCGGCTTGCATCTCACGGTACATATGGTCGAAACTCAAAATGCTACTCCATGTATATGAGTCCGCAAAATCCAGAATTGTAACAGTATATGATAAATAATAGTCCGTTTGGTCGTCGGGCAAGCGACCAATCTGACGTAGGTGAGCCATAAGTCTCATATTAGCACTTGCCCATTCTGACTAGAAAATGCCAGCGTAAGGGTGGTCATCGTCTAATTTGACTAGCGATAACTGGTCCGAATCAGTAGCAGACGACAGCACCAGTTCTTTTTGCTTGCTGATCCGGCGCTTACGGGACCGCTCACTCAAAAATTGTGTTATGTGGACAGCTTTATTATTTTTAGATTTTACTGTCAGGTTCACGCGGGGATCAAAACCTGAGTAAGAGGTGGTCTCACTAGTTGGCCTACTGTTCTGGCTGGTCTTTTCTGGCGACGTAACATCCTTTAGTAGATTGTCCAGCAACTCACCTGAGGCCGAGATGTTTTCTGCCTGCTGCCTCAGCTTGTTTAGGGTTAAACCATCCATCCCTGTGGCGGCGTATCCTGTACGTAGTCCCACTGGTGCACCTACATCCTCGGCATCATTAGCTGCCGCCACTGGAGTCGTAATCTTATCCATTGCATTAAGCTCGTTGACCGCGGCCTCCAACAACTTAGTTTGTCCTAGTTGTAGGTTCAGCGACCGTACATCACGAGGTTTCAATAAAACCAATGTCCTCCTCGTTGTGATGTCTTCCTGTCGGAGGACAGCCTTGGCTTTGCGAGACAAACCCGCATTATGTGCCCACTCAGCGAAATCGAACTGGACTAACTCAGTCTCCACATCAGACTCGCTGTGATTGTCAGTCATACTCAAACGTAGCACATTAACAGAAAAAAATAACAAAAAAATTAAGTAGAATAAAATATAAGCACAGTGAACAACAAGTAAGAGCGCGCGCGCGAAGCGGCTGGTCAGTGCGGCAAACAGACCAGAAGTGTCTGTCTGAGACTAAGGTAACGTGTAACCTGATGCCAACAGGACACGAACGTACCAGGGAGTAACAGACCCCTAAAGTGCCGTGTTGACAGATAAGAACCAGCCTCTGTACCCAATCAACCCGACCCCGCAGATACGGGGTGCCGTCATTTTAAATGAAAGTTAACCGGGGCTAACTTTACACTTAAATTAAATGGTCAAAACATTAGCTATATTTCGTGAAACGGATATTTTCTTAGTTAAGAAGGAATCTTTATTTAATTAAATTAGAACAATTTAGGCTGAAGGATCGCTTATTGAAACACAATCCTCCTAGTATTTTAAGGCCATATTTCACTCATCGTTGTATTACTGATTATTCTCTGTGGAAGGAATGTATGTTAAATCTGTAACGCTGTAAACACTAGTAAAGCGCGTGTTGTTATACAACGGCTGTAAGCATTTTCGAGTACTAGTTACGCTGTGTGCATTTGGGGTTGATTTACATAATCCCAACATTGGGTTAATCAAACAATAAATAAGCTCAGCGTGTAGTGTGTAGCAAATTCCAAACGCATGTTGGCGAAATGTTGGCCTACCATCTGCTATGTCAGCCCAATAATAACTCAGCAATGGGTTCAACCCGGCAAAGACGATATGTAAAACCATTAATGCTGATTTACAGCTGGTTCACCGTCTACGACGCTCGGCCAACATTAAACTAACATTCATTTATTTTATATTTATTATTCTCATGGTTGAATAAGCAAGTCTTCTTCCTCATTCCACGTCTTGTGTTTGCTGGGACCTGTTTCCTTTCTAATATTGACGAGTGGTTGCGTTATCATCCATTATGTTACGTCAGTGGCAAACATGTCCAGCATGACAAAATCACAGAGGAGTCTTTTTGATATTTATTCCTTCGTGAATTAAACAGATATTTGCACAGCCATTATATGTGGTCAGATGAGCCTAATCCAGTAGCATAGACTATTGAACAGTGTGAGTAACATTTCTCATTTATGGTTGAATGATTTTATATGAAATATAATATAAATCCAAGTGATCAAAATTACTAATTTGTCGCCGAATAGCTACATGGATCCTCCATTAAAAATTGAAGGCGTGGTGTAATTCCTGGCTAGCTAAGCCAGTGTATAGTTGGAGGTGTGTATACTTCTGAACAGATAAGACTATAACTCTTCTCTGTCGCTTTTCAACAGTTATCTGTGTCACATAACGAATTTCCATCGTTGTTTAACCCTTTAAGTCCTCAAGATGCATTAAAGCATCATTTTACATCCTTGAAACACACTTAATTTTCCTACAAAAAGGGTTTTAGAACGAAACTGGTTCACCAATACATGACAATTTTCTTTAATATTCAAATCACATCAAATCATCTTCATCCACTACAAATCGAGGATTGCGACAGCAATTCGCGGCTTGTAGTGGATGAAGATGACAATGGTAAAGCTAGGCTTGAAAGGGTTAACGCCCATTTGTCGCCATTTCATTTCTCCGTCGCCTATTAGCACCTGTCTGTCGTCCGTTAACGTTCCTCCGTCGTTCTTTAGCCTGACTCCGCCACCAATTAATCGCTCTCAATCAGCTTTAAACAGCATCCCTTTAACGACTCTCTATCTTTTAACGCAGCTCTGTTGCTGTTCAACGCCTCTCTCTCACCAAAGGTATTCCTATATCAATGGAAATTTTGGGCCTCTCCGTCCTACTTTGACAGGTTCCCTTGACTTTAACGTCTCTTCGTCACCCTTTAACAATATCCTGTATCCATGAACGTGTTTTATCACCTCTTGATGCAGGTTTCTCTTTAATACAGTGGTGGTCTACACATTCAAGCTGACACATAGCAAGGGTGAGGAGGCGTTAAACGCGATGGAGAGGCATTAAACGGCGAAAGAGAAATTTTATATGGCAACTAAAACGAGCTTAAAAAAAACATAAAGATGCGAAAGGGAGACGGAGAGGCGTCAGAGTGCAATAAAAAAACGTACAAGCTGCCAAGCTCATTGGGAATTACTAATATGCGACAGAGCGTTAAAGGTCGATGGGAATGTGTTAGATGGCAAACAAAAAGCGTTAAATTAAGAGAGATAGGCGGTAAATGGTGACATAAATACATTAAAGGGTGGCAGACAGACGTTATAAAGCGACGGAAATGACGACGAAGAAATGTTAAAGGGCAATGGAGACATGTTAAATAGAACGGGGAACTGCTAAAGAGCAACAGTGAGGCATTAAAAGGAGACACATTATACATTAATGGGCATAGGAGAGGCGTTAGTAAGTGAGTGAATATTACTTTACGTCGCTTTCTGCACAATCATGACAATATTGCGACAGACGGAAGCCTGAACTCCTTTCAAATAACTTCAAGGGTTCATTATAGTGCAGAGTACCATAGACAACACTGCACACTCCTGGTCGTTGAAAAGTTTTGAGCACTATAGAGAGAGGCGTTAAAGATATACACAACTCTATCTATGTTTCTGTTTTTCACCCCAGTTGCCTCAATTTCTGTAATCAGGGTGATGCTTTCTGGGTACAGATGTGGTTCGCTGTCAACTACTCCAATAAAAGGCGATAGAGCGTCATTAAATGACACCAGAGGAGACCTTTTTTATCTCAACTTAATCAAAACGGGTTGAATAATCGTGTCTTAGATTTAGAGGCCAGTATAACCTTTAATCTAAAATTATCTATTCCCCTGACTTTATGCTGCAAGGTTTGAATTCAACATTTCAGTTTATTTAGTTCATGAGTATTTGATGTTTTTGAAGATGGTGTTGACAGCCGTCTTATATTTAGATTATTTATTGTCAAATCTAACACATAACTATTTCATAGTTTTGTCACGCTACAAATAACAGTAGTATTAGAATGTTGCTTAAATATATAGACAACTCTATGTATGTTTCTAGTCTTAGTTGTACCTCAGTTCTCTGGTGCTTTCTGAGTACAGATATGTCCCACAGGTCGTACACAGTAGACTACTCCTTTCGGCTTTAATGGTCATTTAAGTGACATTCTAATATGATAAAACAGTGCATTGATGAGATGAATGATGTAAAGATGATGACGTGAGGGTGAGGTGATAGGGCATGGTGTATTATTGAGAGTGCTTTCCTCCTTTACTCACTAATAACCTTGATAAGGGGTTCTGTGAATTTACCCACAGTATGCCCAGACGGCCAGAGACTTGAGATTCTCTATACATTACACAGCTCTTCTATTTTTTGGTCGGATAGTCCCCAAAGTGACAAAAGCTGAGTGCAACTCCATTTATCTCACCTAATGTCAAACACTATTGCTGGTAGTTTAAAACCTTACGACGGCCAACACCTGTACCTGATACTTAACATGCTTAAGCTGTTGAGTGGAGGAATAAGGGTGGGTCACTGGAAATCTGCCCGAAGATTATAACCAGACACGTGGAGGCTGCAGCTTCCCTGGGGCGGGGGCCCTAGGGTAGTGGTTAGCACCGCTGTCTTTCACGCTAGAGTTCGGGGTTCCGTTCCTGGTCTCGGCAGTTTGAAAGAAACAACAATTTTTCTTCCCCATCCACGTGTGAAACTCAATATTGTGGGGAGCCTCCGTGACCGAGAGGTAGCGTGCTAGGGCTCAGACCGCCAAGGCTCGAATTTCGAATCATGTGTCTAGAGGACAGTGTCATCTCATTCATCTCACCATCCTCAGGAGATTCTCCTGGCCCAGTTTAGCCTATATGTGCGTAAAGGTGGCCTAAAGCCCGTTTATTTCATTTCATTTGCAGCTTACCTTGGATGCCAAAATGATCGTGGACATGTTGGCTAAATTCAGGAAAATAGCCATTTCATTGGATTTGTCATCCCCCAAATAGTACAATTTGGTATATCATACATCGTCATAACTTGTTCAATTAAAAAGTTATCATATTTTATGGGGTTTTTTTACAAAATGGGGATGAGCGGCCATCTTGGATTTAGAGGGAAGGATGCTTCAAAAGCGAATAAACAACATTTGTTTTGTTTTGTCACGCCAAAAATAGTGGATTTTAATATATTATATATGTATTTTTATGAGTATCTTGCTTAGTTTTAAAATTATCGTATTTTATGTTTTTCAAAATGGCGATGGGCGACCATCTTGAAATTAGAGGTCAAGATGATCTTAAAATTAAAAAAAAAGCAATTAGATTTGCCACCACAAAAATAGTAGAATTAGACATATTATGCATCCGTATAGCTTGCTTAGTTCCAGAGTTATTAAAATGGCGATTGGTAGACATTTTGTTATGCTAATTATATATGAGGATCAAAAACTCAATGTTTTTCTTGGAAACCGGGCTAATCGTGTTCACCATGCCATTATTTATGTTAAACAGTCAAGTTCCCAACTTTTGCGCAAAAATGTCTCTAGGATTCACATTTCCTGGAAATTCGTCTAGTCTAATATAAAACTACATGACTCTATTGTTGGCACAAAACAATGTGTTTCGTCTCCTCCGAAGTGAAGTACGATGTTAATAAAATCTGACGGGAGCACAAATAAACTGATAAAAAATGAAGAGAAGGTATGCAAATTTTACAAAAAGTGAAGAATGATTCTAAAAAGCTGATAAAAAATAGAGTGTGACATCGCCATAATTCCGAAGAGCCATGTGGATCCCTAGATAAGATATTTATGATGATTTCAAATTAAAAATAACCCTGTGTTCTCTTGGTTTATATACACAATATTCTAGCGCTTCAAGGGTTAAACCCAAATCTAACTAGCCTACTGTTCATTTTAATACATTGTGTGGCAGTTCGAGATTATCTTTGTCACGCAAAAATATAAACATTTCAGTGCTTTTTAGTTATTGATTTGCTAGTAGGCCTACTGTCTAATTTTATCCTGTTAATTACAGGTAAATAGGCTAAACAGGACCAGTCAGCTGACTGGCTAGTGCGGAACACAATGGCAGCTGTGAATAAACCTTTGGTGAAAGAACTTCACTGTAGCCTATGTCTGGAAGAAATGATTGAATCCCGTCTTCTTCCTTGTCATCATGGCTTATGTTTAAATTGTTTAGAGAAGTACGTTGACAGCTCAATGAAAGACAACAAACTAACATGTCCGGTATGTCGTGCAAAATGTACCGTACCAGAAGGTGGTGTACAACACATCTCACAGAATAGGCCTACATTCATTCATTCTCTCAGAGGGGCACTGGAAAGTGATGTGGAAACTTCGGAAACCGAACAGCTTCCATTTTGTACCAGGCATCCAAATCAAATGATGGAATGGTATTGTGATCAATGTTCCCTGCCTTGCTGTGCTACATGCGTCGCTCTATACCACCGACCCAGTGGGCATTTGATGCTGATATAACGTCAAATTGATGTCAATAAGTTACGTCAAAAAACATGTATCTATTGAGCTAACGGGGACGCTGAAAAACTTTGGCTATAAGGACAAAATCCCCCTTGCTATATTACTTGCATGCACCTGATATAGGGTGGATATGTTATGATATGTACAGGACACAGCCAGCCACACATTGAGTGTGCACATGGATCCTGTACATTTTGGACTCTTCCCACTTCACTTTTTACCCATTTTTTGACCTCGTTATTTACTTTTTATAAGGGAAAAATGATATAAATTTAGATAAAAATATATATAATTTTTAGGTTCGTTTTTATACTATTCATAAACTGCAATTCTCGATGTTCAGATTCCAAGAACAGGCAATTCGCCATTCGTTCTATTAGTTTTTTAACCCATGTGCACCCTCACAGACTTTATGCATTTTCACAAACAGGAAAAGAGATAAATACACTTGACGTTTGATTCGATATTTCTGATGTGGATGTTCATTCAACTGACCATGATAACTGTGAGCTAATGAGTAAAAATGTAGCATATCCTTTAAGTTGGAACATCACAACACTATCAGTAGACAATGAATATATTCTTTTACCCGGATTAAACGACACATATATCCGTAAAACCTTCATACAGGCATATGGGCGATGTCCGACAACATCAAGGCACAATAACTTATCATCCATCCTGCTGGTAGAGTTTATATATTTATAGAAGTTTCACAAAGGAAATTGATATGGATTGACGACAAGGGTCAGAAAACAAAGGAAAGTACAGAAAGTGGCATTACACGCTTCATTCATGACCCAGCAAACACGAGGCCTTGACCTGATGTTGTTTCAATATTGGCCCACCGCCTACGGCGCTGGCCCAACATTGAAACAACATTGGGTTAAGGCCTCGTGTTTGCTGGAGATGACAGCGGGGTCACCGGGGCTGATCTGATACCACATGATAATAAGCTGGATACGCCACAGGCTTTGTGTCTTGACAAAGACAAACACATGTTATATATGTGAGTCAAAGTAGAGGAAAGGATGACATTTTGATCATGGAGTACCGTACCATCACGAAAAATGCTTTATCTGGTCATTCTTGTGCAATGACTCTAAGAGCAAAACTTCCAGTAGCATAATATGACAACTTCATATTATGTAGAAAAAATGACATATTTATCCATTACAATAGCACACTCAAATGATGTGGCAGCAGACCTAAGTGATAAATGTTTTAGTTTATTTGCTGATAATATATTTTCATTGTTGTATTGAGTATGATGCTTTGCTATATACCATATAATATAGTATATAGCGGCTTACTAATAAATTTACTTGCTTGAAAATTAGATATGTGTCATTTTATGATTATTACATGTTCGTGTTTGTTTAGTGCACATCGAATTTATATAACAATGAAGAAAAATAATATATTGTCATATATTGTTAATACACTAAATTATATTTATATTAACATTATTATATGTCATTTTAATTTGTCAATTTGTCAATTTGTCAAAGTCGTATTAATTGTAGGTGAACACAATGATGCCATTGTTTCTTTATATCGTTTGGGCCACGATTGCATGCTACAAAAACGGCATGTAGACCCCATCTAATTTACATTTTACTCATTAGGTTGCGGTATATCAGATAGCATATCATACGATACCCATTTTCCGTCATCAAATTTTGACTTAAATTAAGCCTGTTCACCCATGAGTCAGGACATGATGAATGCTGAGAGGACAGACTAGATCTATGTAGATGTACAAAAAAGGCGAGAATATGTGATCATTAGTCCACGAATTTTAGGTTTTGAAATGTAAAAAAATAACATAAAGCTGAAAATTTCAGAATGTCTTCACAATGTCCTCTTTTATTACCTGTAAAAAGTCTCAAAGTTTCCCCTGAGTGGAACATCCTTTTTTGACAGAATTGAAGAACTATTAGTAATTTTTAAGGTTTCGTTAAGGAATAAATCCAAGATGGCCGCCATTTAAGGTTTGATTGTGAGCAAGTCTATTGTCATTCGTATTTGAGATACATATAATCTTTTAAATCTATAAATTACCAGATACCCTCCTTTAGTACCTGTGAAATGTCCCAAAGTTTCCCCTGAGAGAAACGTATTTTGTATGATAAATTCAAAATGGCCGCCAAGCTCTATGTTGAAGTTGTAATACCTGAACTATTTGACATACATTTTAATGTTTTGTCTCATTTCCACATGCCTTTTAATGCTGAATTCATTTCTGAAGCTATTAGTATTTATTAGGATTTCGGTGAAGAATAAATCCAAGATGCCCGCCATTTGAGGTTTGATTAGGAGCAAGTATATTGTCATTCGTATTTGAGATACATATAATCTTTTAAATCTATAAATTACCAGTATGTCCTCCTTTAATACCTGTGAAAAGTCCCAAAGTTTCCCATGAGCGGAACATCTTTGATTTGAAAAAAATCTAAATGGCCGCCAAGCTCTATGTTAAAGTTGTAATACCTGAAATATTTGACATATATTTTAATGTAATACCTCATTTTCATATGGTTTTTAATGTTGAATTCATTTCTGAAGATATTAGTAACTTTTTAGGTTTTGCTAAAGGAAAACTCCAAGATGGCCGCCATTTGAGGATTCATTGGGAGCAAGTCTATTGTCATTTATATTCGAGATACATATAAGCTTTTAAATCTAAAAATTACCAGTAATTAATGACAGATAAATAGCTTTATATCCAAAAGAAATATGCATTACACATTTTAATATGTTTATTTCATAATACAAAATAACCAAAACATCATATTCGATCTAAAAAATAATATTAGTCTGAGAGAGTTGTGTCACTTTTTCCTAATCAACAACCTGAATTTAACTAATTTGCGACGACTTATTGTACCCAGTTCCCATTCAGCTTGTGTACCTTGTAGACCTGCTGCATCAAAACAGGCAACTAGCTTTTGCAACCACACCTAATTATTTTATTTTGTGAGGTGCTGCATAAAGCTCCGTTCATTCATTGTATCTAAATGCTATGACAGTTCTTCATTAGATAAACCTGACTGTGTTTAATTATAAAATAGCATTTTTATCCATGCACAAAATTACAATGCCCGCTATTTTTTTAAGATATCTGCTATTAAGCTGATCCGTTCAACAGATACTTGCTGAATGTAATTGGTTTGTGAGATAAATGGATTTTTTGTGAGTTATGTTTATTGTGTCCCTGCTTCCCGCGTATCTGCTATGACGAAATAATATTATATTCAGTAATAGCAGATCCACATTTACAAACGTAATTTAATTTATTAAATATTACCTTCGAAAATGTACTGAATTGTTAAAACATTTTTAGTGCTGAAAAATAAAATTAGTAGTAGGCCTACCAGGGAAAAGTTGATAGGTCTTGGTGTGGTAAGTTGTTGTGACATGCACAATGGCACAGCCTACCTTCTTGTCACTCTATTTTTAAATATTTCCATGCATCTTAATTTATCATTATTATTATCAAGTTAAGAGCTGGAACAACACCGAGGATAATAATTGCTGGACTAAACCATATAGCATTACAACACTTCATTCCAGAAATATTTTGTTTGTGCCACTATGTTTCCAAATTAAAAAAGTATGTAAGCAAAATGACAACATTTCTGAAATAGTTCTTCTTACCCAACGCCGGCCATTTTTAATTATGCAATAACTAAAGCTTTACAATATTAATATAAGACCAGAATTACGTTTCTCGTGAGAAAATATGCAGAAAAATTATATTACAAAGGAATATATTTGAATTTCTTAATGAGTTACAATTTCCGTATTGTATCAGGCGGCCATTTTAAATGTTTGCAAACAAAACAAAAATGAGGCTTTAAAACTGAAAAAAATGAAATGAGTTCCGCGTGGAGCAATTGTGTATGGCCTTTGTCGGCCATTTTGGATTTTTGCAAAAAAACATGTTCCGCTCCTGGGAAACTTTTAACAGGTCATCAAGGATGACCATCTAAATAACTCCTGAAATTTTCCGCATTATATAATTTTTTTCCACCTTTTCCCTTTAATATGCCTAAAATTCCTGGACTGCATGGTGATTACATAGCCACGTGTGCTTCTATCTCGTACTTGATTATACTGAATTACCCCTGTCAACAAAGCTCATGTGTTCGCAATATTTACTTCATAACACACAATTCCAAAACTGGTGTGTTATTTAAAATAAATCATGCCCTAGAGATTAACAATGATATTTAAGTTTCACAGCAATGAGGTAAGGTTGATTTAATGTGAGGGGGATTTATTGAATTCTTTTTTTAATTTGAAGAGTTTCACAAACCGGATTTTGAAAGCAACCTAGAGATTCGAATGCAAATTGAGGAATGACCTTCGCTACAGTTTACAGTAGTATACCCTGTAAAAGTGGACAGACACAAGGGTTTGCGAGGTTTCTATAAATGCTAATGACGAATATCACAGATGCGTAAAAGTCATCACACGTACCCAAAGAAACACAATGCATTGGCCTAATGTTAAATTAATGATGACCCATTGTCTTCGACGCTGACACAACATTAAACCAATATTCATAAACACACGGGGGCACCATAGCGGCTAGGAAGGCAGCACATTTTGCTTTCGGTTTGTAATCATAATGGTCTAATAATGGTATAATTATGGTTTACTTGATCTTTTGCACAAAAATCATTGATTGTTATTATAGATTTTCAACTGGGGACTGTCCGTAGACTTCAGAATCTGACGTCTATTGAAGTCAGATGCTGACGTAAAAAGACCCACCCGGAATGAAGGAATTGAAAATAAATTATAATGGCCGTTGAACCATGGCATAGGTAAAACCCATCCTAAAGGGACATGGTAAAGACAAGCGTGTACCCAGGAATAATGAATGTATTACAATAACTTCAGTAGGTTATAAACTATACTTTTTGATGCTCGTACATTAGAAAGATGGGTGGATGAACAAAATGGTTTTCAGAGGCCGTAGTTGTGTTGACCATATTTCGTATTTAACATTTATCATTGAAACTACTAAATTAATGAAATGAATTGAATGGGGTTTAAGGCCACCTTTGTGCACATATAGATAGGCTAAACTGGGCCAGAAGAACCTCCTGAGGCTGGTGGGATGAATGTGATGACACTGACCTCTAGGCACAAGATTCGAAATCATAGCCCTGGCGGTCTGAGGCCGAGCACGCTATCTCTCGGTCACGGAGGTTCCCTACAATATTGAATCTTTACCAGTGAGCGGGGAAGAACCATTCTGTTTCTTTGAAAATTGAAGGCCAGAGTGAGGTTCGAGCCCGCAATCTCCGACTTTCAAAGCAGGCCGCTTTAACCACTGCACCAGGGCCCCTGCACTCCTAAATTAATGAAAAAATGTACCTATGCAACATGTATTGACTTTTCGAAAGCCTACGACAGATTCAATAGGAATATGTTTTTCGTATTAACACAGTCCAGAATAGAGCATGCCGGTTTTTTAGGAGTTGGAAAATACACCCTCGCAGCAGCTCTACAATGTGACATGGGATGGCATGTTCCTTTGCAGAAACAATTCTTATGTGTCACCCGCTTCTGGTGCAAGATGTATAATACTCGGTTGAACCGAGCAGATGTTTACCTGAGCAAGAAACAATAGTGGTTCAAAGTGTAAAAATTGCATCTTTGACAAAGATTTTTTTTAACAAATACATGTGCAAGTGCAAGAGCCTCACAATGAGGTAAATTTTATTAAAAGAATATTTCTTAGTGAAGTTGATATGAAACTTTTAGAGTATTGTAGGCCGACTAATAGATGGGAAAATGAATTAACCCGAGTATCTGCTCGCAGGGGTCCTGGTAATAATAAACTTAAGGCATAACAAAAAAACAAACATGCATTTGAGGCTGAACTTTTTGTACATACAGTAATGACTAAATATTATCATCGTGTTTTAGCTCATATTCGAGCGGGTGTACCCCCATTGGGATAGACACAGGTCGATTCGTACATGGTTATATCCCCGGAGATCAACATATATGCTTATTGGGCATTATATATTTATAATTGTATGTTTGTAATACGTCAATGGTACTGGGCATTGTATATTTATAATTGCATGTTTGTAATACGTAAATGGTATTGGGTATTGTATATTTATAATTGTATGCTTGTAATACATCAATGATAGTATTTTTTTCAGAGTTGTCGGTTGTTGAATGGGCGAGAGAAATTGCAGAAGGATGCTTTCATATTACATAATATTTATTATCCAAAGCTTATGTTTTTTTGTGGAATGGTTTACAAAATGAAGTGGTAACAGTTAGGTTAATAACTTTACAAATATAAACTGGACGCTCATTTCTGATTTTACATCTACGACAACGGGCCATAAATTGTATATTGATACAAAATGCTACCATGCAAGGTTTCCGTGATACTGAGTAATGAGAAAAACTAAGAACAAGATAGCATCAGTAATGGTAGGATTTTATTTTGTTGAAATATGTAATGTTTATTCTTGTATGGGTTATCTCGTTTTGTGTTAGGATCATTGTCGAGTTATTTAGCATAGTTTCCTATATACATAATATTGTAAAATTACACTGAATCAAAATGACCATCAAATACACTGGGACACATATAGTGGACACCATGTGCGCATATATTGATCAGTGAACCATTTACATGTACAGGCTATTGAGATGCCAGGATTTACATATGTATAATTGCATATAATATATATATTATGTATTAGAAGAAGGCGCTTTTACATGCAGCGAAGGCACATTTATACAACAGTCACTTCCATAGTCATGATGATGAACCTTTCTACGTCTCTGGCAGCTTTGCTCTAAGGACCATTACATTACAATGTTCCTGTAAGGCATCTATCATGTAGGGGTGATAATGGAGTATCATAACTTCCTCCTGCTTCTCACCATGACTCACGTACAACATATTATTATCCTTGTCCAGACACAAAGCCCGTGGTTTACATAGTTCCTTCGCACGGGGGACCAGATGCGCCCTGGTGACACCTGAACTGTCAATGAGAAGCAAGCTGTTGTCATAATTGCTGCTGATAGCGATGTACATACTTTGTCCGTCATAGATGAATCGTGTTATGTTAGTATCTACACTCTCCGCCTTCTTCTTGTATTTTCCATCTATCCACATTAGGTTACCCCTCTGTTTTTCTATCAAAACGTATCCATCTCTTGAATGGTCAGGAACTGGTTCATGTCCAATCAACCTATCTTGTAGGCAGATTTCTTCGCTTTTAACTCTAGATGATATATCAAACTTGTTGAACCGCTGTCCATGGTTCCCAAGAAGAATATGTTTTTTATTGATTAATGTTACATAGCGCCACCAACCACCAGCACAATGCACACTAACTTTATCCATCACAAAATTGTGTCTTTCCAAGTGTATGTAGTATAGGGTTTCTTGGTTCCCCCGGCCAACTGGCTCACCAACTAAAAATACCCGACAGCTATCTCTATCAAGATAACTGATTTCCATATCAGTAATGTTACATTTCACTTGTATTTTATTTAGTTCTTCTCCACCTGGTGAATAGACATAAAGTATTGATCGATCTCTGTCTCTTACACAGAAGAGTACGTCTCCACACAGACCCGATATCAGTCGTGTTACTCCAGTTATACTCAGTGACCTTTCAGTTTTCAGCAACCACTGACATTTGTTCTTCTGTAATGTTTTTGCTGTGTCCCAATCAATACATTGAAAACTGTATCAGTTGATACATGAATACATTTCCATTGATACAATGATGGTCCGGACGTCAATTTCTGTTTCACATATTCTACAAACCCATGGGTATTTGTTGAGAAGTCGTATGGGCTAGCATCTTTCAGCATTTTATTGCCATGTTGTTTTGCCTTTTCCATAGTTTCTTTCATGATATTTTGCTGTTCTTTCACATGTTTAATTTGTTTTTGGGCATGGGGACTGCATTCCATGATCTGCTGTTTCATGTCTTCTTCTTTATCAGTGATTTTCTGTCTTAGTTTCTTGCACGTATCGGTTGTCATCTCAATCATGATATCCACATCTGTCATCATTTGTTTTTCCTGACGCTCGGTCGACGTTATCGCATCCGTTGTCTTTTTTAAGCAAAGTTCAATCTCAGCAAGTGCGTTTTCGACTGTCGTCCTGAAAGTCTTTTCTTTAATTGTGAGTTCACAACACTTGTGAGTTTGGTGGTAAACGACAACGCATGTAGCACAACAGGGCACAGAACAGTCATCACAATACAGCTCCACAATGTGATTAGGGTGTCTGGTACAAAACGGCAGCTGCTTGGATTTACTTCCTCCTTCTTTTGCTTCCATTATGATATGGTTACGAGATAACCTCATCTTTCCGTGATATCCTTCACACGTTAAACACATATAACCACACCCTGCTGTACAGAAATAGACGGCTAAATCTTCACAATCATCGCTGTCACATTTATAAATTGAGTCTGTGGCCACCTCCTTGTCATCACTTTCTTCGTCTTTTGAGTCCCCATCAAGTGCCTCTCGCAGAGACTGAATGAATATATTTGGAGAGAAGTGTTGTACACCACCTTCTGGTACGGTACACTCTGCACGACATACAGGGCAAGTGAGTTTGTTGTCTTTCACTGAACTATCAGAATACTTCTGTAGACAATTCAAACAGTAACCATGGTGACAGGGAAGGAGACGGGATTTGGTCATTTCATTCAGACATAGACTGCAAGTTAAAGCATCCCGTAACAAAACTGTTTTCTTGTTGGTGGCCATAATGTCACAATTACACCAATTGTTCCATGTCCTGCAGAAATATATTAACAGTTAAGTCATGAATATAAGAATATTACAATAATATACGAGTGAAAGTTACATCAACTGTCCATACGAATGTCATTGTTTTATTGATATGTATTTTGTTGCTTATACACGTTTAAACAATCATGGCTACAAAAAGGAGATTAACATTGTGCTTTTGATCTTTAAGGGAGATTAAAGTATTCGTCTATATCTTTTTGCCAATCATCTATCAGCACCAGAAGTGTTTAGGCTATTCATTGTAAATTATTTTGACTGTAACACACCATAGAAAATCAAACATAACCGTTTCAAACATTTGTAATATAATTCTATTATTTAAGGAAACATCATTTATAAACGATAATAGATCCGATATTAAGCTATATCTATTTTTAACTATAGGCCTATGCCTATAATAGTTACCCTAGCCTGAGCGCTGTCGTTCAATGTTCATCTCCCGACAGAGAGTTCACGAAATAAATCGAGGGACTTTCTTAATATCACGAATTAATAGCCATGCTTGCTTTGTTATTCTCAAAAACATATATTTTGACTAGCACGTTTCTTTTTTTGAAATATTTTCTTTAATGCAAAAAATGAATGTTTATTCTACTTTTTAATCTGCAACTGATCATCATTCAATTCCATCATCAAATGATCATCAAACAATCAATGTTTTGCGTCATAGCATTGATCTACAAATGCGAGTGTATTCAACTGGTTCATGATCGCTCTCATATGTGTGATTTAACTGTGTCTTTCACTCTGGGGGCCACAAATCAATTCAAGGTAGGGGTATTTTTGAATTAGGGTAATTATTTATATCACTTCCCATCTGCGGAAATTTATTTGTTCACATTCAAGGTTCACTTAATGATGCAGAGTGGAGCCCAGTTTAAAACATAATGTACAACAGGGTTAACATAGCTAGTTCTTTAAATCATATTTAAATGATAGGATATGTACACTTGTTATTCGCTATTCTACATGGTAGCAAAAAGACACTATGGAAAGCGTATTTATATACAAGTTTACATATTTTCTATTGCACATAAAATACAATATTAGGAGTTATATGGTCTTTAAGAAGCGTATAATTAAACTAGGTAGAACCCTAATTAACTTTATCACAACCATAAAAACACTTAAATGTGGGAAGAAACAATATATCTACATGCAAGCATAGCCTTGTGTTTTAACAATATAATAGGCCTGGTCAAACACACATAGTCAAACACGTTACATACTTTATACTACGTTTTTTAAACACTTGTCAGTGACGACATAGCCATTTGCGCATATTATTCGGTATTTACACCAGAAGCAAAACATCTCAGAAAGCCAAAGCAGCTCTGGTACATTCCTTGTGGTTCCACTCTGTTCAGTAACACAGGCGATGGGAAGGGTCACATATTATACACGTCGAACAATTAAAAACGAGCCATAAACTTGAAAGAATAATCACATAATAATGATATGGCGATACCCCGTCCCTAGTGTCTGATCGTGAAAAGTGTCATAAGGTCACTGAGAAACGAAATAAATGTAATAAGTAATTGCATACATCACTTTGCCCGATCTAAAATATAAATAGCTCATCAATTGTTGTGGGCCGATGAACTGCATGGGACGCCCTCACCTAAAATGTTTTTACACATAAAGATATACACAATTTTCACATGCTCAAATAATACCATTCTAAGCATAATATAATGTGGAATACAAACAAATCGTTACCGGGTATAATATAATTGCATATAATTTTTTCCCTATAAGTGATGCGCCTCAGTGTCCGCAAACCCAGGCACTACTAACAGTCGTCATGTAAAGCTGTTTTGTCCGACTTAAATACAGTATTGCAGTTTGCACATGTTTTTATGCCTCCAACGCCATGACAAAGGCACAAAGGCACAGTCATAGATCAATGCGGGCCAACGTCTCCGACGCTGTCCCAGCATCGAGCCTCCACATGCTCAATTTTGCCTAATAACTTAATATAGATTTGAGAAAAGGTGATAAAACATGATCGAGTTCTCTCCCCCCCCCCCCCCCCCCCCATTATATATATAGCAGCGCACAAATTCTGTGACTATGAGCTGTTTGGCAACGTGCATCACTCCCTGTCTGAGAGGAGGAGCATCAGTCAATACCGACCCAAAGACAGAAACCCGGTATAATATTGCTCAAATCAATGATTTTTACGAGAGACAGGTGACAATGATATTATGTGAAACATGGGACATTACCTGGCTCCGCGAAGGTGTACTCACCTAACCAGCAGTCACACTTGGTGTCGTATACAGCAATGAAGATAATATGGATAATGTTGAAGATAATGTAGCTTATCGTCCGTCTATGATTCCCGTTGTATGTGTTGTACATGTCTAATCTTTGAACACCATCACATCCTCAGCTCATAGTTCAAACATCAACTTATATCACGTGAGACTCTTGGCATCTGTATTTGTATTTAATATTGGACAAGTTTATACCCAACAAACACGAGAGGATGAACCGATGTCGTATTGGTGCTGGGACGATGTCAAAGACGAAGGGCAACAATAAAACAACATTTGGTCGAAGTTGTTGCTGCTATAGATGAAAAATAAAATATTGTATGACACTATCACCTATTCTTATTTATTCAGACTGACATCGCTTTCAAAATATGTTTCAATATTGCACAATTTGTTTCAACTACAGTATTTTGTATATACAGTAGACTGTCGCCTTCCGGTCAGATCACCAATGCTGTCAGATCGGCATTACGGTCGATTTTTTTCGGTCCGAATTCGTTCTCAGTCAAAGCCATAGCAAAGGCGATTACCAATGCGGTCAGACCATTATTCCGGACTACGGTCAAATTTTTGTGTCAAAATGACAAGTTCACTTTCGTCATTGCGGTCAAATAAGTATTTCAATATGTCGCTATGACCATTTTGAGACGGCATTTTTATATTGAAAAACTGTCATGTTTTCCACACATGTACAATGCGTACATTACAAACATGGCAAATAAATGTAACTTCATTATCATCTGGTGACGATAACATCAAATCACACATTGCCATTTGGAAATTAAATTAAATGTACTACATTGAAATATACGATTGATCGTTAGTTATATAAAAGTTTAAGGGTTAATTGTTTGTTGATAAAGCGTTTATAAAGCGACTCGCTACTTCTGGCCATACATGCACTGTCTGCGTGCTGTAGTAACTTTTTCATTTCATGCGTATAATTATTAGCTTGTATCGTCAGTAAACATAATTAAACATGTAACTAATGCAAGCACACTACAATTTCAAGATTAAATGTATGACAAGGTGGTTTTAACCGACAAATAATGCGATAGTGATTATTTAAAAAAATATATATGTTATTTTAGGAAGCTGATTGCGTTAGGTGTATTGCAGATTATTTCTTCATGAAGCGTCTCGCTACAGCAAATAGTGTTCATGCAGTGCTGAGGTAATAACGGACCTTCATCGCAGACGGTTGGCCAACAATAAACCAGCTTTGGTTCAACCGCCCGTGATAATAAAGACTTAAATAATAAATAAAGACGTGGGAATGTCATAATTATACAACTCAAACCTTTGCATTTAATATAGTGTCTATATAGATTTTACAATTCACCAAATTTTATGTAATTATCATTACATGTTAAGTTTAAATACAAATAATAGACGAAGTTTTTTTTTTATATAGTTACTCAGAGGGCTAATGATCCGTTAAGTTAAGTTCGCATTTGTCGCGTCCTGTCGGCAGAGTCAGAGGACACGCATTAACATCTACTTCTAGTACAAACACTTTAAACAATGTGAATGAGTAAACAATGGTGTATGGCTGTTAGTTTGTAATCGGAACACTTCCTTGAACTTGCATTCCCATTTACCGTTCATGACCACCTCAATAACCTGGAGGCATCTCAACTCGGAGTAGCTAGGCCTACTCCATCAAGGTGACAAATAAACATTGGGAAGCCATTAGTAATGGGCCAGATATAAAAACCCTACCCCCCCGGGGAATTTTTGAAGACAGTCATTTTTGGACACCATGTTATATGACTATTCAATATCTGCTTGTTTGCACTCAAAATATTGGGGCATACAAAATACTGGGTCATCAAACATATGCACCCCCCTGAATTTTAAGCGGTAAATTTAAATTCATAAAAGTAATGCTGTGTATATTTTTTTCAACTGCAGATATTTATTATTATAATTAAACACAAGTTATGTTACAAGAAGATGCTATGTGAGACGAAAATAAAAAAATAAAATAATATGGGGTTCATTACCCTCCGGGGCGAGGTATTTGGAGACGATAATTTTTAGACACCTTATTCAATATCCATTCAATATCTGCTAGTTTGCCCTCAAAATATTGCGACAGGAAGAAATATTGGTTCATCAAGCATAATGTACCCACTTGAATTTTAGGCAGTAAATTTAATTTACTAAAAGGCATGTTGTATATATTTTTTCAACGACAGGTGGTTATTCCAATAATTAAACACTAGTATTCTTACAAGATGTTATGTGTAACTATAATAAAATAAATAAAACAAATGGGGTTTATTTATACATGTAATAACCCTTTAAATTCTAAACTGCACGCCTCCTATGCTACGTGTATATGAAAACCAAATAAACAAAACCCTCTCCACCCTTAGGACAATGATTTTTTAGACACATTATTGTTTATCTGTTCTATATCCGCTTGTTTGCACTCAAAATATTGGGGCTGGAAAAAATAACTGGTCATCAAACATGTGTACCCTCAGAATTATAAGCGGTAAATTTAATTTCTTGGAAGACATGTTGTGATTGTTTTTTTTCAAGCAGCCCCTAGGGATGACATCAATTCTCGTTTTTAATTCCGTACTGAAGTAGTGTATCCCACGGATCATGTTTTTTTTCAGAATTGTCATATTTTTACAAATATTTTTAATCAACATTTCTATGTAACCAGAAGTAACCCAAACAAACTATTTGTATACCTGAAGGACGATTGAATGTTTTCACAGCATTGGGCCACATGCTGATGGCATCGGCCCAGCGTTGGGTAGACAATCAGTGCTGCAGGTGTGTCCTCCCGTGTCCTGACTATAAGACACCAATTAGCGGCGAATGCTCTGATCTTACCGTTTGATACGTGGGAATATGTGATGTAAAGTGCTGAATATTGCTGACTTGTTTTGTTTACATGGCAATATACGACCTGGAAATACAACTATTTCACTCTTTTTCTGTGCTTTAAAATTGTTTTTTTGACTTTTTCGTATTTTCAGTTAAGATCAGTAGGCTATATAGCTTTATATCAATTGAATTTTCAAAATTGACAACATTGAAAATGTCTCATCCCAAGAGGTCCCTTTAACTCCAGGTATGTGTTCCATGGAATAAACACTAGTTATGCTACTAGAAGATGTCTTGTAATAAGAAAATAAAATAGATTAATAAATATGGGGTTCATTATAAAATATAATGACTTTTTAAATCCCAAATTACACGTCTTTCGTGCTATGTGTATATGAAAACCAGAAATGAAAAACATCCCCTACCCCCACCATGCCCGGGATTTCTAAAGACAATAATTTTTAGACACTTTATTATTTATCTATAAAATATCAGCTTGTTTGCACTCAAAATATTGGGGCTGGAAAAAAGATCGGTTCATCAAACATATGTACCCCCTAAACCTAAGTTGTAAATTTAATTTCCTAGCAGACATGTTGTGATTGTTTTTTAATCCCAGGTATGTGTTCCACGGAATAACACTAGTTATGGTACTAGTAGATGTTACGTGAAGTGAAAATACAAAAAAATAACCAAAATGGGGTTCATTATAATATATAATGACCCTTTAAATCTCAAAGTACACGTCTTCCGCGCTATGCTTAAATAAAAACCATACATGAAAAACATCCCCTACCCCCTCCCCATGGGCGGGATTTTTGCAGACAATAATTTTTAGACAACTTTTTATATATTTTTTTGATATCTGCTAGTTTGCACTCAAGATATTAGGACAAGAACAATTAATGGGTCATTTCACACAGTAAATTTAATATTAGTAAAGACTGGTTATATCTATTTGTTCAACTCTAGTTATTTATTCCAGGGATTACAAATTAAAATCACCCTAGTTATGTCAGTAGAAGATGTTATGTAAATAAAAAAAATAACCTAAATGAACAAATTTGGGTTTACTATTACATCATACATGTAATAACCCATTAACTCCTATATTACAGGTCAGTTATATTTAACCAAGGTGTGATAAAATAATAGTTTCATCATGTCAGTGGCATTTAGAAGGTATGGGCATAATATAATCTCAGAAATCACGAAGGGCTTAAAAAAATGATTTTTGATGACTTTTGAGTTATGTCTCGACATATATCACTGATTGATAATCAGCAGGCGCAACGCTAGGTGCTGATAAATAGGTCTAAACATTATATTTCTTTTATTAATATTCTAGATAACTTGTTACTACCAGCTAGTATGCATAGTGTACGTAACCTTTCTAATAATTATGCAAACCCATGTTTCTAATAAGGCTTTTGTCTGAAAAAACCAACGCCATAGTTTTCTGGCAATCAGAATGTGCACGATATGTTCGGGCGATGTGTTTATTTTTATTTCCCGATATCCCTAATGAACAAGTTGATATCCCTACTCTTCATATTTCGATGCTTGTTAACTAGCTTAGCAGGATATGTGGGCAACCTTTTATCAACATAGGTTCTAAATTAACTTTTACATATTATTTGAACTATAATTAAAAAGCCCACACTTCTGAATTGGCACCAGAATGAAACAAAAAATATGCTACAGGCACATGCTTATTTTATTTGTCACTTTATGTATGTGTTATCGGACAATCATGTAACTATAGGTTAAGGTACCATGCTGGAAACCATAAAAATTCAAAGTAAGAAAATCACAATAAAAAACACATTTTGGTATTATCGTATAAGCATAGTTGCCCAAACCTAAATAATTATACAGCAAATAGGTGTCATTTTAATTAAAAGTAATTTCCACAAGATCCGGGTTATAGGGTTACCCTAATACAGTAAGGAAAACAAAGTAGGGTCTACTGCTGTATTAAAAGATGAAAATATAAAAAATAAACGTTTAAACTTGTCGTGGGTATTAGCTGAGAGGTCAAGGGGCTTAGTGAGAGGTCGTGTGTGGCGATAATACGTCTTTGAGTTTTGTCTCTTTACACGAATTTCTATTTCACAACGCCTTAACTACATGTGTGTACACAATTACCAGTTGAAATGTTATATATTACATGTAATGTGGACATTTCGGAACTCTTGAAATGTTTTCAGATGAAAGGTTGACCACAAAAATGGGAGTGTAGATATTTTATGTTTTACTCTTCGGTTGTTTGGTCTTTGATATAGGCCCCTATTGCTTGAAATCTTTCTATAATACTTATTATTAGCTAATTTGCATATGTTATGCTAATATGTTTTCATGATCTTGATAACATATATTTTATTGCAATCTCTGTCGATGAAAACCATAGGGTAGATATTTTTTCAAGATTCTAACTTAATTAGTTTGTGAGATATTGCTTGAAACCGGTTTTTGCGTAATGGCTGCCTAATTTGCATATTTTATGCTAATTTATTATTGATCCTAATTATATATATTTTATTGTATATGTTGACCATGAAAACCGTGTGATAAAAACTGTTTTGAGGATTTTAACTTGATTAGTTGCTTAGATATTGCTTGAAACTGGATTTTCGGTAATGGCTGCCTAATTTGCATATTTTAGCATATTTAGCCCCAGCAGCTTGAATGCAAACCGGATTTCAATAGGTCCATATTCAGAGGCTTCAAAAATAACCACCGTGACAAAATCCCGGGGGGAGGGGGGGTCACGGGTGGCCCACGGTCTACATGAACAGGGCTCGCGGGCCGATAAAAGAATACACTTTTTAAAGTGAGAAATCATTCATTCATAAATTTTTATGCTTCACATAACCATACTCTAACTCAGGAATAAAGTGAGACTTATCAAAGCTAGTGCCGCCAAATCTCATCGTCAACTAGCTGTAGAGTCTGATGATGATGATACAAGTGACAGTGTGTCAGTGGTTAAAAAATACTCATTTCACGAGACCATGGCAGCGTTTTTTGTCCTCAAAGATTTTTCAGCAGACCGTGGCCTAAAAAACTTTCTACGTTTAATATTGAGGATAAATTACAAGGTTCTCATGTGAAAATGAAAATCACCGGTCAACAATCCTCTATCAATTATTTTTTCAAACTGCAGTAAGCTGTTCTTTGATATTCATTTAAAAAATATATGTTTTTATCAAAATACTTATTTTATTTCGTTGTGCATAATAATATAATCAATTTTAACTTTGCTCTAAATGGAACCACTGCTTTTCTAAACAGCTGCAATAAACTTTAAACATATTTACTATTTTTATTATTCATTTCATTATTTGGAACATATATGCATAATTGATTTGATATCAAATAGCAGGACGCCACGTGGTATTTATTGCCCGATCACTAATGCTGTCGGACCGCCATCACGGTAAAACAATCTGGCCCGTACTTGACCGCATTTCTGGAGTCTACTGTATATCGGTATGATGTGTGTTAAAAGTGGAGCCATCCTACTATATAATAATAAGTTGTACTTAGACATACACACCTTGGATATATAATGGTTGTGTTTGTCATTGCGGACCACCAGGGCTGTGTCCTCATCACTGACATGAATCACATAGCAGCAAACACATGACGTTGCCCAAGTGATGGCTTAATGTCGTCCCCATATGTGTGACAGTGGCTCAACTTTAAACTAACACTGCCTCAAAGTCGGATGTTTCTAGGATCGGCGTCGGCCTCACTGTACGCACACACAAAACATTGAGACTCTGCCTTCTGCATAACAACTATAGACGTTGGAAGCATAGACGTTGGCTCAATGGTGTTTTAACCCTTTGACTTCCAGGCCGGGGTGCATGCCAGGATCCAGATATACTGGTGTAGGAGTTCTATTTTTCGTCATTTGAAGCTGGAATTGCTAACGCAGTTTCCAGCTTCAAATGACGAAAAATACATAAATGTAGTATATATTTGACGAAAATTTGTGTCATTTTATGGTTACGTTCATTGACGAATGACGACGGAAATTTCCGTCATGTATGGTAGTGAAGAGGTTAATGTTGGACCAGCGTCGCAGACTCGATCCAATAGCGAAACAACACTGTTTATATCTTGCGTGTGCATGGGTGTATCCCGAACCATGTGAATGTGAAGAGCTCGCTCGTCATTCCCTTTCAAACAATGTATAAATAACGCAAATAAAGGTGAGATTCTAACTTTGTATGTAGAGAGGCGAGCGGCACGATGACAAGATGGTAACTTTGGCAACAGAGTAAATCTATGTCGATTGGAAAAAAGGAGAACCTCTATCATGGAAAGGCAAACATATATGATATGCTTGTAGGTCACATTGTCGGGTATGGAAAGATGAGTATAAATATCAGCTGATAGCCACAAACGAAATAATGGTAGTACTTTCACACAATCCAACATAAATGCAGCTTGGGCCAATGTCTAGTTTTATGAATCATTATATAAATGAATGAATGAATGAATGATTGAGTGAATGAAAGAATAAATGAATGAATGAATGAATGAATGACTGAATGAATGAATGAATGAATGAATGAATGAATGAATGAATGAACAAATGAATGAATAAATGAATGAAAAAAGGAATGATTGAATAAATGCATGAATGAATCAATGTAAGCTTACATAATTATATCACTGTTGATCTGGCATATGTATTCCATCCGATAAAAATATACTACCTGGTTAAGATAAATTATTTTGACTGCCCTAAATTTGTTTCTATGCAAAGAACTGGGTGTTTAAACTGGAGTATAACACGTCATATTTTGCCGTCGATTGACAATGACAAGCCAATCACCGTAGTTCAACCAAAAGCAAGAAGGCGCAGCCCTCTGACCGTGCTTCCGATGCTTCACCTGTCGAGCTCTAAATTCTAATTTCGATCCTTCGACATTAATATTTTTGTAATAGGGTTGAATACATTAGGGTAATATAAAACAACAACGAAACTATTGATGGCTTTGCTTTGATATTGTCACACTTTGTCACTACACTCTGTCTGGTGGCGAATCATCACGTCCCTACGCCCGTTCCCAGCAAACAATACACATCGACCCAAAGTTGGACTAATGTTGGGCCGACGTCATAGACGGTGGGACAACATTGGAACAACATTGCGTTGATTTGTGGTGTTTGCTAGGATACAACCTCACTTTTAATACCCACCCAATGTAAAAAAATTAAATGAATCGGGCTTTAGGCCAAATTGGGCCAGGAGAACCTCCTGAGGATGCTGAGATGAGTGAGATGACACTGCCCTCCAGACACAGGATTCGAAATTCAAACCCTAGAGGTCTGAGGCCGAGCACGCTACCTCCCGGTCACTGAGGCTCCCCACATTACTTTTCACGAGTGGAAGGGGAGGAAACATTTTTGTTTCTTTCAAACTCCCGAGGCCGAGAAACTAACCCTGTACTCTAGCGTGAAAGGCAGCGGTGCTAGCCACTATCCTAGGCCCGCCGCCCCCCACCCAATGTATTATATTATATTATACCACTATCTTTGAAATCAACATTTGTATATGTTGCAATTCACTACAACTTGTTACAGTAAATCTACTAGTGTTGAACTCTCAGTATCGATATTATAGAGAAATTAAACTATATAACAGGAGTTTAAAATGTTCAGAAATTATTCGCAGTGTCAGAAAGAGCTGCCTTATCTGTGGAAAAAAATACTACAAAATATGCTAGTACTAAAACTTTGTAATATAGCTAAAGTTTTATGTAAAACACGTTTAAAAATAAATAAATGATACATGATAGTCACATTGTCTTGTATAAGAAATAATCTACATGAAATAAAAATTGTAAGGTGTTTTCAACAACAAAGTTACCAGAGCAAATAGCAAACTACAATTTTGACCCAGTAGGTATCTCATATGGTAAACTAGTTGTGCGAATCCCGGAATGTTTTTTTATTCACAGCTATCACTTATCTGCACTTAAAGAATTTTTTGTATATGCCCACTCTTCTGTAGTTGATGATCTGTCGACCACTTTTTCTTCCTGTTCATAAACAAAAAAAAACAGCAGACCATCATTTTCAAGGATCAAAGTTAAACCATGTTCAGCAAAACAGCTACTGTAGAGCCTACAAAGTAATATATATATATTTTTTTGGGGTTAACGATATGTCGAGTTTTTTCAGTAAGATGAACGGTCTATTTATTGTGTAATCAAGGGATTTGACAGTCACCCGCTCCAAGTTGTTATGCGATTTGTTCACAGCATAACTTTATTAATATAGCAACACATTAATTATTAAAATGTTCTTGAATTGTTAATATCTGATGAAACTATTGCTTTGATCATAGCCAAAACGTATTTAATATCTAAGCAGGTAATGTGATCGACAGTTCCAACAAACCGCCCGTGTTCCGTTATTCATTGCATGAATATTTCAAGGATACTGCAGATCTGCTAATTTTCGTGTGTTTCAATTTTTGCGAAATTGTGACTTTGGAACTTTTGGCGAGATCTAGTTTTCGAGATTTTTCAATTTTGAAAAAAAAATCCACTGTCACCACCAATTACGGCAATCACGATGCACACGGTGGGTCGACCTCAGGTCATGACACGTGCCCACCTTCTCAACTCACACGGGTCCTTGCCCAAATATTGGTTTAATGCTTGGTCAAAGCTGCAAATACCATGCCAACGCTTAACCAGCGCTGGTGTAACTTCCAGAGTTAGTTGGGCCGATGACAATGGACAGAGGTATTGCCCTAGCGTAGTGGCTAGCACCACTGCCTTTCACGCCAGAGTTCGGGGTTCGGTTCCCGGTCTCGGCGGTTTGAAAGAAACAAAAAATGTTTCTTCCCCATCCACGTGTGAAAGTCAGTATTGTGGGGAGCCTCCGTGACCGAGAGGTAGCGTGCTCGGCCTTAAACCGCCAGGGCTCTAATCTCGAATCATGTGTCTGAAGGACAGTGTCATCTCAATCATCTCACCATCCTCAGGAGGTTTTTTATCCTGGATAATGGCGGCCCACTATCTGTATGGGTGGCCCACCGTCTGCGACGTCGGCAGACATAGGATCAATAAAAACAATGCTGGTTTACAGTGGGTCCAACGTCTACGACGCTGCACCAGCATTAATAAGCTTTAAAGCGCTGAAATATATTTATATAAACCTAGAGACCAAAGGTTTTTTTCAATTTAAAATCATAATAAATGTCTTAGTGAGCTCTTTTCGCTTCATTTGAATACCTATGGTTTGGGTTTACGGCCATTATAGATGTGTAATTTTTTCAGTGCTGGGGGATCGACTTCTGACGTCAGAATCTGACGTCTATAGACGTCAGATTCTAACGTCTAAAGTCGGTACCCGAGCTGAAAGGGTCAAGCCAGCATCGATTTGACGAATCGTGTTTAATAGGACGTGTCATGTTTACTTTCTATTATTGGCGGGTGGTTGACGCCCAATGTGCTGCGTCATGGCAAATATGTCAGTTGGCCTATAACTTTATAATTAAAGCACAGACCAGTCTTTGTAATATCTATCCCATCGTGATATGAACTGATTTCACACAGCAATGATATGTGACTGGAGAATCCAAATCCAGTAGCATAGGCTATAAAACAGTGTGAGTAACATTTCTCATTTATGGTTCAATAACATTATAAGAAATATGACATATATTATGCATGCAATGATTACCATTACACATTTGTTACCAAATAGGTACATGGAGCCACGGTGGTTTGATTGTATCAATAATAATAATATGTGTCGACATCGTTTACCTCCAAATCACTTATATCACATATAACATTGTGATCATCGTTATTCAGAAAACAATATTTGTACAATCTTATCAGCTAAATGACAGTTTAATATTCTGTTTCAGATCAATTTCCTTCCAAATTTTCGGACCCCATTAGACCATGGGCTGAAATTCGGGCCCCCCCCCCCCCTGGGTATTTTTGTGGACCATATTTTTTTCAACCTTACTATCTACCAAGTTACTTTCAGGTGGTCTGCAGATTTTCTATGGATGGACAAGGTCACCAGAGGTCATCGAAGTATGTTACCCTTTACCCTTAGGGTTGTATAAGAATGTGTCATATAACTAGGTCGAAACTCGAGCCAAGTACACGTGGTGACATGGGTTGGTGGTGGGTTTTATAGGGGAGTTATCCTAAGGTCTTGTTAAGGTCATCTCAAGGTCATTGCAAGGTCAAATCAGCTCAAAACGGTTGGAAATAGATTATTGGACCAGCACACACAACCCAAGTACACATGGTGACATCGGTTGGTGTTTGGTACCATAAGGGAGTTATTCCAAGGTCATGGTAAGGTCATTTCAAGGTCACAGCGAGGTCAAATGAGCTCAAAACGGGTGGAAATAACTTATTATTTTTTTTTTGCTAATATTTTGTTCACATGAAATATATATGACGGCTTGTTTCATACCTAGATCCCAACACATACCTACACCAAATCTAAAGTGAACATAATGGTAAAAAAATCAGCAAAAACAAGATATGTTCAGCTGTTTTGAGAAGATTTGACCTTGCTGTGACCTTGATATGACCTTGCAATGACCTTGGAGTAACAACCCTGAGAAATACAACCCCATTTCAACATGTTTATTTAGTTAGAGCCTTATCGGATGTAATCAATGACCATTGGTCAAAATAAACA
Source organism: Flabesymbios commensalis (assembly GCA_964017125.1). Lineage (NCBI taxonomy): Eukaryota > Metazoa > Annelida > Polychaeta > Terebellida > Flabelligeridae > Flabesymbios > Flabesymbios commensalis. The sequence goes on along the minus strand of OZ024902.1, from coordinate 125,497,654 downwards.
TCAGTGTGTTATTTGGAGCATTTCTTCCATATCAGACAAAGATGACGGAAGAGGGAAGGGATGAAAATCCCTCCAACCTTTATGTTATCCCTGTAACCTCTCAGGGGTGTTTTGGTGTAGATCTGTGTTGGGATCTAGGTATGATTCTAGCCATGATAGGCATTATAAGTGAACATAATGTTAGCAAAAACAAAAAAAAATCAGCTATTTTCAGCTGTTTTGAGCTGATTTCACCTGGCTGTGACCTTGGGATGATCTCACCTTGCCCTTGTGGTAACTCTTCTATAGAACCAAACACCAACCGATGTCATCACGTGTACTTGGGTTGGGTTTCGACCGATTTATTGGAAGTGCTGGTCCAATAATGTAGTCTCAACCATTTGGAGATGATTTGACCTTGCTATGACCTTGAGAGGACCTTACCATGACCTTGGGATAACTCCCCGATAAAACCCAACACCTACCCATGTCACCATCTGTACTTGGTTTGGGTTTCGACCTATTTATTTTTATACCATCCTAAGGGTCAAGGGTATCCTACTTCGATGACCTCTGGTGACCTTGTCCATGCATAGAAAATCTGCAGACCACCTGAAAGTAACGTGGTACATGATAAGGTTCACAAAAAATATGGTCTACAAAAGTACCCAGGTTTGGTACACGTGGGCCCAAGGTCTATATGGCTTGTCAATCCGGCCCATTTTGTTAGCAAACGAACTGACAATCGGTACTACCTGCCAGTAATTTTCCGAGTTATCATCCCATACATTTGTATGTGTAAGTGTTTCAAATTCTTTTTAGTTTTTGATTTGATAATAGACCTCCTTTCTAATTTTATTATTTTAATCACAGGTCTATAGGCTAAGCAGGACCAATTAGCTCACTGGCTAGTGCCGTAGAATAATGGCAGCTGCGAAGGAACCTTTGGTGGAAGAGCTTTTGATATGTAGCTTATGTTTGGAGGAAATGATTCAATCTCGACTTCTTCCTTGCCATCATGGCTTCTGTTTAAACTGTTTGGAGAAGTACGTTGACAGCTCAATGAAAGACAAAAAACTGACATGTCCTGTGTGTCGTGCAGAGTGTACCGTACCAGAAGGTGGTGTACAACACTTCTCTCCTAATATATTCATTAACTCTCTGAGAGAGGCAATTGACAAAGATGACAATACAAACGCAGCTACTGGATTAGAAAGTGAATATACAAACACAGGATCAAGAAGTAAATGTAGCACAGATGATTGTAACAGGATGATCGACTCGTTGTGTACAGAAGGATGTGGTTATTTGTGTCTACAATGTAAGGAATACCACAATAAAATGAAAATATCTCGTAACCACAAACTCCTTAATTGCATAGATGAAGACAGCGAGACTCTAAATATTCCTTATTGCACACGACACCGGAATCACATAGTGGAGTTGTATTGTGATGACTGTTCTGCGCCTTGTTGTGATACATGCGTTGTTCTGTTCCACAAAACACATAATTGCTGTGAGCTCAAAGACAAAGAAGATTCTTTCAGAATAAAGGTGGTAGAATGTATCTGTGACATTGACAAATACTTGGAAGTTACCAATGGAGCGATGATGTTCACAGCGCTACATGAAAAACAAATGGAGACGGACATTGATGAGTTGATTGAGCTAACAGCTGAAACATTTAATGTTCTGAGACAACAGCTGACAGATAAAGAGAATAGCATCACCAGAGAAATCATGCAATGCAGGCTGTATGCTAGAAAACAGGTTTCTGAAATCAAATACAAACAACAAATGATTAAGGCGGTGATGGAGAATACAAAACTGTACGGACATGAAATGCTTAAGAGGGCGACTCCATGCGACTTTGCTACAAAGTCAGCTAGCTTTAGCCAACATATAAAACATAAACTTGGTTTACAACCTCCGATTTATGCGTGGAAATGCATACATGACAAAACTGATAAATATTTTACAGTGACTTGCGAGATTGACTGGAAAGCGACGAAGATGATAGATAATGAGAGGCAATGGGTTGTTGAAGCTAAAGATGAAATAAACATTCCTAACATCTCATGCATAAAGATTGGCTTATGTGGAAACGTAATATTGTGCACAAAAAAGGAAATTCATAAGAGCATGTTATACGCATATTCAATAACAGGTGAAGAACTTGATAAAATAAACGTTGGATGTCATATTGTTGACATGGGTGTTTACTCAATTGATAATAATAACTGTCAAGTTGTCATTGCTGGATGGGTAGGTGTAGGAATCATTCGCAAGTACTGTTTGTGTTACATTGATATTGCTACACAAATTAAATTGATTACCAGTAAACTACGTAACCATACGCTGGGTTGTACGATAACTACATTTTCATTGAATAATGGGACCACCCTGCTGATTAGGTGTAACAACAAATTATTTAGAAAATTGGAAACACCGTCAACTTTTCTGGAAGATGTGCATCTTCAAGATGACTTAAATGTACAACAACCTATCTGTGACAGATCAGGGGACGGTTACGTATTTATAGAAGACCGAACAGAAAAGCTGGTGTGGTGTGATGACAAAGGTCAGAAAACGAAGGAGAGCACAGCAACTAAAATAACAGGGTTTATTGAAGACGGACAGGGCATGTTCATTGCTATCAGCAGCAACCATCGTAATTCCCTCCTACTCATTGATAACTCAGGGATTACCAGAGCTCATTTAGTCCCACATGACAAAACACTTTACAAACCACGGGCCTTATGTCTAGATACAGATAATAACTTGCTTTACGTGCACCATAATAGTGGACCGCAGGGCAGCGTTATGAAGCTTGAGTATCCGTCGTACACGAAGGAGGCATATAGCGATGATTCATGTGCAATGGTCCTCAAAACAAAACTTCCACAGATTTAAATTAACTATTTGTATTTCACCATAAATAATAGAGGAGACCGGGGCTAGTTCGCACAGGGGTTAGCCCGTACAGTGCCTATAATTTTGACAGTAAATGTATTTTCATTCCGTGTTGCCTCTTATAGTGAAGGACTGTTTCATTACCCTTGACTTAATGTTCAAAGGTTTTTTTTAAAACAAATTATGAAGAAGTAAAAAGATTTTTTTCATTTTGAGGTGCAAAAGTATTTTTTTGCTGTCGCACAAAATGTTATTATGCTCAATGTTTGCCATTGAACCTGGCAGTTTCAACTCCTATAGTTGTAGTGCCCTAACTAAAGTTCTAAATATAGAATTTTTCAAAATATGTCCATGTGGGGTTTATTCGAACAAAGAACAAAGCAAATGGGGCTAGTTCGACTGTTCAGATTAACCCCACAAAATATCTGGTACATCCAACACTGTTCAGACTAACCCCGTCCTATGTTTGAACTAACCCCAAGGGTGGGATTTGTTTGAACAGTGAAAAATCAAACTTTAACATGCTTTACAGACTCTACTTTTTTTCAAACTGGGAATAATGTATGCTAAAAATAGCATATATAGTTGAGTACTTCTGAACAAAAATATCAGTCTCCTAACTTCATCATATAAAAAATCAAATCATTCTTTCAAAATTTTGTTCAAACTAGCCCCGGTCTCCCCTACAGTAGTATATGTTCCTTTTAAAATTATATATATATTGACAGAGGTGATACACGGGACGTTGGTCGATTGTTGGGCTAACATTATCCACCGTGTGCGCTGGCTCGACATTACTTTAAAATCTGATGAACGTTTCGTGTTTTCTCGGATAGCTTCTGTCACAAGTAGACCTATCTGTCATAGATGTTGTTTCATGTCTTTTCACCCATTTTGTTCAACGCGATCAAAATCGCTTTTAATTGTTGTTTTGAAAAGATTGACAAATATTGGTATGGTATTTTTACAAATGTTATCACAACATTTTGTACAAAATTAGTTCAATTTATGTTATATATCCTTAGAAAGCTTACAAAGGATACAGGAAAACGGTTTCGATCGTTTAGTGTGTGCGAATTTTGAAAATATTATAAAAAATGTATGTGGATAAGTCTGAAAAATATATGTTATTATATAATCTTTCCCAGGGTATATTTATAGAAAAAGAGTATCTTAATATTAAACACATATTTGAGGAATTTCAACAAATATTCTCACAATATTTTATACAATAGTTTTTTGTTAAATATGTTATATATATCCTTAGCATATTCATACAACGAACATGAGAAAATGTTTCTAAAGACATCTTGAACATCTTGTGCAAACGCATATTGAACATATTGGATTAGGAAAATAATGCAAGTATGACCTATTTTATAAATTTGAGTAAATACAATAGAGCCGATGATACGGAAACAACACAATCGTTAATACTATTCCATCCAGAATAGCTACAGTTCTCATAAAAGTGCCAAAATATGCACATTATTGAATCGCAACATATTATTACAATTTTCTTGCTTTTGGATGTTGTAAAAGACAAAAAATAACAGTAAAATACAAGACATGTGTAACTATCTGAATGCTACTCGGAAATAATCCTTAAAACCTGTCTGTACAGAAATGTCTTACATGTCGTCAACATTCAAGTATTGGGCTATGGTTTATTCTAGGCATTCCGAGCCCAAATGACCCTTATTATATTTATTTTCTCATAACTGGGACCTATTTTGTGAAATATTTGACATATATACAGCATAGGTGTAATATGTTCAAATAACTTATTATTTTGTATTCCAAATGGGTTAATTTTAAGTCAACAACAGTTCTAGAACATGTTTGAATCAAAACTAAACATCTATTACAAACAAAAATCAACTGGGAGAAAAGTATTTTGATTTTTTACTAAAAATGTTGGAAAAATCAGTAAAATTAATACCAACATCCTAGCAGCTGGCACGGAACGGAATTACAACACAATACACAGTCGCCCACGTGGATTCCACATGAAAATTCCGTTATGTGCCTGCTTGGTAAAGCTTTCCTGCGCATTTGCCAATGATCGGACACAAAATATTTTACATCAATGTGTAAGCCTGTGTCATTAGTTTTCTATTAATTTCAAATGTATTGATATAGTTCAAAATTTGACTACTCAGAGAGCAATAATGTGCGACATGGTCATTTTTCCCAGAACCTGAAGAAGGGCGAGCCCATTTTACGTCTAACCAAAAAAGCATGTAATATGTTTACATAACTCATTGTTTTTATTCCAAGTGCGTTTATTTTAAGTCAACAATACTTATATTTAAATGAAAACAAAACATCTATACCATAAACAAATCAGCTGAGAGAGAAGTATTCTGACTCTTTACTGAAAAGTATGAACAATTGGTAAAAATAAGGGTTGAAATACCCACTTGAAGCTCTCTTTTGCATTTGTCAATGATCAGACACAAAATATTACTTTCATGTGAATGCCGGTGCCAGTAGCTCACCATTGAAATAAAATTGATATAGCTCAAAATTTGACTACTCATTGAGCAAAAATGTGAGATACAGTCAATTTTCCCGAGTCTGAAGAACAGCGTGCCAATTTTTACCTCTTACCAAGAAAGCGTGTAAATGTTCACTTAACTCATTTTTTTAATTCCAAATCGGTTTATTTTAAGTCAACTATAGTTCTAGAAAATGTTTCAATCATAACTAGACATCTATATCATACAAAAATTAACAAAGAGAAAATTATTTTGACTATTTACTGAACAAGTATGAAAAATATGTAAAATTAAGGGCTAAATTAACAACTTAAAGCTCTTTTGCGCATTTGTCAATGAGCGGATACAAAATATGTTACCTCAATGTGAACGCCTCTGTCGGTAGCTATATGCTGATATTAAATATGTTGATATAACTCAAAATTGGACTATTCAGTGGCCGAAAATGTGATATATGATCGATTTATCAAAATTCGACAAAAAATTGCACATATGTCATGTGAATTTTTAGCCATATTTCAGTAAAGCAGCGGCAGCTACCTGATAAACAGGTTGATTATGGTCCCTGAGTAGTCTAGCTATGTGAAAATAATAGTGTCCTAAATTCCTCCTCCGGGTGACACCTTACCCCCAGCCACGTGTGGTCTATATGAGTGCCTTGTCCTGCGTTATCATGTCATTTTTATCTGGAACCATCAAAAGTCACCTGTTTCTATATCGTCCATATTTCATGATCTTTCTCACCGTATTGCCACATATCAAGACGGCTGTTGTCTCGGAATTAGGGCTGCTAGGGCCGTTAAGGGACGTTCCCGTTGCCTTAGTTATTAGCCACGTATTGTCTATAGGGACTACAATAATAAATTAATAGTACAATATTTTTTTCAGAACTTCAACCCAGCAAACACGAAACATTGACCCAATGTTGATATACTGTAAATCTTGTGATTTTCGCGTGTTTAAATTTTGGCGAATTTGTGTTTTTGGAACTTATCGTGAAGTCTAGAATTCTGGAATTATCAATTTCGATGATAGTTTCGCTATTATAATAATAATTTTCGCAAGATTCTTATATTTGCGAATTTTACCAGATACCAGATTTACCAGATCTACAGTAATGTTGGCCCGTCGCCTGCGATGACGGCCCAACATTAAACCAACACCGGCTCGGTGTCTCATTTTGCTGATAATTCAACCACTCGATGGTAATTCTGTAACACTACATAATCATGATAATGCGTATATATACACATTTAATATTGGTGTTGACACTAGTTGAGTTGTCATGAGTCACACTTCTCGGCAAAACTGTTATCAGCAAGTTACACCTGCGGGAGTAAATCAAGTGTATACACTAGGCTGTGATAGTTAAGATGAAGTGCCTTAAGGTTCCAAGCCACCCTAGAAAACTTGGAAAATAAGTTTCAAGTTTTCAAGTCAGGTGAAAAGTCAGGGAATATGAGAAAAATGCTTCAAATCAGAGAAAAGTCATGAATTTTATTATGTTCACTTGCCCAAAAGATAAAGTGGTTGTGACATCAGTCTGTTGCTTTTTTATAACCAAATGACATATTTACTGAATTATAATTATTGACAATAGTGACATTTTGGTGTGGTTTATTCTATACTAAAGAGTCAAAAGGGAGTGGCTATAATGTTCATTGCATCATGGAATTTCGAAAATTTATCAGAGAAAAGTCAGGGAAAATAAGGAAATCTTGTTGTTTCCATGAAATGTTGTGAACACTGAGTGGGGTCCTGATTAAATGTTACGATTGTTTAGATTTGCCCACATACCATGGCTAAGTTAATGTTAAGTAGTTATGATGTATATCTAAAATATTATGTGCTTGTTTAAGTATATTTAATAGCAAGCTTGATTTTATGTATAAGCATATCATGAGCTATTAGTGTGATATTACAAAACTAAACCTGGTTAATATACATGTAGATATATATTTTTAATGACAAATAAGTCAGTAATGACTATTAACTGTGTCAATATAATTTCTATCTATAGAGATGGCTATTCTAAATTCAACCATTCAATGCGGGCATCGATTATAAGTGCTTTAAAGGACTTTTTATTAACAAAACATATTGCCTTATCAATGCTAGGGTATAGGTACACTCCCTACAATGCAGAGTGTGACGTCCGTCCATGCACTGCTATGTCGTCTGGCAATTCAAGCCAACAGCCTCGTTGTAATATTGCAGAGCACCCAACATTTCACAGAGGGGGAGGGGGTGGTGCAGACAGACCCCTGTGTCGTGAGTCGTCGGCAGTTTGAGACGCACGTGTTATCTGTGTCTACAACATAACATACACAGTGTTTTGTGTAGAGTATAGGCTACGTCTCAAATAAAAATAAATATTAAAAATTCTGCTACAGGAATTATGAACATAGTAAAGCACATTTCATTTAGATTTGAAATAGCATAAATTGGTGAATTATTTTATTATCACCTTGTCGACTGTGCGTAACCTAGAGTTACCTTATGCTATATGTAATTTCAGCTTATAATAAATTTGAGGTGAAAAACATGGGATGATTTAAAATAGTGTTAAAGCTTAAATTGTTCCCGTACTTTATCCAATTCCCAAATAATTTAAATTGTTAGAGATTTTGTATTTGACATACAATAAGGTAAGCATTTACTTAATATATATTTTTAATTTTTAAATTAGAGATTCAACAAGCCGGGAGAATGATTGGTAATTTTGTTAAAACATAATTTTATCCCAAGCTTGTAAATGTTTTTTTAATCTATTTGCCTTGTTTCTATATATTATGTGCTTTGAGTTGTCACATGACATATAGTCGACCTGATATATTATCTCATGGACCTTTTCCCTTTTAAATAATGTACATGAATGCCAACTATCACTGATGCACTTCAGATGTTGAAAACAAGAGCATTGCACATTTTTAACGTGGTTTTCCAAGTTCATGTGTTCATCAAAATGACTCCACTATTCTGTGGACTTAGGCTATCATTCAGTTGAATCTATTTGAGCAGCATCCACGATCCGGTTTCTGAAATACATGCTTGTATGGTTTCTATAGCGACCTGTTCACCAGTGGTCGAAGATGTCTCAAAAGCAATATTAATTTGAATGTCATCGGAGTACAGATGTATGTCCAAGCAATAGCGGCGGTCGATGTCAGCAGTTGGTGAAGTATACATGGTGAACAGTTTGGGGCTCAGTACAGAGCCCTGGGGTACACCATACTTGACCGCAACAGATGATGATTAGATACCATTAATATAAATATATTACTTTATGTCCCTCACATACGGCTCAAACCATTTGACTACAACACCATTGGCACCTAGTCTTTTTGGAGACGATCCAGAAATATGTTATGATCAATGGTGTCAAAGGCAGCGCTTAGATCGAGCAAAACCAGTGCAACTGCTTATGATCATCCACTGCCCTCAGTATGTTATTCTGCAGACACAATAACGCAGTTTCCGTGCTGTGTCCTGATCTATAAGCAGATTGCATTGGTTCAGAGAGATTGTTTTCATTCATGTAATTTGATAGTCGTGTAGCCACAACTTTTCCGAAGTACTTGTACAAGTAGCTGCTGTTAGATATTGGTCTAAAAAAAATTCAGTACATAGCGACCTAAACCTGATTTCTTGAGTAATGGCTTCACAGAAGCATATTTCATCTGATCTGGAAACACGCCAGCAGAAAGTGACAAATTAACAATGTCTGTGATCACAGGTGACATAACCTCCAAATGTTCTTTCAACAGCCATGTTGGTACTGGGTCAGATGAGCAGGATTTTGCTGCTGAGTTCTGTATAATTTTATGTATTTCATCTGCTGATGCCTGAGTAAATGATGTTAGATAGGCATTGGTGGATTCCGCGACATGCTCCGAAGTTAAATATGCTGGATCAGGAGCACATGCATCCAAATTTTAACGGATGGTAGAAATTTTGCTGATAAAATATTCACTGAGCAATATTTGTAAAAAAAATATTTATGTATCGGTATTTAATAAAAACTTTCAAACTGTTACAAGATATAGTCCGGCAGCCAAATATGGATTTTTAGGGTAACCTTGTTTTGCCTGATATAGTTTTTTCTCAACTGATTATGCATCTCTAGCATTCTAGTGATAATATGTCGGCGGGTGTGGGTTTCTAACCCTAAAGGGATTTTTTTTAACGCAAAATGGCCGCAATCATATCACTGAAATTATCATATCTTCCTCAATATTTGAGATAGAGACTTGTTTTTTTTTCACCAAATCATATGCTTTTGGCATCAAGCAATACACTAAAACTTTAGTAGACATCACTATTATGCAAAATTCAAAATGGCTATTAAATCATTTAAGTTATCTTATTTTCCTTATCATTTCAGATAAAGACTTGATTCTGTCACCAAATCATGTGTTTCCGGTATCAAGGAAAACAAAAAAACACATGGAAATTTTATTCGACATAACTACCAAGCAAAATTCAAAATGGCCGCCATAAAATCACGAATTTGATCATAATTATCCTAATTGATAATTGAGATCAGGAGGATAATATTTCACAAACTTTTTTTTACAATATCGGGAATGCAATAAAACACACGATACCTTTATTTGACATCATTTGCTTGATAACAATTTTATTTTAACACCAATTTCTCAATACTATATTAATGACATAAGAATTCAGACTAAAAAATTCAGTATTGCACGGAGTCTTCATGACCGTGAGTAGCGTCCTTCTCAAACTATCAGAGTTAGAATAATTATTGTAAATTGTGGGTCGCTAGACGGCAGTGTGATCTGATTCATTTCACTATTCTTGGTGGGTAATCCTGCCTCAGTTTAGTTTGTATGTGCATGCATGTGTCTGTATATCACTACTAATATAAAACTAAGCACCGAAGAGACCAAGTACCTCAAACAGCATGGTTGCACCAGTCACACATATTTCAGTTGCAAATCTGGGATATGCACAGGGATCCGTTTTTTGTAAATTAAGTATTATAATAGACGTGTGCTTTTTAAAGCATTTGACAAATATTGCGAATGCACCAGCAGCAATAGCTTAGGAACGAGCGAATGACAATAGTGTTGCCATAACTTATGTTGATATTACGAGAGAACTGAAAGAAGCCCTGCTTCCATATTTAGGTGATAGCCCGTCTGTGTCGATGTGTGATGTGTCGTATATAGGCTACTTGATGTTTGCTAATTTATAAACAGGGCAAGCTACACTAGCACACATAATATGTATAGTAATTATATTTATATTGAACTTATATTATATAATTCAATATTCAATATTACACAACATAAACAAATCATCAATGTCAATCACAAAAAAAGACAAGGAAAAGGTCACGTACTAAACCACACATTTTAGCAGATCAATGCAATAAAATTCAATATGATAAAATCTTTACCACTCGGAAAAACCACAACTTCCTTAATTTTGCTAGTATCATAAATTTATTATTCATGTAGATTTACACAATAACTAGCTAATCAGCGATATACATGTATATTTATTCTCATCTCACCATTTGTCTGAGATAACACTAGCAGTCAGAATTCTTAACATATTTTTGATGATATCCTATATTGTAGTAGTAGTATATATACTTTTGGATTTAATTGGAGTTTTACAAAAATGTAGCCATTACAAAACTACAGTTGTAGTAGCTGTAATAATGAGTATATTACTGAGTAGGCCTACATTGAATTAAATTTACATCAACCAATTTTTGACACGCTTTTTGACATAAGAAAATATCGTTTATATCTCAATTATTGACGGAAGCACGCTAACTTTTGGTGATTTTTTGGCGGCCATTTTAAATTTTACATGATAATGATGGCCACAAAGTTTTCATGTTTTCCATTGTGTTCCTCGATACCAAAAACATAGAGTTTGGTGTAAAAATCAAGCTTCTATCTGAAATATTGAGGAAGAAATAGTAACATTGGTGATTTCATGGCGGCCATTTTGATTTTTGCACGATAATTATGTTGAATAAAGTCTTCATGTATGTTATTGTATTCCACATCAATATGTGTGCTGCATTAATAGGCGGAGGTAATAATTATTATGCACACAGTGAGTGGAAACTAGACACAAAAATGTAAAATACTGAGTAGGCCTAAGTGAGCTCGCATACCATGGGGTCAGCTCAGATTTTCACTGGGTGTTTCTTCTCACAGGCTTACTATGAGATAGTTGCCATTATAGATAGTGAACAATTATGATGATCCCCTTTACACCTGTGGTGTTAATTAACCTGCCAAAAAAAATAATTAAAATTTTCGCCCACATGAAGTTCTGTCTCGCTACAGCGACCCACAACTTCAAGTGGCTGAAAATGACTGATATTTCTTTAAATTCACACACCAAACATTTGCTAATATTGACGTTTAAACAGTATTTTAATTTCCAATAACTGTGATTTAATCAACAAATAAAACTGTTAAAAAACTACTTCAGTCGTGATCACCAGGCAAAGGGCTAACATTACAACTTCATGTCGTCTTTCAAAACAAAAATGACACAGTGTGACAAAGTGTAATAATAAACAAAGACGTATAATAAACAAAGACGTATTTGTAACGAACCAGGTCCTTTAAACCCTAATAAGGCTGAATTATTTTGTATCAAACATGGAGTCCAAAGGGCTTTTTCAATTTGAATTAATCATAAATGTCTTAGTTAGCCCTAACCTTTCTGATTCATTTAAATACCGATGGTATGGGTCTACGGCCATTCGAAATATTTGTATTCTTTCAGCGCGAGGAGCGTTTTTATACGTCGGAATCTGACGTCTACAGACGTCAGATTCAGACGTATAAAGACGCTCCCCGCGCTGAAAGGGTTAAAAGAAAACACACCTTCGACACAATACTAGATTATATTCTGAAAAATGTCAGAACATTAAACGACCTGACCATGGTGTGTGTCACCGCTCAACCCTTGAATCACTAAATATAATAATTCAAATGTTTACCCACTTGGGTCTTAACCCTTAAAGCGCAGAATTAATTTGCAAAAAACATCGCAGCCAAAGGATTTTTTTCAATTTGAAATCATCATAAATGTTTTAGTCAGCTCTTTCCGATTCATTTGAATACCTATATTATGGGTCTACGGCCATTAGAAATATTTTTACTCTTACAGTGCGTGGATCGACTTTAGTCGTCAGAATCTGACGTCTACAGACGTCAGATTCTGACGACATCTCCGCGCTGTAGTGGGTTAAGATTACCCATATTTGCATACTATTAGACAAAACATTTGCAAATTTTGATGTTTAAACACTGTTCCGTTCCCGATGACTATGATTTATTAATAATAATGATAATAATACCATTTATTGGCAACTAAAACTTGAATCACATTACATCATAGCATTCAATAGTAAAAGTAGTTAACATAAGCAGTGTAAAAGTGTAATAAATTGGACATTTTTACAATATAAATAGTTTTAAAAAAATATTTATTTTCAAGCAGTTATTGCCAGTGAACCAGGCCATATGGCATCAGCATACGCTGGTATATCTTAGTTCTTGTTCTAGTGCAGGGAATTGGGTCCTCTATCTGAAGTTATAAGACATCAAACGAGGAGGGGAGGAGGCAGTAGATGGTGAACTGTATCAGTGTATGTGTGGGTGACAACATACCTCTAAAGAAACGGTGAGACAGGTCTTCACGTCGAGAGTGTAGGGTGTTGATGTTGACACGGGTGAGGGTGCATTCTTATCGCAGTTCTAGGAATGTGATCTCCAATGCCCTCTTTTGTAACCCTTCTAGCGTGTTCGAATCTGATACAGTAAAACCCGTGTGCAACACTTGGCAAGCATATTCCAACAGCGAGCAGATAAGTCTGACGTATATCCTTACAATATGAATGCTTGCCGCACCCATCTTCATCTATCCAGTTGTCTGCTACCGTCAGACTCCTGGATATCACACATATGTGCTATGAGTATACGACCCCCTTCCTCTCTGGATAACTCAGACAACCCAGACAAGTTGACCTGAGTGTGGCCTTCCACACTGCAGACAGTAAACCGATGACATCATAATGAATATTCATGTTGCTCGCACCCCTCCTTTTCGTATATCCTTCACACACACCTGTTGTCAAGGTCAGACCAGTGGTCTGACTGTCAGACCTGATGCGGTAAGATGGCCACAGCTGCAGTTTCAAAAGACATTAATACAGTCGCTGTGATGCCTTACCATGTATCATCGTTATGTGTGGACCCCACCCCAAGTCATCGTTTGTAATTTCAGAACAATGTTGGGCCAGAGTACACAGTGGACAACGTTATCCCAACAGTCGACCAACGTCCCGTGTATCACCTATATGTCAATATATATTATTTTAAAATGAACATCTACTACAAGTATTATTTTGGGAGAAATACAAGTACATAATTTAAATCTGTGGAAGTTTTGTTTTGAGGACCATTGCACAGGAATCATCGCTATATGCCTCCTTCGTGTACGACGGATACTCAAGCTTCATAACGCTGCCCTGCGGTCCACTATTATGGTGCACGTAAAGCAAGTTATTATTTGTATCTAGACATAGGGCTCGTGGTTTGTAAAGTGTTTTGTCATGTGGGGCTAAATAAGCTCTGGTAATCCCTGAGTTATCAATGAGTAGGAGGGAGTTACGATGGTTGCTGCTGATAGCAATGAACATGCCCTGTCCGTCTTCAATAAACCCTGTTATTTTAGTTGCTGTGCTCTCCTTCGTTTTCTGACCTTTGTCATCACACCACACCAGCTTTTCTGTTAGGTCTTCTATAAATATGTAACCGTCCCCTGATCTGTCACAGATAGGTTGTTTTCCAGTTATGTCATCTTGAAGGTGCACATCTTCCAGAAAAGTTGACGGTGTTTTCAATTTTCTAAATAGTTTGTTGTTACACCCAATCAGCAGGGTAGTCCCATTATTCAATGAAAATGTAGTTATCGTACAACCCACCTTATGTTTCTGTGGTTTACTGGTAATCAATTTAAATTGTGTATCGATTTCAATATCAATGTAACACAAACGGTATTTGCCAATGACTCCTACCCATTCAGCAATGACAACTTGACAATTATTGGTATCAATTGAGTAAACACCCATGTCAACAATATCACATCCAACGTTTACCTTATCAAGTTCTTTACCTGTTACTGAATATGCGTATAACATGTTCTTATCACTTTCCTTTTTTGTGCACAATATTACGTTTCCACACAAGCCAATCTTTATGAGTGAGATGTCGGGAATGTATATTTCATCTCTAGCTTCAACAACCCATTGCCTCTCATTATCTATCATCTGCGTCGCTTTCCAGTCAATCTCGCCAGTCACTGTAAAATATTTATCAGTTTTGTCATGCAAGCATTTCCACGCATAAATCGGAGGTTGTAAACCAAGTCTACGTTTAACATGTTCGCTAAAGCCGTTTGAGTTTGTAGCAAAGTCATATGGAGTCGCCCTCTTAAGCATTTCCTGTCCGTATAATCTTGTACTTTCCATCACCGCCTTGATCATTTGCTGCTTGTATTTGATTTCAGAAACTTGTTTCCTAGCATACGGCCTGCATTGCATGATTTCTCGAGTGATGCTATTCTCTTTATCTGTCAGTTGTTGTCTCAGAACATTAAATGTTTCAGCTGTTAGCTCTATCAACTCATCAATGCCCATCTCCATTTGTTTTTCATGTCGCTCTGTAAATGTCATCGCTCCATTGGTAACTTCCAAGTATTTATCAATATCACCAATACATTCTACCACATCTATTCTGAAAGAATCTTCTTTGTCTTTGAGCTCACAGCAATTATGTGTTTTGTGGAACAGAACAACGCATGTATCACAACAAGGCACAGAACAGTCATCACAATACAACTCCACTATGTGATTCCGTTGTCGTGTGCAATAAGGAATATTTAGAGTCTCGCTGTCTTCATCTATGCAATTAAGGAGTTTATGGTTACGAGATATTTTCATTTTATTGTGGTACTCCTTACATTGTAGACATAAATAACCACATCCTTCTGTACACAACGATTCAACCATCATGTTACAATCATCTGTGCTACATTTACTTCTTGATCCTATATTTTTATATTTACTTTCTAATCCAGTAGCTGAGTTTGCATTGTCATCTTTCTCAAGTGCCTCTCTCAGAGAGTTAATGAATATATTAGGAGAGAAGTGTTGAACACCACCTTCTGGTACGGTACACTCTGCACGACATACCGGACATGTCAGTTTGTTGTGTTTTGTTGAGCTGTCAACGTACTTCTCCAAACAGTTTAAACAGAAGCCATGATGACAAGGAAGAAGTCGAGATTGAATCATTTCCTCCAGACATAAGCTACATATCAAAAGCTCTTCCACCAAAGGTTCCTTCGCAGCTGTCATTATTCTACGGCACTAGCCAGTCAGTTGATTGGTCCCGTTTAGCCTATATGTATACCTGTGAATAAAAGATAAAATTATAAAGTAGGCCTATGATCAAATCAATAATTTACACCCCATTGAAATAGTCATTCTGTATAAACTGTTTTCACCCATGCAAATGCATAGGATGATACCTCGGAAAATTGTCAGTTCGTCTGGAAACAAAATTGGCTAGAAGATCTGAACATATAGATGGAAATTGATTTTAAAAAGGATATTACATTGTCATATAGCTGATAAGATTGTACAAGTTTTGTTTTTTAAATAACGATGATCATAACGGTAAATGTGATATAAGTGATATTGAGGTAAACTAGTGTCCACACCTACATGTATTATTATTGATACACTATGCGGCAGTTGTATCGAGCCACTTTAACTCCATACATCAAATTAGTGACAAATTTGTAATTGTAATCATTGCATGCAAAATTTATTTCATAATTCTTATAATATTATTCAACCATAAATGAGGAATGTTACTCACACTGTTCAATAACCTATGCTACTATGCAACATATTATGGCTGTGCGAATATCTGTCTATATCACGATGGGATAGATATTATGAAGACTCCTGTGTACTTTACCTGTATTGCTATATTTGCCACTGACGCATCACACTGGGTGAATGTGTTGACACTTTCAACGCAACCACTCGTCAATAATAGAAATCGAATCGCTGCTGTTTATCCCTTTCAGCGCGGTGACTGACTTTAGACGTCAGAATCTGACATCTATAGACGTCAGATTTTGACGTCTAAAGTCGATCCCTGCACTGAAAGAATTACAAATGTATTCAAAGGAAGCGTAAAGAGCTCACTAAGACATTTATGGTGATTTTAAATTGAAAAACCGTTTGGTCTCTTGGCTTATAAAAATATATATTTCAGCGCTTCAAAGTTTTCTGTTGGCCCAGCGTGGTAGACGTTGGCCCAACAATAAACCAGCATTGTTTTTATTGATCCTATGTCTGCGGGATTGGCCCATGGCCAGGTTATTTTTGGCCGACGTCGTGGACGGTGGGCCACCATTAGGCCAACATGCATATTATATTTGCTGGGACAGTGAACACTACACTTTTTTAACCCATACAGATGGTGTGCCGACAGTATACCCTTAAAACGCTGAAATATTTTGTATAAACCATGGAGATCAAAGGGTTTGAAATCAGGGTAAATGTCTTAGTTAAAATATCTTTCCGCTCCATTTAAATACCCATGTTATCAGGTTATGGGTCTACGGCCATTATTACTGTAGATTTGGTAATATTCGTGTCAGAATCTGAGGTCTTCAGACGTCAGATTCTGAAATCTAAAACGGTCTCCGCGCTTGAAGGATTGACATAATGCTGGAGCAATATGTCTGTTGAGATAATGTTACAAACGAGCGTGATCAACCCGAAAGTACCTTGTGCAACCATGGCATGAAAACATCGCAAAGAATAGAAATAATACATACAGCAGTTGTATAACAGTACGTGCTTCACAGTCATAGTTTATAGTTAGAGATCTTGCATTTTTTGAGCGGGGACAGCTAAGGGGAATATTTGAAAAAAAACGTGATTCAGGCCCGTAGCCAGGATTTTTGTGTGGGGGGTCGTTTTGAGCAAAAAGTGGACCTTTTTGTACTTTTCTTTTTGTCAGTAAAGGGGGGGGGGGTGCGGGGGCATGCTCACGCGACTTTGTTTTAAGCCCTTGTGTTGCTAAGTCAGAATATATACGTTTCAAGCAAATTTCAGACTAAATAAAATAACATTTGGAAGATGTCTATTTTTTAAAAATAATATTATTTTCATTTGAAGCAGGAAATTGCGTTAGCAATTTGCGTTAGCAATTGAGCTTCAAATGAATGAAAAATACTCACAAACAATTAAGCAGCACAGGGATTAATATAAAAACCCATATTTTCCTGCCTAAACATAAATTGAATTTTTAATTTCTAGTTTTTACTCTTTTAAAGTGCTAAATAAATCCATATTATTACGATCACGTGCCATTTTGTATTTATGTGTCTACCACTGAATAGATGTCATGATGTTGAACAATTTAATACATGCTTTTTCAATGAAAAAGAACGTATATTTCAACATGAATAGTTATAGGGGAGACCGGGGCTAACTGGGACACTTTTATCATTTATCGCCCTGGGGCAGACAATAATAGAGTTAGAGATTCAAAACAATTTGTTATTGTCACAAGGGCCTTTAATAAATGACAACTAAAACCTATACAGATTTGGTTTATTAAAAAAAAAAATTATGTCCCAGTTTGCCCTGTATACGGGGCTAAGTAGGACAAGGCCAGGGGCTAACTGGGACACTCCTAAAATTTCAACAATTTAGGATCTTTATAGATTAAGCAAGGTATACTGCATCCTGTGATGATTCCAAATAGTTTGAAGGGGGTGAGCTATAAATAAACATATATATGCCATTTAAACACAAAGGTTTAAAGTGCAACAAAATAATGCAGAAAATAACAGCTGATCCCCGATGCACTATAGGCCTAATGTGTTGATACTACGTAACACCCACATTGTGTCCATCCCCAATACATACAATCTAAAATAGGCCTAACAAATGTTAATTGAGTTGCGCAAACATATATTTAGGTCACATGTCAGTACCCACAGGGGTTAAGTGGGCCACAATGCTCTATTACAACTGGGGCAAACTGGGACACACCGGGGCTAACTGGGACTGTCGCAGTTAGCCCCGCCAGAATTGTCCTAGTTAGCCCCGGGTTGACCTTTTATGAAAAATATAACCTGGCATGTGGGTATGGTACAGCATCGAACATCTAATAATTGTAAATTAGGCAGTACATATGAGTGTTTTCAGTGATATATTTCAGTATAATACAACTATAGTAATTTAAGTTTTATAAGATTCGTAATTGAGACGTGAAAAATTACTTGAAAGGCAAAAAAATACATCTAGTTTTGCCTGCTCACACAACTCTGCTAGTTCCAATGGGATTGTAGTTCAAGTGGAAGGGGGTATCCCTCCATTCTTGAAAACGAGGCCACTGATACTGTCATATCATGGGATTTCCTATTAGTAGCCTGTCTGAGCTAGCCCCTTGTCTCAGTCAGCCCCGGTCTCCCCTACTAAAATGAATAAATTCCGTTTTGCGAATGTGAGCTCACAACAAATATCATGGCGTTTCCTAGCTGACTGACTTGACAAAGGATTTATTAATGATTTCGAGTGTAATTTCATGTATTTAATTAGCTATATTATTTGCCAGGACAGAAGTATGCATTCTACTAAAGATTGTAGATAATGCTGTTTTGGGGTATGCCTGAACAACCAAAGACAGTTGTGGATCCAGGAATTGACAGACGACGAAGATACACAATTTTTTTCACAATAATTTATATAAACGACAGCTGGCACATCCAGCCTCCTATTATGCTCTAGAGGGTCCTGGGGCATGCCACACCCCTGAATAAAATGAAATCTAAGGCTTAAAATGATGCATTCTAAAGCATATATTTAGGCCAATATATGTTCTTTATTTAGGTAATTATTCATGTTGCCCAAATAGTGGCACGTAATTTTTTGCCACACATCTAGCCTTTAACGGAACAATATTGCTTCAGATGTAATATCAAGTCAAACTAGAAGGGGAATTTGATACATGTATGCGTCAATTGTATGCCTCCGCTATCACATGAGGGCTATGTAGGCTTACACTATCAACTCTCCCCCCTGACCTGGAGTTTTCTGAGATATCGTAATGACAATATTTGATAACAAAAAAGCTCAAGATCACTATATTCGAATTTGAGATACAGTTTTATCAGTTCTATCAATTGTATGGATACTAAAGCGATACAAATTGTATGAACCAAGATTTATCATCAAATCGTGATGACAAACGTTTTCCTTTAATAGCTATTGGCCTTGAAAAATAGGTAAATGTCACTCATCTTTGAACTTGACCTTGAGTTTCATCATATGAATCACTGGTATTAATATGGAAGTAATAGGGCCTACAAATTGTAGGTGTGGAGCTTTCGTGACGACAACCATTTTCCTTTACAATATTTTTATTGTACGACTACATTTAGAAAGGGGTATGATAGACATAAGAAATCAGGTGGCTGATGAAGCCTAAATTCATTATGCGTTCTTCTGTCCCTCATATTAGACCTAAGATGAACTTAGGAGAAGTCATCCATTGCGCCAAGGAGAACGAACCTAGAGGCCTACATACTCAGTTACTGCCTAAATCAGTTGGTTGGGATCAATGACTTTTGCACCTAAAGTAGACAATAAATCATTCTGCTGAAAAAATAGACTACTGCGCAGCGAATTCTTGTATTGTGCCAGGAAATATCTGCAGGGATTTTGACCTTGCGGGGGTCGATTGAGATTGGTCTTTATCTTAACCCAGGTGAATTTTTTACTAAGAATAAGGCATGATTTGAAAATTCCATGGGGGGGGGGGTGGTGTAGCTGCCCATCAGCCCCATCCGCAGTCCACAGCCCCGATCTGAGATGACACATTTTAAATTTAATTTAACCACAAACTTACCACACGATTTCCAGAAACAAGAGTCCATGAGACAAGAAGATACCTTTAAGTATTAAGCGTTATAATTAAACCGTTTTTGGGGACAAAAATCACAATGGATAGTCGTAATGACACGATGCATGTATGGACGATGTAGGCCTATATAATAAGGGAACTCAACCTTATATTATTACCTCACCTCATAATTATACGTCCTTAAACGGTTTGGTAAATTTTCCAATCAGTCACAATGGTAACTAAATGTAAAATAAATATCCAATATTACACTAGCAAAACACGAGACAAAATGTCAATACAAATGTTTTTAATTTTTAGTGCCAGAAACGGTATAGGGCCTATAACAACATTCCTGAAGTTTCAATTATGTCGATTAGTGGAGGAGGAAATCTAAAAATTGACGTTATTTAAGGAGTTAGTTGACACTTAAATTCCTAGAGACAAATATTATATCGCTGCAAATGTATGAACGTCTAGTTTTACGAAGCATGAACAGTTATTGCGGCAAGTGGTCATACATATCTTAGATAGAAGTAATAGACGACAGGGAGTTTTTGGCAACAATCTTATGAATATAAGCTTATATATTTTTATGAATTTATTGATGAATTTATGTGATTTCTTCTGAAAATCTTTTGTTTTGTGTGGTACATTATATATTGCCATTGTATTCTAGTTATTACTTTAGTCAGGAGATCACTTTTGGGAGAGATAATAGGCTAAATTTCCCACCTCTACCCCTTGGGCAAAGGGAGCCAGGGCAAAGGGGGGCAGGCCATTTCAATACAAAGACCATACAGCATGGCCCCCTTTGCCCTCTAACTTACAATGGGTAGATATTTCACACACTAATCCCAGTGAACGAAAGTATTTAGTATATTACTTAGTACTTAGTATGTCCAACAAAGCATGTTATTGGGCAAAGGGGGGCACTTTGAGAGCAAATCTATTTGGCTTACAATTAAAATAAGGTATCCTTGAAACACTAAGTGAGTCTCTTATATGTATCTACATTGCATGAACCTAACATAGAACAGTCATTCGTTTTAAAATAGTTCGAATATTCTTCTTAAATACCATTGAAATGTTAAGTGGCCCCCTTTGCCCGCCCTTCCCTTAGTCATTTTCAATTTATGTATCCCAGATTGATACAAGTTTCAAATTTAGCACAGAGCAAGGTTTTGACAGACTAAATACAATTTTGGTCTCAACCTAAAAAAATTGCGGGTCAATAAATTCAAAATGGCCGCCAAATTGGCCGCCATCAAGAAATGAGAATTTCAAAACTTTACAAATAAAAGTCACAAAGAATCATATAATACCTCGTTTTGTAGTGTTTTCGCGTCACGAAACAGTTCGGGAGGGATTTGTTTTGTTCAAGGTCAATGTCACCCAAAAAAGTCCTTTTCACGGTCAAGTATGACTTAAAAATGAAAAAAAGAAAAAATCATAGTCAATCTAAACGTATTTTTAAAATTTATTTGCTTTTCCATTTTCGTATTATGTATAGTTCATTTCTTAGTCACCCTGTCACAGAGTGAGGCGAGAGCATGTACCATAGCAAACACAGAGAGCCGAACAAACAAATCCCCAAATACAACAAGAACAGTTGCCTGCACAACGCTTCTGGCCCTTCAATACTTAAAACATATATCAACACTAAAATGAAATAAAATATAAAGGTAATATTTCTGATAAACGTCACAGTATTTTACTGTATTACATCTAACCTTTATCTTATAAATTACCTGCTACATCATTTTATAATGTGATATTTTCCCATAATTTACTGTATCACACATACATACAATCATTTCTATATAGCTGGAATTGGTGACGTGATTGTCAGCTTTAAATGACGTCGCGTCAGTTTTCAAACACATTATTTGATCATTGCCGAAACGTACCAGCGCGACGACGTACGCGAGCGCGATAGGCATCGCGACCATTTTCAAAACTGTTACATTTTCGTCACGCCAGTTGTCGCAATGGATTGAATCGGGCTTTAGGCCACCTTTGTCCACATATAGGCAAAACTGGGCCAGGAGAACCTCCTGAGGATGGTGAGATGAATGAGATGACACTGTCCTCCAGACACAGGATTCGAAATTCGAGCTCCGGCGGTCTGAGGCCGAACACGCTACCTCTCAGTCACGGAGGCTCCCCACAATACTGACTTTCACACGTGGATGGGGAAGAAACATTTTTTGTGTCTTTCAAACCGCCAATACAGGGAACCGAACCCCGAACTCTAGCGTGAAAGGCAGCGGTGCTAACCACTACCCTAGGGCCCCCGCCCGCCGGCTGTCGCGCCTCACATGTCGCGTTGGTCGTCGCGTTGGTGTGTGGACAGTCATGTAATTTTCGCGTCAGTCGTCGCGTCACTCGTCACGTGCCTAATCGCGCTGACGTTCGCGTTGGTGTGTTTTGCACTTAAATTGGAGAAATGTAAATAACCCTATATATTATTTTAACCATCAGTCTGTTCTCTTTCAATATAAAACATAGCGGGAAGCTCGGCAGAATGGACTCTGAGTTTAAAACCATCACTGTAGTTGTTGGAGGAAATGACTGCTACTCAGACAGATTGATCCCGGACATAAGCAAAAATTATGATAAACTCATCAAGAAAGCAAAATCTATGTGCCAGGGAGGAGTGACTATGTCCAGTATCTGCCCACGACTTGATACTGTAGACGTCTAAAGAAAAATTGAACTGACCAACACAGCCTTAAAAAATCTGTGCGACACACATAGCTGCAGATTTGTCAACAATGACAATTTCTTCAAGCTGGCTGACAAGACGGTAAGCGACTCCCTATTGATGAGAGATAGAGTACATCTGACCTGGCAACCCAGTAATAAATTAGCACTAAATCTGAAGCTCAAAACAACTGAAAAATGTGTGTCGCTGTACAGATCAAGAGGTAGACCAAGACAGACTAGATATGCCAGTAACTACAGGCGCTCTGATGTAAACCAAACCAGGCCGACAGAGAGAGAATACAATGGATTAAAACATTCCCAGAAAGATGAACGACAAAACCACTATTACAGACATGATTCCTACCATCACAGAAGTAGCCAGAACAGAGAAGACCACCAGATACTAAGACAGAGGCACCAGCAAAAAAGTGACGCATATCATCCCAGAAAAGATCAACACGGATATGACACCAACACTCGTAAAAACACTAGACATGACACCAATAACCGTCAATGTGACCACTGCTGGCAATTTAAATGTGAATGCTACTGAAAACTGCAGGAGGAAAAAGGAAATCAGGACATAGGCCTCATGCCGTCAAATGTTAAACAACCTACTAGTAGAAAAACTTACATGGATGATAACAAAATAGACAATAGTGACACAAATAATATAAAAATGAAACACTGCAACACCAAGACTGAAATATATTATCGAAAACAAAACAAAGGAGTGAAAATTGGACATTCGAACATACGAAGCTTATTGGAAAAAATAGATGAAAATAAGATTTTAATACATCAGAATAGTTTTGACATTCTAGCTATATCTGAAACATGGTTATCGGACAAAATACCGAATGAAATTGTAAATATACCTGGTTTTAATGTATATAGAAAGGATAGACCGAGTCATGGTGGGGGTGTTTTAATATATATAAAGGAGACTTCACCTCATACATATTGTCCAGATTTCACCAATTTTAATAATACTGAAGTGGTCTAGGTTAGGATTGATAATAAATCTTCCCCTTCTTTTTATGTATCATGTGTATATAACCCCAAAGCGGACGATAAGAACTATTACCAATGCATGTTAAATAATTTTGAAAATGTTTTAGCAAAGAATAAGGAAATTGTTATCCTTGGTGACTTAAACATTAACTACATCTTGGACGAAAATTTATGTGAAAATCAAGCTCACTTTATAGAAACACTCCTTTGTTGCAAACAATTGATAGTTGAACCTACTCGTGTTACACAATCATCTCAGTCAGTCACTGATCATATATATACCACGATGCCTCACAACCACTTGGATCACGGGATACTGAAATATACTCTTAGTGATCATTACTTTATATTTACAACTCTGAAATTTAGGCGCCAAGCTTCTCCTCCAAAACTTATTCACGAAAAAGATTACAATGGAATAAATATAAATGATTTTATTCGCGATTTAATGGATATTGGACTATATAGTGGTGTTATTGATGCTAAATCAACATCTGATGCCTGGAGAGATTGGTCAAATGCATTTAATACAGTGGTTAGCAAACATGTCAAAATTAAAGAAATTAGAGTCAAAGATAGGTCAAATCCATGGATGACCAACGAAATGTTAGCCTTTATATATAAACGTGATTATACTCACCGCATGGCATGGCCGCATTAGCTCTTCTGACAAAATGAATGAATATAAAAAACTGAGAAATTTGGTCCACTCAACAATTCGAAACTCGCAACGATCCTATTATAAGAAAACAATCACAGCCAATAAATCCTGTGACGTTTGGAGAGCAGTAAACCAATCCCTGGGAAAAAATAGAAAAAGTTCCATAACATCAGATCTGTCACCTGATGCGTGGAATGAACACTTTGCGTCCGTTGGAAATAAACTGTGTAGTAAATTTAGTGAAAATGATGAACTAATATGGAGAAATAACTCGAGTATTTATAACTTTAAATTTAAAAGATGTTCTAGCATTTATAAACAAATTGCCATCTGAAACCAATGTTGATATTCTAGGCTATGATTCTTGTATTCTCAAACTTAGCAGTGAGATTATCTGTAGCAGTCTAACAATCTTATTAAATATGTCACTTTATAATGGAGAAATTCCAAATGAATGGAAGAAAGCTCGGGTTACTCCAGTTTACAAAAACGAAGGCTCTAAACAAGACCCTAACAACTTTTGACCATTTTTTGTAATTGGGCATATTCCAAAATTATTTGAAAAATTAGTTGACTCTCAATTGAGAGAATATTTACAATCTCACTCTTTCATTACATATTCCCAGTCAGCTTTCATGAAACTCCATTCAACCCAGACGTCTTTGCATAATGTGATTGAATATGTGCTTGACAATATTAACGAAAATGAAATCAATGGTATTTGTATGTTTTGACACAATTGATCACAAATTACTTTTAAAAAGATTAAGCAAATATGGCCTTAATGGCACTGCATTATAATGGTTTACAAATTATCTCAATGAACGAACTCAAGTTGTTACCATAAATGGTAAAATGTCTAATACAAAACTCATTGACAAAGGTGTTCCACAGGGATCTATACTTGGTCCTCTGCTTTTTACTATTTTTATTAATGATTTTCCCTCATGTCTATCTAATGCCTTCTGTAATATTTTTGCTGATGATACTATGATAGGTGTTAGTGATAAATCTATAACAAAAATACAGCAACTACTTCAGAATGCTGTAAATGAAGCTATTAAATGGTTTGGACAAAATAAGTTAACTTTAAACATAAACAAGTGTAATGTACCAATTATATCTAACAAAAATATAGTAGACAGCATAGATATTTTTATAAATGGTGTTAAGTTACCCTTTGTTGGGTCTGCTAAATATCTTGGTGTAGAAATAGATAGTAAATTATCCTGGTCTAACCATATAGATGGATTGTGTAAGAAATTGTCTTCGCAACTTTATATCTTAAGAAGGTTGAAACAAATTCTCCCAACGGATGATATTAATTGTGTTTACTACGGTATATTTCAGAGTATTATTGATTATTGTATCACTGTCTGGGGCTCTGCTGCACAAAAATATTTATGTAAAATATAAAAATTACAAAATAGAGCAGCACGACTTCTTGCACAAAACTTTGACTGGAACATTCGTGGTATAGATTTTGTGAGAGGTCTAGGGTGGCAGAATGTTAAAGAAAGATATTTTTTTTATCATGTTGTCTCACTTATAAATCTCTAAATAATCTAGCTCCTTATTACTTATCTGATCTGTTTTCCTCCGTTTCTGAATAGCATACTGTTTCAACACGTAATGCAACAAGTAATACTCTACAGCAGCCCAGGTGTAATAATTCTTTATATAAATCATCTTTAAGTGTGAATGGGTCTATCCTTTGGAATAAGCTACATTCAGAAATAAGAAATAAGAAGACATTTTCTGCTTTCAAATATAGCCTTAAACTATATATGGCTAAAAATCAAATCATTACTCAATCATAGTTAGGGCTGCAATAACTGTACATGTCTTATCGCTTTCTCCAATTTTTGTAGGTTTTTGTTGGAGTTTTAGTGTGGGGACATTTATGTTTTCTATTCTTTTCACTTTGCTATAAATGTACATGTATATACATTTGTAAACCTATTTAATTAACGCATAGGCATATATCATCGGATTATGATCTAAAATGTCTAATGTACCTTCTATTTTCGTTATTGTAACTATTGTACATAATATGATAATTATTGTTTAAATATGTGTTTTCACTTTTTATGCAAATACTTGTCATAAAACAGGGCACATATGCAAAATAGCCAAAGGCTAATAATGTTTTTACCCTGTATAAATATGTTTGAATAAATAAATAAATAAATAAATAGAAAAGGCATGTGAAACTGACGTATTTTTATTTGGGCCATAATAACCTCTTGCCCACTCTCCCCTGAGCGACCTAGCAAAAAAAATGAGTGTGGTTTTGAGAAGAGCCTAGTTACTGGTAGCGCAAGGACTTCCTGCTAACATATGTTTGCTTATTTCGCTGCTTTTGCTACAGCAAATCATCACAGAATCGATTTTAATTGGTAGCAAAATGATATATCTGTAATATGTACCACCGAGGCTGCTGCAAAGAGCCACAAATTTAAAAAAAGGAACTATGCGCGAATGAATTTGTGTGGTGAAACCTTAACGTTCGATAATTTCACATTGAAACACATTTGCGATGCTGCCCCAACATTAATCCACTGCGACTTATCGCAAACTGTATAAATGGGCTAAATATGTAACGTGTAACGTGCAACGTTCTGGTCTTTAACAGCTACCTGCACATTTGATTAATGTCAGTTGACGTGTTATGGAAAACATTTCAACTTCGCCTACCTATGTTATGGGTCTACAGTCATTATAAATATTTTACTCTTTCAGTGCTGGGATCGACTTTAAACAATGAGCTCTGTATGAGCTCAACAAATATGACAAATAGATGACTATTTAATTTCAATATTTAATTTATTTGCAACGGAATGAAACATTTTCAAAATTCCATAAAAATGAAAAAAAATATAAAATCTGTCTGTATATTTTATCACATAAAAAGTATTTCTGAACCAGGTGTTACGGCAGTTCAGTTGAATACGGCCAAACACGAATTTCAACCTCTCAAGCATGACGCCTGGTCATCTAGTTTTGCGTCATCTTCAGGTATAATGACATAACTATTAGTTTTAACTGTAGAGGTAGCCAAAAATATCTGTAGGGCTGCCAACCTCTAGAAAAATAAACCCATTATTTTTTCTTCTTTTTATTATTATTATTTTTTCTTCCAGCAAACATTACTATACTGTTTTAATGTTGGTTTAATGTTGGTTTAATGCTGGACCAGATATCCGTAAAATGGTCCAACCAGGATGTAAACATAGGCCTATAAAATTATACCTACGTACAAATTCTGACATAAAGAATGATAAAATAAAGTCAATTATCATCGTGCAGCGAGTGCTAGGAAAATCTCACTCAATTTTATTATTTTTAATGATATGATAAAATAAAATTTTCGTATGAGCTGAATAAACAGATGAATATTTAATATCATTATTAAATGCATTTTTCACAGAAGAGAAACACGCCGGTTATTATTTCTTGCAGATTCAAATACATGAACTATTTCTAATTTGATTTACTTTTACTAATAAATATTACCGCCGCCTTCAAATTGTATAGATGACATTCTACACAGGTGAAATTTCGTGCCCGCGACCATATAATAACTTTAACTGGCAAAACAACCTGATCAAGTTGTTCATGGGGGCATGACGTCGACCGTACCCCTTAGAAATTTTGGATGCCATATTAAAATAGAACCCACTTTTGTTTACACCACTGCTATTTAGATCATTACATATGAATTTACGATGAATATATACAATTATTACCAGGTGTGCGTAGTAGGCCTATGTGCTGACACATTAAGAATCGACACCGCATCATACTAATACTGAGCAGTGACTTAAACATGACCCCTATTTCGTAGTTTGTCTGGCCAATTTGGTTCATAAAATGACGTCATTGCCATAGCAACATGACGTCACAAACGTACGTTTGAAAAAAATATCGACTACGTACGGCAAAAACGATATACGCCACCATAAACTAGAGACTTAAACCTTTCCCGTGATATATTTTTTATCTCTAGGAGTTTAAGTGTCAACTCAACTCCAAAAATGGGTTCATTCCTCTTGTACTAGATGTATGGCCAAAATGTGGACCTTCAGCCGTCAGGGGGGGGGGGGGGGTCGTACGACTCCTCCGACCCCCCCCCCCCTTGCTACGGGCCTGTGATTTACTAGTGTTCTAGTGGGGTCGAAATCATTCCTAATTCATAATTATAGTTTATTATGTATAGTTTATACATTTGCGCACATAGCATGGCAATGTTCTTTAATTTTATTTGAAGTAGTTATCGGTTATAATGCATATGGGTAGTCACACTAAGCTAGGCCTGTGGCTGATTCTGAGGGTTGTCGTGGCTGAACACATATCATCGATATGTATATTTATTTCACCACCGTAATATTTGGTGAGTCAGAAATAGACAATGTGGGGAGTACTTTACATAAAATATGTCATATATTGGCTCATTCTTTGTGACTTTGTTGTTAAATTATATCCATGACAAGTGCGTTTTTTTCCTATGTCAAACGTTACATCGCCAGACATCACATTTAAAGAGGTTGAATAAAGGTCTTTGTTTTTCACATACTTAGCTGTGTTTTTACATTAAATTATGTGCAATGATGGTCAGAGTTAAATTTAGAACCACAAGGAGGGTAGTCTACTGCTTTTTACATAGTTTTTATGCGTTCTGAACACAAAGGTAACGTACGTGACCTTTAGTCAAATATGTTTCATCTCCCAATAAATTACTCATAATTTTATGTAATTTCTCTGAAATGAGATGACAGATATAAAAACTTGTATTCTGAAGTCTCAAGTTTTATTTCGATAGAAGGCCATCTGTATCATATATATAAGCATTGACTTTTCAATAATCATTTGTTTCTGAAGGAATGCAAACCATTTTGAGCATCATGTATGTTACCACGATCTGTAGCCACACATCACTATTTCTATGCGAGGGTGGTCAAAAGTTACTTGGCGAATGGTTCTTTAAAGCAGCCTTGCTTTCGAAATCAAAACGTGCCGCCGTGTTTGAGATGCATAGGTTGTAAGTTGTGGGTATCAACAAATATTTAAAAAAAACGTACCTTTATTTTTTGTTCAAGTAATCCTTGGTATGTCGAAGTACAGAGTGAATATCTCAGTTCATGGTCATACATACTATTGACAGGTACATTTTTATCAGGCCTGAGTGATAATTGTTGCTTTTATGAAAGGTTAGGTCCAAGAAGGTAAAACAAGTATGTGACTTTTGATCATAACAGAAAAGTCATGTACGTTATCTATGACAACTAGACATTATAATGCTTGTCATACGCAATGTATGTGATCACTTGTGGAGAGTAAATGTATAACTCTGATACTGACGCACATAATCATGTCAACAGTCACGTACTGAGAAGCATCACGTACGTGACTTGTCAAACATCACATACATACGATACACTCTGTGCTGTTCAGTAATTTGCTTCCATCATCATGTGTGTCACCCAGATCAGCTCACTACTAGCAACATTATTATATGAAAACCAACAATTTATTGAAGGTTTCATACTATTCATGTCAAACAAAGCTTACGTCCCACATTTGAGTACAGCTGGGGTAAAGGTGTCAAAGGTATGTTAAACTGGTGAAATTGATGTGAAGAGATGATCTGATACAAGGGTGATATGTTAAAACGAACAGGATAGACAGAACGAGATACCAAGGGGAGAAACATACCTTTGACACCTCCACCCCAACTGTACTCAAATGTGGGACGTAAACTTTGTTTGACATGAATAGTATGATACCTATGCTATATTGTTGGTTTTCATATAATAATTTTGCCAGTAGTGAGCTGATCTGGGCCAACCCACGTGAAGATGGAAGCAAATTAGTGAATAGAACAGGGAGTGTATGTGATGATTGACAAGTCACGTACGTGATTCTTCTCAGTACGTGACTGCTGACATGATTATGTGGGTCAGTATCAGAGCTATATAGATAGATAGATAGATAGACAGATAGATAGATAGATAGATAGATAGATAGATAGATAGATAGATAGATAGATAGATAGATAGATATATAGATAGATAGATAGATAGATAGATAGATAGATAGATAGATAGATAGATAGATAGATAGATAGATAGATAGATAGATAGATAGATAGATAGATAGATAGATAGATAGATAGATAGATAGATAGATAGATAGATAGATAGATAGATAGATAGATAGATAGATAGATAGATAGATAGATAGATAGATAGATAGATAGATAGATAGATAGATAGATAGATAGATAGATAGATAGATAGATAGATAGATAGATAGATAGATATATAGATAGATAGATAGATAGATAGATAGATAGATAGATAGATAGATAGATAGATAGATAGATAGATAGATAGATAGATAGATAGATGTTTGAATTGTGTCAAAATCTACATATGGTGGTCCTTACTGAACGTCAATTGTCCAAAAAGGACCACTTGGTCTTTTTTCGACAAAAGTGGTCCTTTGTCGACACCCAATGTGGTCCTTTATCTACACGTGGTCCTTTCTCTACATATTGTGGTCCTTATTGAACACGTGGTCCTTTTTCGACATAGACGGTGGTCCTTTTTGAACAGAGTGGAAACAAACTCAATAAACATATTCTATCCTACTCCAGCGGCCGCGATAGCTTACTTCACTCAAAAGTGGCTTATAGCTAGATATGCTACGGTTTGAATCCCGGATGGGATGTTTTTTGTAGTTGTTGTGTATATAGGCAACAGTTATTAAACTGTTCAAGATTCTGAGTGTGTATAGTAGCATACTGCCTATGGTGCGATATAATCATAGGCATCGTATGAGTCATGTAACCGTCCTGAGTTAAACAGTCTGACATCACACAACAATTTTAACGATGAATTTCTGGATACAATGTAGCTGCACCTCTGAAGTCCTGGGAGAGGAAAGTTGAAAAAAATATGAGTAGGCCGATTTTGTCTGCAGACACTGGGCAAATAATGACATGGCCAGAATTGTGCTTTACTGTTATATAACATCAAGGTCATGTCAAGGTCACATGATGGTCATTGCAAGGTTAAACAGCAAAACTAGTGAAAATATACCCTCTTTATAAATTTCCGCCCTGTAAAACAGTTGGTCAATTATTATTTTTTACACAGACCAGGTGTCAACACCTTAAGCTATTGGCCAGATATCATTTCAAGGCACATTTTTAGAATATTGAGGGCAGGGCCAATTTTGAAGGTGATACCCCTATGTATTCCCTTTTTTACACCCCTTCCACGATGCTCAATTGAACCAGCAAAATTGTAAAAATGCAACAGTGTGAAACATCAGATTGGGCTTCCAGGGCAAAAACATTTGTACATTTTGACATGGGATGCAACTTGAAGGGAATGCAATCTGTTGCATTTATACGGGATGTGGCGTCTCCAGATAGCACAGAGGTACATTGAATAAAACAGTATTAATTTTATGATGGGCCGATGTCATGAAGTGACAAAACGGTGGCCCCGAATTGAAATTTAACAATCAACCACCATATTGTCAACGTAAATCTTACTTTAATATTTAATCTAACAATTCTGAAAAATTGTGTCAGATATTGTTTGGATTAAACTTGGAAAACATCATTCCATCATGAAACCGAAAAATCCAACAAACACGCCATGTTGGGGAACTATATTTACATTATTGTACTGGCAACATAACTATTTATTGGAGTTTGAGAAAAGTTTACGGTAATAAAGCTGTTTAGAATGAGCGCAACGTTGTGTACTGTCACTTTCATTTATATGACGGGGCTCTACATACACAATTACTAATGGCGAACTCCTGGTCTATCATGCGGCATTGAACTCATAGAGCATACAGTGTATGTTCTATTATTAAACCCGTGGAGGTTCAATGTTGGGACAGCACCGGAGACGGTGACCAGCACGGAACCACCATAAGGCCAAGAACATAAGATGTGCAGTAAATTAATACGAAACTATGGTGGCTCATTACCGACCCCTGTCTCAACACAATAAGTCCATAGATTTATGTCGCGTGCTCAGTGTATAAGTCACTAAACAGATAAGTGACCTTGTTACATCCCGGGTCAAGATCATAGGAGTTTATCAAGCGCAATTAGCTTCACGTACAATATTTTTATTGATTTAAGCTGGTGTATCGTTATTTAACTAAGGAAACTGCATGTCGAGCTAAAAGATGAGTGACCTTTACCCATTTTCGTGGCCACGGTCACAGCAGGAGTTTGCTCTTATTCCTTCGGTGTGCAATATCTTTTGAACCGTGGGATTAGTCTTAAGATTTTGCTGCATTTTCATCAAATACAGGTCTTGTGTGAAGATGATTGACCTTGACCTAATCTAGGATCAAAGTCACATCACTTTGTCCCTTGCAATAAGTTTTATGACATATATGTTTAATGGTCTAAGCTCGAGTCTTCATATTTGAAACCTAAGTGTATCTGAAGAAACCACAGGTATAGTTAAAAGATGAGAGACCTTCACCCATTTTAATGATAAATGTCACAGCATAACTGCACTATTATTCCTTTGATGCGTAATAAATTTGATTTGTTTGAGTTACAGTCTTAACACAAATGCCCCTTGGAAAATATAGTTCGAAAGTATTTCATTGTCAAAGTCACAACAGTTTTGTTACTTGCAATTATATAGCTGTATAATAATTTTCTAGTCTTCATATTTGACACACAAGTGTATTTGGGAAAACTACAGGTCGAGTTTCAAGATGAGTTACCTTCACCCATTTTTCATGGCCAATATCACTGCATAGGCTTGCTATAACTCATCTGATGTTTTTTAACTGTTTAAGTCAGTTTTCATATTGATATGCAGATGCATCTTCGGAAAATACAGGTCAAGTTCGAAGATGAGTGACCTTGGCGTATTCAAATCATGATTAGCTGGCACTCATGTACACACTTTTTAAATGGTTTGAGCTAAAGTAATGCTCGTCATGTATACATTTGACCGCCATGTGTATTTCAGGAAAATACAGGTCAAGTTAAAAGATGAGTGACCTTGATCTTTTTTCATGATGTCCTGATATCTTTCGAACAGTCTGAATTAGCATATTTGTAATGTAGATGCATCTTTATCAAATACAGGTAAAGTACTGAATTGATTAATTTGACCTATTTTAAGGTCAATGTCACAATATAATTTTTTTCACTCACAAGTGACACATGCAGGCTCAAGGTCACAGCAGTTTGTCACTCAATTAGCTCCATGTCCAATATTGTTATAAAACTACAGGGCCTAACTGTTAAAGTATGTTTAACTATGAGTGACAAGCTTCTCTCTTTCAAGTGTGCCATTCAATATGTAAACAGCTTAATCTCAGTAGGCCTAATAGTATTGAGATGCATCTCCCCCTGCGATCGCTATAAGTATAACCACTGCAAATTCACCTTCACGTGCCATTGATGTGTTGCTATTGAACACACATATATTGACTCAAACTACTATGGACATCAATAAACTATATCTATGGATAGACAGTGAATACTTCAGTGTTAAATAACCAACAGATAAAAACAAATGACATAAATCATCTTTTATTTTGTCATATTTGTCTGTATTGTTTTTGAACGATTTGAAAATACAATGCATGTGCAAAAGTGAATTATGTCCACATAATTACAATATAAAATAAATTTGGTATTCAAAATAGTCAAGTGTAAATGAAATATGATTAGACAATGATACACAGATACAATAATTGACCAATAAATTATTATGTCATCGGAAAAAAAGACAATAACATTTTTTTCACCTTCAATAATACATGAAAATCCGTGGAAAGGTGTTCGTAATTGTATTTCCAAAATGCATCCCTACAAAACTCTCGCTAGAAAGTATAATCTTTTATTGAGACAATAATAATTGTACATCACAGTCCACTTGCAATCATATCAATATTTGTCTCCATACATTGAATACTAACCACATATTAAATGCAAATAGCCTGCATTTAATCTTTTTTGTCTCCCAGTAACTGCCAGTAATACATATTATGTAAGTCGGGCGAATATCATATAAACGGAAGCAGTACGGTATATAACAGGTTGGTTGAAGTAAAAGTGTTCAACAGCAAACTGAAGAACCATTCTAGCTTGTATATATATTAGATATTTAACATGTAATATTCTGAATATTTAATGAGCCATACTCGATTGCCTGGAACAAAATTGTTTTAGAGAAAAATGTTAAAAGTTGCATGCTAAAATTCATACACAATCATCATATCCTGAAAAACCTTGCCAATAGATCATAAACAATTGTACATACTTTAAACTCAATTGTCAGGCATACACTAAAATATAGACACACATACGTAATTATTAACTCATACGTTATCAAAGAACTCTTGAAACTATTAATAAGCTATCAAATATCCACATCTTAATGCCATAATATGTGGGTAATCAGAATAGGGACATGTACTCAGCATGCGAAATATACCACTGGTGTATTCAAAATGTTGCATGTGCATGCTTGGTGCATGAACCAGATGTCCGAATACAAGTGTTAAGGTTGCTTAAAAAATTGTGGCTCGCCGTAAACATATCCAACCTACACCGTACATGCCAATAGTGTGACAGCTCATTAAAGCTCAGTTACAGAACAAACAGAGGGGTGTATTATTTTAAATCCAGATAAAATATGAATTTATTGGAATGTGGCATTTGATTATTAGCTTAATAAATATAAGTGGAAAATACAACACAGCCTTGAAGTTATTGTGTATAATTAATTAAAATTAAGGTGGTTATATGGATTTGTGAGTTTAAAAAAATGTGAATTATTGACTTAGCCCTGTTCTGTGTTCTCTTTCCGCTAAAAGAAATGTAAGCCTAAGATACACAAAATGTGTGTTTCACAATGATTAGGCCTTTAGGCGCTCTCAGAGACCAAAACAAAATGCATACAAGCTTGATATATTAATAGGAATAACTAATATATTCTGTTTCTTATAGTGAACGATAATTCAAAATAATATGTAACTCCACAACTACAATGGTATCAAAGGGTCACATCTGTCACATTACAAATAGACTACATACAGATAGATAGATAGTTTTATTCAGAAGTAAAAGTACAAAGAACATCAGCAAGTAATAAAACAAGAGCACACTCGACAACAGCCTGCCGTCATTATTGAACCCACAAGGTCAAATTATTGACGTAAAATGCAAAAAATCACATCGGCCATTTTGAGTTCTTTTACAGCCGTTATCGAACTTATCCGAGAACTGCTTATTGGTAACATGCATAACAAATTTGAACAGGATAAATGTAAAGCTTTTGATGTTATCGCTCCAAAAACGTCACATTATTGATGTGAAATGCAAAAAATCTCAATAAATCTGCCATTTTGATTTTTTTCAGCCATTATCGAACTTGTCCGAGAACTGGTCATTTGTAACATACATAACAAATTTAGGAAAGATACATGAAAAACTTTTCAAGTTATCGTGCCCACAAGGTAAAATTATTGACTTAAAAAGCAAAAAAGCGCAATAAATCAGCCATTTTGATTTTTTTCAGCCATCATTGAACTTGTCCGAGAACTGGTCATTAGTAACATGCATAACAAATTTGTGAAGGATACTGTTACATCAAGTTATCGCGCCCACAAGTAAAGGTTAACGCCGACGCCACTGAACTTCAATTGCAATAGCCCACCTTTTTAATTGAAATTAAAAGGCGGGCTAGAAATGAGGAGCCATCATACTGAAAGTAAGTCCTGTAGCAATTCTTATTTCTAGTGGTCTCTGATGAAAGTACAGATACCAGTCCTGTCAAATGTAAAAAAAGACTTCCAGATTAGATATAATAACATCTACATTACCTTAAAATGAATGATGCTCAGCTCTTAAAATGAGAATAAACATATCATTCGAATGATGTTTTAAAAATGAGAATAAACATATCATTATAAATTAGCAAAAAAATAATTTAGTTACTATAATAGCTGTGATAATTATAGTAATAATAAATAAACATACCTTTGATAGCTTAGACATGGAGGTATTCCATATCAGGGCTATCGAAGCAGGCCTAGAAGCAGCTATACCATAGACTTAGTAGATTGATTGGATCAATTAAAGACAACTATTATCTTCTTCGTTTTTTACAAATTTTTGGAAAAAATTATTCTCAGTTTTGGTGGATTTTGTGTGACGCACAAAGCTGCTGTGATCAGCTCTCAGTCCATTTGTGACGTCATGTAAAAGCCACTGTGAGCAGCCACTGGGCTTCAAACAGTCAACTGTTTTTTAGTGCATATGTAGCAAGTCTTCTATTAAATTAAGATAAATTATTATTTTGGGTTTACCCATCTCTGAAAATGTTATGTAAATCACAGCATTCCTTGAACTGGGCGAACATTGAAATCCGCAAGCCTTATTATTGGCCTAGCCTACCTTCCATGTCTTAAGAATGCCAGCAACAAGTAACATAACATAATCAGATAATTTTTTACCAAAAATAAAACCTACTCGCAACAAACAATGTTTTCGATGTAATATAAGCTGAGAGTTTGTAACTGACAGGAGCATCATTCAATAGTTATAAACCAAGAATTGCAAATGTTATTTTTCTCATTAGATTTGCTATAATGGGAAAAAAATAGATGCGAATGTTTTCGGCACGAAAACATTAAACGCATCCCCGTTAGATAGGCATATTTCCTAGACTCGAAACCAACCCTCTCAGTCAGCTCAAAGACTGGATAGGTTAGGGTCTCCTGTAGATAATGGCAGTTTGCAGCTCGAGGTGTCGGCAGTTTGCCAGGTCCATACAGCAACCAACTCTTGCCGAATCTGAAAATTTTTGAAACTTCCTCCATGGGTTTAGTAGAATGGGAATTCCCACTGACCTGTTTTTTTACCACTCGGCCCGAAGGGGTATTATCGTCCCCTTCGTGCGCCGTCTCCGCCGCACACACTCTTTTGGCTACTACACCAACATGGTGCAACACATTAAATTCATAATTCGTACAAACATTTAACCCCTCCCGGCACTTTATTTTACCCAAGGTCATAGGTCGAAGGTCAAAGAATTAAAAAAATTCTTGTTTACGCGATAACTTGAAAAATAATTATTGGATCTCTCCAATTATTTACATGAAGTTACCCATGAGTATGGAGATCACCTGATTAGATTTTCATAATTCCCTTGAAACATGGTATATATAGGTTTTCAGGGTCTGTGAGTCTGTTGGCATTGTCCGTTTTCGTGTACAACCGAAAACGAGGCTATGGCTTCCATCTTTATGTTTCAATTACAAAATTCCTTGTTAACGCGATAGCTTGAAAAATAATTATCAGATCTCTCCAATTTTTTATGTGATGTTGCCCATGAGTATGGAGATAACCTGATTAGATTTTCAGCTTTCAACCGAAAAACAAAATGGCCACCACCTGGCGATTAATTTTTTTAAAAACTTTTTTCAGATTTCCCTTGAAACCTGGTATATATAGGTTTTCAGGGTCTACGAGTCTATTAGCATTGGCTGTTTTAATGTGCAACTGAAAACGAGGCTATGGCGGCCATCTTGATTTTTAATTTAATAATGCCTTGTTAACACGATAACTTGGAAAATAATTATTGGATCTCTCCAATTTTTAATGTGATGTTGCCCATGAGTATGGAGATGACCTTATTAGAAATTCAGCTTTCTACCGATAATCAAAATGGCCGCCACCTGGCGAGTAATTTTTTTAAAACTTTTTTTTCTAAATTCCTTCGAAACCTGGTATATATATAGGTTTTCGGGGTCTGCGAGTCTATTACTATAGTCCGTTTCATGTGAGACTGAAAACGAGGCTGCGGCGGCCATTTTAGTTTTATCAATTTTAATAAATCATTATTATTTTCAATTAATTGCCTTGAAACCTGGCATATATAGAGTCACTGCATGAGCCGAGGGCTATTTGAGTGCTTGCACGGTATTTTTACCACTGCATTTTTATCCAAGCCGGAGACGAATGGTGTGATGGAAAGGTACTGAGAACTGGGTGTGATGGAGAGCTGGGTGTGATGGAGAGCTGGATGTGATTAAGAGATACTGAGAGCTGGGTGTGATTGAGAGCTGGATGTGATTAAGAGATACTGAGAGCTGGGTGTGATGGGGAGCTGGGTGTGATGGATAGTTACTGAGAACTGGGTGTGATGGAGAGCTGAGTGTGATGGAGAGCTGGGTGTGATGGAGAGCTGGGTGTGATGGGGAGCTGGGTGTGATGGATAGTTACTGAGAGCTGGGTGTGATGGAGAGCTGAGTGTGATGGAGAGCTGGGTGTGATGGAAAACTACTGGGAGCTGAGTGTGATGGAGAGCTGGGTGTGATGGAGAGCTCCTGAGAGCTGGGTGTAATGAAGAGCTCCTGGGAGCTGGGTGTGATGGAGAGCTGGGTGTGATGGAGAACTGGGTGTGATGGAGAGCTGTATGTGATTAAGAAATATTGAGAGCTGGGTGTGACGGTAGCTGGGTGTGATGGAGAGCTGGGTGTGATGGGGAACTACTGGGAGCTAGGTGTGATGGGAAGCTGGGTGTGATGTTGAGCTACTGAGAGCTGGGTGTGATGGCAAACTACTGAGAGCTGGGTATGATGGAGAGCTGGGTGTGATGGAGAGCTCCTGAGAGCTGGGTGTAATGAAGAGCTCCTGGGAGCTGGGTGTGATGGAGAGCTGGGTGTGATGGAGAACTGGGTGTGATGGAGAGCTGTATGTGATTAAGAAATATTGAGAGCTGGGTGTGACGGTAGCTGGGTGTGATGGAGAACTACTGAGAGCTGGGTGTGATGGGGAACTACTGGGAGCTAGGTGTGATGGGAAGCTGGGTGTGATGTTGAGCTACTGAGAGCTGGGTGTGATGGCAAACTACTGAGAGCTGGGTATGATGGAGAGCTGGGTGTGATGGAGAGCTCCTGAGAGCTGGGTGTAATGAAGAGCTCCTGGGAGCTGGGTGTGATGGAGAACTGGGTGTGATGGAGAACTGGGTGTGATGGAGAGCTGTATGTGATTAAGAAATATTGAGAGCTGGGTGTGACGGTAGCTGGGTGTGATGGAGAACTACTGAGAGCTGGGTGTGATGGGGAACTACTGGGAGCTAGGTGTGATGGGAAGCTGGGTGTGATGTTGAGCTACTGAGAGCTGGGTGTGATGGCAAACTACTGAGAGCTGGGTATGATGGAGAGCTGGGTGTGACGGTGAGCTACTGAGAGCTGGATGTGATGGAGAGCTCCTTGGAACTGGGTGTGATGGAGAGCTGTATCTGATTAAAAGATACTGAGAGCTGTGTGTGATGGAGAGATAGGTGTGATGAAGAGCCACTGAGATCTAGGTGTGATGGAGAGCTCCTGAGAGCTGGGTGTGATGGAGAACTTCTTGGAGCTGAGTGAAATGTAGAACTGGGTGTGATGGAGAGCTGTATGTGATTAAGAGATAGTGAGAGCTGGGTGTGATAGAGAGCTGGGTGTGATAGAGAGCTGTATGTGATGAAGAGATACTGAGAGCTGGGTGTGATGGAGAGCTGGGTGTGATGAAGAGTTACGGAGAGCTGGGTGTGATCGAGAGCAAGGTGTGATGGAGAGATACTGAGAACTGGGTGGAGAGATGTGTGTGATGGTGAGCTACTGATAATAATAGCGGGTGTGATGGAGAGCTGGGTGTGATGGGAGAGTTACTGAGAGGTGGGTGTGATGGACATCTGGGTGTGATGGGGGAGATACTGAGAGCTGGGTGTGATGGAGAGCTCTTTGGCGCTGAGTGTGATGGAGAGCTGGATGTGATGGAGAGCTGGGTGTGATGGAGAGCTGTATGTTAATAAGAGATAGTGAGAGCTGGGTGTGATGGAGAGCTGGGTGTGATAAGGAGCTACTGGGAGCTGGGTGTTATGAAGAGTTACTGAGGGCTGGGTGTGATGGAGAACTGGGTGTGATGGAGAGCTGGGTGTGATGCAGAAATACTGAGAGCTGGGTGTGATAAGGAGCTCCTTGGAGCTGGGTGTGATGGAGAGCTACTGAGAGCTGGGTGTGATGGAGAGCTGGATGTGATGGAAAGCTGGGTGTGATGGAGAGCTACTGACAGCTGGGTGTGATGGAGAGCTGGATGTGATGGAGTGCTGTATGTGATGAAGAGCTCCTTGGAGCTGGGTGTGATGGAGAGCTACTGAGAGCTGGGTGTGATGGAGAGCTGGATGTGATGGAGAGCTGGGTGTGATGGAGAGCTATTGAGAGCTGGGTGTGATGGAGAGCTGGATGTGATGGAGTGCTGTGTGTGATGAAGAACTCCTTGGAGCTGGGTGTGATGGAGAACTGGGTGTGATGGAGAGCTGTATGTGAATAAGAAATACTGAGAGCTGGGTGTGATGGAGAGCTGGGTGTGATAAGGAGCTACTGAGAAGTGGGTGTGATGAAGAGTTACTGAGGGCTGGGTGTGATGGAGAACTACTGGGAGCTGGGTGTGATGGAGAGCTTGGTGTGATGGAGAGCTGGGTGTGATGGAGAGCTGGGTGTGATGAAGAGTTACTGAGAGCTGGGTGTGATGAAGAGCTCCTGGGAGCTGGGTGTGATGGAGAGCTGGGTGTGATGGAGAGCTGGGTGTGATGGAGAGCCGGATGTGATTAAGAGATACGGAGAGCTGGGTGTGATGGAGAGCTGGGTGTGATGGAGAGCTACTGACAGCTGGGTGTGATGGAGAGCTGTATGTGATGGAGTGCTGTGTGTGATGAAGAGCTCTTTGGAGCTGGGTGTGATGGAGAGCTACTGAGAGCTGGGTGTGATGGAGAGCTGGGTGTGATGGAGAGCTGGGTGTGATGGAGAGCTATTGCGAGCTGGGTGTGATGGAGAGCTGGATGTGATGGAGTGCTGTGTGTGATGAAGAGCTCCTTGGAGCTGGGTGTGATGGAGAACTGGGTGTGATGGAGAGCTGTATGTGAATAAGAGATACTGAGAGCTGGGTGTGATGGAGAGCTGGGTGTGATAAGGGGCTACTGAGAGCTGGGTGTGATGAAGAGTTACTGAGGTCTGGGTGTGATGGAGAACTACTGGGAGCTGGGTGTGATGGAGAGCTGTGTGTGATGGAGAGCTGTGTGTGATGGAGAGCTGGGTGTGATGGAGAGCTATTGAGAGCTGGGTGTGATGGAGAGCTGGATGTGATGGAGTGCTGTGTGTGATGAAGAGCTCCTTGGAGCTGGGTGGTGTGATGGAGAGCTGGGTGTGATAGAGAGCTTTAGAGAGCTTGGTGTGATGGAGAGCTGGGTGTGATGAAGAGTTA
Source organism: Flabesymbios commensalis (assembly GCA_964017125.1). Taxonomy (NCBI): domain Eukaryota; kingdom Metazoa; phylum Annelida; class Polychaeta; order Terebellida; family Flabelligeridae; genus Flabesymbios; species Flabesymbios commensalis. The sequence goes on along the minus strand of OZ024902.1, from coordinate 125,455,564 downwards.
CTGAGAGTTGGGTGTGATGGAGAACCACTGGGAGCTGGGTGTGATGGAGAGCTTGGTGTGATGGAGAGCTGGGTGTGATGAAGAGTTACTGAGAGCTGGGTGTGATGGAGAACCACTGGGAGCTGGGTGTGATGGAGAGCTGGGTGTGATGGAGAGCTGGGTGTGACAGAGAGCCAGGTGTGATTAAGAGATACTGAGAGCTGGGTGTGAGGGAGAGCGGGGTGTGATAAGGAGCTACTGAGAGCTGGGTGTGATTATGAGTTACTGAGAGCTGGGTGTGATGGAGAGCTCCTTGGAGCTGGGTGTGATGGGGGAGATACTGAGAGCCGGGTGTGATGAAGAGCTGGGTGTGATGAAGAGTTACTGAGAGCTGAATGTGACGGAGAGTTTTCGAGAGCTGGGTGTAATGGAGAGCTACTGAGTATGATGGGGGACTACTGGGAGCTGGGTGTGATGGAGCGCTGGGTGTGATGGAGAGTTGGATGTGATAAAGAAATACTGAGAGCTGGGTGTGATGGAGAGCTGTGTGTGATGGTGAGCTACTGAGAGCTGGGTGTGATGGAGAGCTGGGTGTGATGGAGAGCTGTTTGTTTTACAGTAATGGTCTAGCCATTTAGCACAGTTTACCAAATATCAGCCATGTGAAAGTTAATAATGGCCCATTGTCAGCCTTTTTGAATTAGATCAAGTCAAAAAAATTTGTGTTTTGTAATGGTCTTGCAATCTAGCAAGGGTTTCCCCGATATATGGCCTATTGATGTAAATAATGGCTGATTGTCTGCCATTTGGAATTTGATCAAGACAAAAAATTTCAGGATGCATCGTTCATTGAAACCTCACATTTTGTTTTACAGTAATGGTCTAGCCATCTAGCACGGCTTACCAAATATCGGCCATGTGAAAGGTAATAATGGCCGACAGGTGGCCATTTTGAATTAGATTGACATTTTGTTTTATAGTAATTGTTTATTATCTAGCACAGTTAACCAGATATCAGGCCTGTCGAGCTAAATAATGGCCGAATTGTCGGCCATTTTGAATTTAGGGTGCATCCCCCCTAAAAAAAAATATTTAGTTTTATAGTAATGGTCTAGCCATCTAGCACGAGTAAGAGAAGAAACAAAATGCAGCGGCAGCAGACTCAGCAAAAACAATAAGTCTCCACCACACATACACATAGTGGTATGAGTACTGAGTACACACAAGTACTGCAAAATCGGTATACATTTTGTGTACTCGATTACCAAAGTACTGAGTACTGGGCTCTTCAGCCCAGGCCTGACTCTCACTCACTCCTCCTTCTACATCACCCGCTCTCATCAGTGCTGATGATATTATGCGAGCGATCGCACACGCCCGCCATCACACGCCTAAAACAAAAGTTGAGGAGTATGAAAAATTGCACACCTCGTACAATATACAGATACAAAGGCAACACTCCTTGCTCATTTTGCAAACCACCACACTGCTCACTCTCATTTTATCTCACTCTCTCTCTCAATCATTAGTACCTGCAGCTATGGCCACATTTAATAATTTTCTTTACTTTAGAAGGGATTATTCTGGCTTTAAATTTACTAACGAAATGTTATTTTCATAACAATTTCCCTGTCTTTTGACCACAGCGATCTTTTGGACTGATCATACTGTTTGTTTCGACACATATTTTGTTCAGTATGACTATATTGGCTGGAAAAAAGCAAAACAGTATAAGTTCAAAGACTAAGGATAAGATAATACAGATAATTCAAATGAAATGGATATGCCTATTTTTTTCACCTATGACTTGTTGTTGCTTGAATGTAGTCATCTTCCTCACTGCTGATACTATAAAATGAAAAAGGACACCACATGTACAGAAACATACAATTTTACCCACTTGGCGGTGGCGGTAGCGAGACACAACCTCAAGTGGATGTAAATTTAAATTCTATAATTTAGCTCTTTAAGGGTTAATATTAGTAGTACATGTACTACTGCATAACATAAGCATACCCATGAGGGTATTTATTAAAATAGTGTGCATCACCAAGAAAAAAAAAGTTGTTTAAACAAGAGCGCTGATGCTAACGATATTCTCGCCATTAATTAAAATTGATAATGGCCTCAAAGTCAAGAGGTTAAAAATTAGATCTAAGTTCATAACCCCAAAAAGGCACATCTACACACCCCAAGGGATGTGTGTGTTCAATATGAAAACAATACGCTTTCCAAGATATTGAACAGAAACTGAACTTATCATCCCCCATTGATTAAAGTCAATAATAGCCTCAAAATTTAAGGTAGAAAATTATGTCAAAGGTCATAACCCTCAGAAGGCACATATACCCCTGTTGTGTGTATGCAATATCAAAACAATCCGGCTTACAGCTGAGATAAATCTTAGGAAACGAAACACTGATGCACGGTCGGACGGCTAGACATGCTGCTAACAATATCTCCCGACCTACTTCGTGGGCTGGGGATGAAAATTGATTTTACGTACTAAATAATCTGCAATGGCCTCAGATACCATGTAAGTGTCCGTGACAATCCAGGAGTGAGAGTGGTATATCATAATGTAGATTATAAATGGTACATCACAATGGAGATCATAATGTAGAACTGATTTCATTTTCAAATTAAGAGCAAAACAAAACTGAATCAGAAAAAACCTTCTGTGTAAGCAAAACAAGTTACAGTGTGACATCCCTCTTCAGATTCTCATCCACATGAGCAAACATGAGATGTTGACCCCCATGTTGATTTACTGCTGGGTCAGCATTAAATCAACATTGAGTGTATGTCTCATCCTCGCTAAGCTCAAAATAAAATAAAAATTCTGACATGACCTCTTGCAGTAAGCGTAGTATCTGTGGTCTCAGTGTGTAGTGTTGAAGTAGTTTCTCTAAAATCACGGCTTTCTGCACATACAGTGGTACCTAGATAACAAATTTCAGGTTGTATCAAATCTTTATGTCAAACAAATAAAAAAGCTGTGCCGTTGTATATCATTCCACTCAAGCAAAAATATGTCAACCCTCGAACCACTAACCACGACTATAGTCTCTTTATATCTGTTTTATTTGTTACCGGTAAATTACTGCTAATGGGAATGAAATGAGTTAAACATGAACAATTGCAAATGTTTAGTCACAAATTAAAGAAATATATGAGTAATTTTCATCCACTTGAAGTTCAAGTGGGTGAAAAATTAAATAAGATAACTTTGCAGGTTAAGAAAATGATCATGGCCAGTTCCCTCACACCCAGCTCTCCATCACACCCAGCTCTCCATCACATCATCTCCCAGTAGCTCTCCATCACACCAGCCATCAGTAGATTTCAATCACACCCAGCTCTCTCTTCTTTGCAGCCTAATCTGGTTCATATTGAACATGTCTTAGCTGGTTACTCATGTATGATGAATGATGTACACCTAATTTATTTGATTTTAGAGAAACACAAATAACCCTAAAACAGTCATCTTCTGGCCTTAATAAAATTTGAACAAGCCATAATACCACCCTGATTTTTTGTGATTGACAAGATTATAGATCTATACACACAAGAAAAATGGTGATCCTAAATCCTGTGCAACATTTAGATTTTGGCCCCAAAAGTTTAGAATTTATTAAAAAGAGTGAATTTTAAGGCAGAATTGTATACTTCTGAAGTTGCTCCGAGCAATTGAGCGATAGCACATTTAGCAATTTTCTTGGCCCTGGGTGGCTGGTTTGTCTTCCTCCAATAAGTCTGTGATTTTGCACTTTTAATCTAATGCAGAATATCTCTCAACACTGAAATTTTCAGACTTCTAGACTTCAGACTTCTATTTTATGATCTAGAGGCATCTGAAAACAGACCTGGAAAACAATCGTGATTTTTGTCGCATACCGGGGTCTACCCCCCGTGTATACAATGAATCATTACAGTCACTGTTATTATAGAATTGCCAAGTGTTTTTGGAAAACATGTTCCAAGTACCAGGTGAGTGAATAGTTACAATTTGGAGGATTTATGAGACATCAACTTTTTCACCATTGGTTGATTTGACGTTCTATGCACAGGCAATAGCTCTTCAAAAAAAAACTGTCACAAAAATGAAATCTGATAAGAATTGAGGGAGGATAAGCATTTCTTGTGAATTGTGGAGAGACGACACACGATGGCATAATATCACCCAAGGTTTAAAGGCTAAAAATGTACTTCAATAAAAAGGTCTTTTTTTTCAATCTTCATACTACAACTGGACCCGTATACAAATTGTATCCGAAGTGGAACACAGGAGCTGTACCTCTGTCCCGCTGGCTTAAATTTTCATACTTCTTACTTTGATAAAATATCTTTGTTTGTTTAAACTTTAAAAAATTAGAAAACATCGAATTGACCTGAAATTCTGAGGATAGTGATATTTTGATCCAAAATGTATATTTACTCAATTTAAAGTATAAAACTACACAATTCTGAAATCATACAGTGGTATTGTGAAAAGCTCCTTTGACCTTGCCTCCTTTTCCAAAATTTTTTAAGAGAATTTTGTAAAATCACAGTGTGTATTGACTATTCCAAAACTAAATCATTTCAGACATTTGTTTTAAAATGCAATGCAAGATGAAATTAACAGGTTTATAGAGGGAGGTAATGTACTAAAAGTCAGAGACAGACTTTTCAAGTATACAAAAATTGTCAATTGAAATTCTGAGTGGACACATCACTGTAAAATTTGTCCTTCTAAAATTTCACAAAAAGAAAATTACCAGTAACTAGAAAGAGTTGTTCAGAAACGAACAAGAAAGCAGCCCTCCATTATTGCCAGTCCGCCATTTTAAATTTAATATAGATCAGCATACTTTCTCAAGGTTTATTTTATATCATCGCTTTAGCTATTATGCAACATTACCGAGAAAATGAGAAAAAACAATTAAAAATGATAGTCAGCCATTCTGGATTTTATTTCTCCAAAATTTCTCAAGGGTTAACCTTGTGTGAGTCCTTACATTTTGTTCTATATGAATGGTCCAGATATTTTGTTTTGATTTTGGAGTGCGTAAATTTCATAAAATTACTCAAATTCAAAATGGCCATTTTCAAATTGTTTGCTCCCAAAAGTTTATCAGGTAATTGACTGACATTGCTGTGCATATTTGCCAAATAAAAAAAAGATCTGTTGGAAACTTTTTCATTAAAATGCGCTAATAAGTATTTTTTGTTAGTGGCCCTAGTAATTAAACGGTTGATAATATGGGAATCAAAATGTCCACAAAAATCCCCTGGTGGTATCTGATGCCTATGTGAAGTATGAGGAAGCAGAAGTTCATAAATCAGCTATCAGGCCTATATAAATCACTGAACATATAGCTGAATCATGGTGAAATATATACATTGAATTATGCATTTGAGATTGATGATTAGCTATGAGGTGGTAAAAATATAATTTGGAAATTTCAAGCTTTAAAATTATTACCAGTCATATTGTTTCGGTCTATTTAAAAGTTAGCAATAATGTGAATCCTCAGTAGCCGCTTAAGTTCGTTATAATGTGATTTTAATACTTTAAAAAAATCAGTTTATTTGACTCCGGTTGAATACCAGGGAAAGAGCGTCCCACTGGTCTGCTAGTCGGGACACTAGTAAAGATTGCCATGGGGGAAAGTAACAATGCCTGGAAATTTGTTTTTTTTAATTTGTTTTTCTTAATTATTGACGATTTCTACTTCAACGCCTGATTTTCACTTTTGATATGTTTTTCGCAACGCAATACACAAGAAAATTTTCTGTTTTTCAAAATACAAAATAGATAGCAGACAGAGCTGAACCTTTTTTTTATTTTCAAACAGTTATTGAGGGTTCATCCATTGATGTGAATTTCAACTGACCGCTGTAGAGCCGCATGCCTTGTTGGAGCCAAGTCACAGGCATGAGTCATTAATATTATGATCATCTCAAATGTCCATAATGACAGGGAAAATTTCAAACCCGGCCACGTGGACTGCAATTTCAGGGTTGCTGCCATTAACAGGATTAATTAGATAATGGCCTACAGTCACAGTCACAGTCACAGTAAGGCCATACTTTTATTATTATACTTTATACGGGTGGAAATTGCGAGGATGAAACACTGTGCAATGTCTGGATTCAGATTAAAAATAAAATCCAGATATATCTTCAAAATGCAGATTGTGTTGAAAGGCATAACTTTTTGAGGGGGGCGGATAAGACAAATGTAAGAGTAGTAGGGAATGACCTCAGTATCCGGTAGCCACGCGGGACGGCTTTATAGGTCGCGGATAGTTGTGTGTGTCTTATAAAAACTAGGTATACTTTGAATTGATTCCCCCCACAACAGTTACGATTTACTTAGTGATATATTACAAAAGATAATTTAAATAAAAGAGTGACGGATATTTTGAATTTCACCTTTTATATGACCTCTAAATTATGAAACAACTCGCAAAATTAGCTCTGCACCGTCAAATTAGTCAAAATTTAGGTATTACTAGATTGTTTGTGCCGTACAACAAAAAATAGTCTAATTAATATGCTAATTAATGCAAAATATGACGCAAAACATATTTCCCTAGCTGCGAATCATTGTGATTTTTTTTACACTATATCCAGGTCTATATCTAGCTCCTAAAACAACAAAAAATGGCTGTTATGGAAAATGTCCGGGTCCATGTCAATTTATACTGGACCGAAAACATATAATAAAAAAAGTCTGGTCTAACTAGTAGCACACATGTGTTTCTTTGATTTCTCGCTCAAATTTCAATCGATTTTCTTATTTTAAATTTCACAAGCACTATTTTCGAGTCTTCCCCCATCTACTCTGCATTGACTGAGAAACCGGCGAAAAACTCTGTGTCACTGCTCAGATTCACATTAAATTCATTAACCACTGCCCAGGGTGAATTCTCAACAAATTTTTATGAAATTTCACACACTATTTCAGGGTACAAATTAGGTTTTAAATTTTGAGGGGGGGACTGTCCCCCCCTGGAAATATTTTTAGGGGGGATTTTTCACTCAAAGGGGGGACTGTCCACCTTTGTAATTTTTGAGGAGGAGTTTTCAGGGTGTTACAATAATTAAAAAGCCAAATAGGCCAATGTGATTACAAAAAATTAAGTGTTTCTTTCATTTTAGATATCACCCCAAATGCAGGGGTCACAAGTAGATCTATAGATTATGTTGTTGACCAGTCTGCTTTGAAAAAAAACTGAGTTTTAAAAACTCCACTACGTGCCCGACTATATGCCGCTTGGCTAGCCAACTTTGCCTGCCTGGGCCAGCAGTGTTTGATAGCAGGTAGCTAAATCACTTGCCACACAGCAAACACAATAGTTCAACAAATGCTGGCTTTATGTTGGGCCAGCGTTGTAGACGATGGGTCAACATGAAGCCAGCATGAGAGGAGATATGGCGGCACAATGATGCGCTAAAGATGTGCCAGCATTTGCAATTGTAGGCGCACGATTAAACTAAAGCCGGCTAAATATTACCGTTGAAACATCACATGGAGAGCGTGAACAGAGAGCCGGACACACACCTAGTGTGACCTCATAATCAAAACACCAGCACTGGCCACACAGGGAACAAACACACCCCCCACTATGCTTCCACACACAGCGTGTTTATTAGGGATAACACATGAACAGGGTAGTTGGTATCAAGATAAACTAAACACGATTACATCAGACATATGTTGTGCCACGGAGGGCAGGAAAGAATGCGGGAATGTCCCGCACATGTGATAACTGATGTGCGGGATCAGAGTAAAAAAAATAGCCATCAATTGATGGCAGAACCCCTCAGCCGTAGACTTTGTCCATCAATATCTAGAAATAACTTGATTTGCCTGAGGGGCAAAGCTTGCGTCTCCACCGCCCCACAAAGTACATTAATCATAGAGAAATACAGTACTGTCACCAAATTTTTTTGTAAACCACGTGAAAATGTGATTTCAGAATCACACCAAAATCTAATCAGCATATGGCCAGGGTAAGTTGCTTCCTTGGAACAAATCGGTGAAGCAGTTCAAGCTCTTCAGAGTAGCATGTGATTCGTCGGCCATCTTGAATTTTGTTGAAAAAATGAAAAAAGGGAAACAATTCTCCTGACTTTTTTCTCAGGGCTACTGAGCATACACAAAAGATTAAATTTGAGTTGTGTAACAATATTATTAAATTTTGATAATAGCCAAAATGAGCAAAACTGAAAAATCAGCTGAAATCCTAAAAAGTAAACAAATATAAGTTTTTATTATCATAATCACACAACAAACTAATCAGCACACATCCAGGGTAGGTTTATTCCTTTGAACCAAACATGAAACAAATCCATGAAGCAGTTCAAGGTCTAAAAAGTGACATAGGATTTTTGCGGCCATCTCGAATTTTGTTAAAGCTGAAAAACGCAAAAAAAATTACCGGCAAATTCCCTAGGGCGAATATGCATACTGCAAATATTTAGAAATAATCCGATCAGGGGTGTATAGCTATATTACCAAATTTTAATGAAAGCCGAAATGAACAAAACTGAAATATCCGCTAAAATTCTGAAACGGAAAAAAATCAAAGTTTTTATTATCAGAATCACACCAAAAACAAATCAGTACATGTGCAGGGTAAGGTCTTTCTGGTAAACCAAACATAAAACAAATCCAGGAAGCGGTTCAAGCTCTAGCGTGCGCCATAGGATTTTGGCGGCCATCTTGGATTTTGCTGAAGAAGCTGAAAAACGCAAAAAAATTATCAGGCAATGCCTAAGGGCCAATATGCATACTGCAATTATTTAGAAATACTCTGAGCTGGGGTGTATAGCTAATTAACAAATTTTGATGATAACCAAAATGAACAAAACTGGAAAATCCGCTAAAATTCTGAAGCGTAAAAAAATCATAGTTTTTATTATCAGAATCACACCAAAAACTAATCAGCACATGTGCAGAGTAGGGTCTTTCTTTTAAACCAAACATGAAACAAATCGATAAAGCGGTTCAAGCTCTAGAGAGCGACATAGGATTTTGGCGGCCATCTTGGATTTTGTTGAAAAAACTGCAAAACGACGAAAAAAATTTACAGGACAAATTTCCTAAGGCCAATATGCATACTGCAAATATTTAGAAATAATCCGAGTAGGGTTGTATGGCTATATTACCAAATTCTGATGTGGCCAAAATGAGCAAAACAGAAATATCCGCTAAAATACTAAAACGTAAAAATATCAAAGTTTTTATTATCAGAATCACACCAAAAGCTTTTCAGCTCACGGCCAGAGTAAGGTCTTTCCTTTAAACCAAACATGAAACAAATCGATGAAGCATGTTCAAGCTTTAGCGTGCGCCATAGGATTTTGGCGGCCATCTTGGATTTTGTTGAAAAAACTGACAAACGCAAACAAAAAATACCAGACAAATTCCCCAGGGCCAGTATGCATGCTGCAAATATTTGGAAATAATCCGAGTAGGGCTTTTCGAGTGAAAGCAGAAACAAGTGGCGGCGGCGGCGGGCGGACTCGGCAAAAACAATAAGTCTCCACCACCACATAGTGGGTGGAGACTTAATGAGAAAAAAATTACCCCCACCACTACCAATCCCATGTCAATTTGTTTTTCAAATGGCTGCGGCAGCCATTTTGTTTTTAATGGATTCATCCCAAAAGTTAATCACATCATTAGAAATACCTAGAAAACAACCATACCAAACTTGAATGAGATCCAATCAATGGTTTATAAGTTATCGTGCCTACAAGCTTTTTAGCGGCCATCTTGGAAAATGGCCGCTTATCTTTTAGTGCCTAAAAAAATATATGGGATGAATTGCCCAGGCACATAGGTCATGTCTGTGGTTTTGTAAACCACGTGAAAATGTGATTTCAGAATCACACCAAAATCTAATCAGCATATGGCCAGGGTAAGTTGCTTCCTTGGAACAAATCGGTGAAGCAGTTCAAGCTCTTCAGAGTAGCATGTGATTCGTCAGCCATCTTGAATTTTGTTGAAAAAATGAAAAAAGGGAAACAATTCTCCTGACTTTTTTCTCAGGGCTACTGAGCATACACAAAAGATTAAATTTGAGTTGTGTAACAATATTATTAAATTTTGATAATAGCCAAAATGAGCAAAACTGAAAAATCAGCTGAAATCCTAAAAAGTAAACAAATATAAGTTTTTATTATCATAATCACACAACAAACTAATCAGCACACATCCAGGGTAGGTTTATTCCTTTGAACCAAACATGAAACAAATCCATGAAGCAGTTCAAGGTCTAAAAAGTGACATAGGATTTTTGCGGCCATCTCGAATTTTGTTAAAGCTGAAAAACGCAAAAAAAATTACCGGCAAATTCCCTAGGGCGAATATGCATACTGCAAATATTTAGAAATAATCCGATCAGGGGTGTATAGCTATATTACCAAATTTTAATGAAAGCCGAAATGAACAAAACTGAAATATCCGCTAAAATTCTGAAACGGAAAAAAATCAAAGTTTTTATTATCAGAATCACACCAAAAACAAATCAGTACATGTGCAGGGTAAGGTCTTTCTGGTAAACCAAACATAAAACAAATCCAGGAAGCGGTTCAAGCTCTAGCGTGCGCCATAGGATTTTGGCGGCCATCTTGGATTTTGCTGAAGAAGCTGAAAAACGCAAAAAAATTATCAGGCAATGCCTTAGGGCCAATATGCATACTGCAATTATTTAGAAATACTCTGAGCTGGGGTGTATAGCTAATTAACAAATTTTGATGATAACCAAAATGAACAAAACTGGAAAATCCGCTAAAATTCTGAAGCGTAAAAAAATCATAGTTTTTATTATCAGAATCACACCAAAAACTAATCAGCACATGTGCAGAGTAGGGTCTTTCTTTTAAACCAAACATGAAACAAATCGATAAAGCGGTTCAAGCTCTAGAGAGCGACATAGGATTTTGGCGGCCATCTTGGATTTTGTTGAAAAAACTGAAAAACGACGAAAAAAATTTACAGGACAAATTTCCTAAGGCCAATATGCATACTGCAAATATTTAGAAATAATCCGAGTAGGGTTGTATGGCTATATTACCAAATTCTGATGTGGCCAAAATGAGCAAAACAGAAATATCCGCTAAAATACTAAAACGTAAAAATATCAAAGTTTTTATTATCAGAATCACACCAAAAGCTTTTCAGCTCACGGCCAGAGTAAGGTCTTTCCTTTAAACCAAACATGAAACAAATCGATGAAGCATGTTCAAGCTTTAGCGTGCGCCATAGGATTTTGGCGGCCATCTTGGATTTTGTTGAAAAAACTGACAAACGCAAACAAAAAATACCAGACAAATTCCCCAGGGCCAGTATGCATGCTGCAAATATTTGGAAATAATCCGAGTAGGGCTTTTCGAGTGAAAGCAGAAACAAGTGGCGGCGGCGGCGGGCGGACTCGGCAAAAACAATAAGTCTCCACCACCACATAGTGGGTGGAGACTTAATGAGAAAAAAATTACCCCCACCACTACCAATCCCATGTCAATTTGTTTTTCAAATGGCTGCGGCAGCCATTTTGTTTTTAATGGATTCATCCCAAAAGTTAATCACATCATTAGAAATACCTAGAAAACAACCATACCAAACTTGAATGAGATCCAATCAATGGTTTATAAGTTATCGTGCCTACAAGCTTTTTAGCGGCCATCTTGGAAAATGGCCGCTTATCTTTTAGTGCCTAAAAAAATATATGGGATGAATTGCCCAGGCACATAGGTCATGTCTGTGAAAAATAAACAAAATTCATCAGTTAAAATGACCCCAACTACCACCATGTAATTTTTTTTTGTTTTAAATAGCTGCTGCAGCCATTTTGTTTTCAATGGATTCATCCCAAAAGGTAATCAGATCAACAGAAATACCTAGAGAAAAATTGTACCAAATTGGAATGCAATCAAACCAACGGTTCATACGTTATCATGCCCACAAGCTTTTTCTGCGGCCATTTTTTTTTAAATGGCTGTGGAAGAAATTTTGTTTTTAATAGATTCATCCAAAAAGTTAAATCAGATCATCAGATATACCTAGACAACAACCATACCAAATTTGAATGCAATCCAACCCACAAGTTTTTTAGGCGGCCATCTTGGAAAATGGTCGCTTATGGCTTGTTGCCAAAAAAAAATATATGGGATGAATTGCCCAGGCACATAGGTCATGTATGTGAAAAATAAACAAAATTCATCAGTTAAAATGACTACCACCATGTAAATTTTAGTAAGAGCTGAATTTCTGACCGCCCGTCTGACCGCTCGCCTTTGGTGATCACTATACCCCACAGGCATTCGGGAATCCCGCGTTTGCGCACCCTAATTTGTGCCCTGTATTTTCCATTCAAGTCACGAATACCCTGAAACTACCCTGAAAGTTTTGCTAAGTATTTCCAGGGTTCATACACTTTGGGCAAAACAAAATTCAAGACTTTTGAAGGCCCAAAAGTAAAAAACAAGTAAAACATTAATTATACAATGTACAAACATTCGAAAAACAAATTTACAAGCATGTAGACATGTAGCAAGCCCACGTATTGACTCCAGGGGGTGCGCTGACCGCTCGCCGATGACGTTTAAACATACTTTTTGGCGATCAATATTTCTGGATGGCAAATAATTTGGCGTGTAAAATATCACCATGTGTTTTGTCACATGACTGACAATTAGTCAGTCTTCACTGGGCCACAGTCGGCCGCGGTGGTCATCAGTTGCTGTACAAAAATACAAACAACAAAAGCACTGAACTGTGCATATACATCACGTGCACTAAGACGCCGCGCGGTGGATTTCTGATTAGAGCGTGCATGTAGGCCTGTATATATAAGCAGATGATAAGCCCACAACCTGACAACAGAGTTTTGCTGACAGCTTGCTAATACGACAGATCAATAGCTCTCTGTCGCCAGACCACTACAATTTATTGCTATTGTCTGATAACTGCTGTGTATGCTGTTGCCTAAGATAAGCTGCAATACTGTTTCATGCCAGTCCAGTCAAGCGTCAAATCAGATTCCAGTAACTACTACAAGACAAGGGAAGGTCGCGTGACGGGATGGCACGATGTAGGCCTATGGCCTATGTAAGGGGTGATAATTACCTATAGTCCATAGGGTTTAGTAGGTTTTCAACCAAGTCACAATACATGTAGGCCTACATGGTAATGCGAATGATGCCAGACAGCTATTGTAATGTACAGCATAATATATATAGGCTACAGTACTCTACTACCACCACCAGACCTTAGGACACTGTTTTTTATTTCTCTGTTTTAAAGCAGAAAAAAATTAAAATCAAATAAGGGCGGTAAAAAAAAACATTTCAGAAAAGAAAAACATTGAACCTATTTTTGGAGAAGTTAATGAGGGCGCCTAATTAAAAAAAACATTTGACAAATTTCTAGAAAAAATAATGAGGGCAGCGAGATAAAAAAAAACTTTTGACCTATTTAAAAAAAAGTTAATGAGGGCGACGTAAAAAACAAGGAAAAAAAATCATAGCTGGAAAAATATTTTTTATCTCTCGAAATGAACCTGGGTATTTTTCAGAATGTTTTTTTTATCTCCTGAAACTGACTGTTTTTTTGGAAATCGGTAACAATCTAATGCGCGAGCTGGGCGGAAAAAGCACATGTTTTTTTTGGTAATGTGCGGCCTAAATCTAATGCGCGCGCTCATCGAAAACAGAGAGAAAAAACATAGTGGTCTTAGTCAATAATTTTCAAGAAAAATTGTACACCCATATCCATAGTATTTGAAATAAATGCAGAACTATCTAGTTTTAAAATAGCAGTAACTTAGCAGTAAATAGCATACACAGAGCAATGTGCAGCCTGTTCCAACCAGACACAGACGGCACGCGTGTATCAAAATGCAGACAGCTTTCTCAGCAAACACGAAGACCTGACCCAATGTTGTTTCAATGTTGGTCCAGCGCCGTTGGCGGTGGGCAAATATTGAAACAGTATTGGGTCAAATCCTCGCGTTTGCTGGGCTCCACACAGGTGTCCGTCTACACCGACCCCTCCCCCGCCATAATATTCTCGCCAGCCGATCAGGGTATTTTTAGCAAGACAGCCGGCCAATCACAAGCTTACTACAATACTTGAAATTGAGAGCGGGGGACATATGACGTCAACCATCTGCAAATTCTAACATGCGAAGGAGCAGTGTCTAGAGTGGGCAGTGTATAAATAGCAGTGATGGTCGCTAAGCGACCAAACAAGCGCAGAATAGGCTAAGGCAGTTTTTACATCCATACTAAGGCAGAGACACATTTTAAATATTAAAAGAAAAAAATCAGAGAAAAAAACACAGATGATATGGCTATGCCCACAGAATGAGATACAGCATCAAATACCTCATGACAAAAAAGCAAAGCCACTGACATCTTGATAATACCGTAATTACTGAGAAAAACTAACAAATTTGTTAGATTACCTGGAATGTGAAATTTTCACTGACAATTAACACACTGAAAAATCAAAAAGACGCCTATTGGCGAAGTGCAGCGCTTCTCAGTGCCAAATTGTCAACTTTTTCAGAAATCTTTTAAAATATCGTTTGAAATAAGGCCAAAATGTTCAATTTATGTCAAATAAAGTTGTGCACGGAACAATAGTACATCTTACGAACCTCCACACATGAAATTTACATGGAAAAGTTTAATACATTTCTCAGACTAGTAAAAACAGTTTTGGTACCCTACTTCAAAACGGGACACGATTCCATTAAATTTTTTTTTTTTAATCTATTTGCATATAAATCTACTATAATGTGATAAATTATGTTACATGAAGTCTGTTTTACGTCACTGATATCTCAGTAATGTCATGTAATGTCACTGATTCTACCCAACCAGTCCTATAATCGACCTGATAAATCAAGGCCAAATTTAGTCTTTTATAATTATGAGGGCAAAATGGAAAGTAGGTTAACACATCTTTTATTGGAAGCCATCTGTGGCTGAAATCTTCAATTTCAAGTTTTGTTTCAGCCATGATTGGACTATACTTACCCCCGCTTATTGTGTCACCCAAGTGTACTATTGGGTCCACAGAGTCACAGGAGTGCACATGTATGCATTGGAAGATGGGGAGATGAGGATGAGGTTCATATGTAGCCCACACAAGGCTATACATTTGGTGTGAATCTTTTCATTAGGCATAGGCATTATGACCTAAACACTTTTACTACCCAGCAAACTTGAGACGTTGGCCCAACGTTGGTTTACCGTTAGCCTATCGTCTAAAACGTTGGCTCAACAGTAAACCTAATGTTTGCTGGGTACGACAGGGGTTAAAACAAAGGAATATTTCACAGCAGCGCATGGTCTTTGATTTTCAAAGGCTTTCTCCTGCAATCTAACGCATATTGGGCACAGCCTGTCCCTCAGTGAGTGTGGAACTAGTTCATAAGGAAACCCGTAAATAAGATTATATTTTTTTCGACCAAACGACTCTCCTTGGATTTGCCCCTACTTACTTCTTTTAATTTTTATTATTATTTGATAATTAACCCGGATCTTTTTTATATGGGACTATAGGCCTAGACATCAGAAATTAAACTTACGTTAGTTTAGTATTCTTCTGCGGTTTTGAATATTACATCCCTGCCCAACAAGCTATGTTGGGGCAGATGTTAGGCCTGCCACCTCCCCCCCCCCTTTATGCAACACTCCGGACGTGACGCTACATGAACTTCCCTTGGCCAAAATAGCTTTATTTAGGCCTGATTTTATTTAATATAGCTGACATCTGATAATCCCCATCGTACCTTATTACCATGGTTATAGTGATAAATATTATTTCTATTACAAATAAATGTATATACAAGACTTCCTCCATCTTATTTTTTTAAAGTAAATGTTTCTAATAGAAAGTGTAGGCTGTGGGGATTTGATAATGAACATAGGCCTAATCATCTAAATGTGTTGGTAGACGTATATGACTAGTCTTAGCAATATAACGTTGAATATGCCTACTACATTTATAGATAATATGTGATAAAAAACAGTGTCAATATAACAATAATATCTTGGGGGGGAGGGAGGAATCTCCTGTGTCCCCCTCTTTATCCAGAACGTGGATCCGCCACTGAAAAATGTTTGAAAATAACATGCTTTGTATTTCAGTAAATTTGATTTGCACCGATAGGCGTGTGCACATTGCTCCGATAGGCGTTCAACCAGACAAAACTTTAGTTTTGGCGAATAATTACAAAATAAAGCTACCAGTTTGCTCTCCAGTTGTTTAGTTGTACAGTCTGGACTCTAATCTCTACCATTCGATTATATTATGACGTTATTATAGCTACTTACCAGCAAAAATGGGTTTGAAAAGGACTAGAAGTCCTGAATATCAGGATGGGTAGCCAACTGTTTACATTCGTCTGAACAAACTACTGAATTTTTTTTTTTTTTTTTTAGGAAAAAAGTCAAGTAATGAGTTACCAACCATAATCAAAGTAACTCTAAAAAACCTTACGTAAAGGAGAGGGGGTCAGAAAGCGTCAAAAAAATTGTTACGTAATGTACAGATAAGACATGCATGGAAGTGAATTTGGCGCCAAGTAAAATTTAAAAAAATTCTTACCTACTGATTGGTCGGAGTGACAAAAAATAAAATAAAAAAAAATAAAAAATTCCTACCTACCCACTGGTTAAAATGACAAAAAATCGGAAACAAACATACATTTCTTTTTGGCCTCACTGTGTATATTGGCTGTCATTTAAAATCTTCTAAGGAATGGCTACTTTGCTGTTTTAAAAAAAATTGTGAATATGGCTTTCAAAATTTTCATTTTCAAGGCTTTTCAGGGTTTTTGGCAAAATTCATACACTTTCAAGCCTTGAAAAAATAATTAGAAATTCGAGGCTTTTAAGGCCCCGTACGAAACTTGTATTTCAGAAGCTAGACCATTTGACATGTGATGAAATTCTGAGACGAAACTAATGGGTTTAAAGAAGCCAACATTTTTAATTATTGAAGGATTGGCTACTCGACAGGAGTTGGCCATCATTAACTGATTCAGTTAACATTAGCGATGTTGCCAATGACGACTGGAGTACTGTTTTCACATTTTATCGCCAAGGCCAAGGTCATATTGAATGATGGTCAAATCAAGTCGATCAGCGTTTTTTATTTATTTTATTTAAATTACATGTACTAGAATATACCGTATACATGTTAAATTGAAGTCCAGCAACAAAATCTTATTTCCAACAGGGATCACTGTGGAAATAAGATTTTGTCGCTAGACTTCTTACAGTGAATTTCCCTTACAGTGTTTTTTTATCTCTGGTGGCAAGTATGGTGGCACCCTGTATATAGTATTTATTACATGGTGATGTTATCTGTTCTTTTGCACTGAAAAAAACTATCTATCTATCTATATGAGGCTAACTTTTATTTTTAAACTATACAATATTTTTCAATGACATTGTCAGGGTAGTCAACCCACCAATAGAAAAGTGCTTGTAAAATGTCATGACAATTGGTTGAGAATTGATCATAATATATTGAAAATCATGATAGACCCTACACTGACACTGTGACTGAGTGACGCACTGCACAGACACAGTGCTGAGTGTGACACTCACAGACACAAGTTACACTGACTTTGACTTTGTACTCGAGCAGCATCTCCTTTTTGGAGTATCAGGCTGGAGGGGGAAAGGGCTGGTAGACTTAGTCAACCAGCTGACTCTTGAACGCTACCACAGTTTTTGATTCTATGGCAGATGCCGGAAGAGAATTCCAATCAGGGATAGTTCGATGCCAAAAAGAATTTTGTCCCAGTGAGAGTAAACTAAAGAGTCTGACAGAGTTAGAGCAGAGTGATTAATAGAATTTAGAAATCTTTAATTTCATTTTGGACCATCTATCTTCTTCCATTCACGGGTCACTGTTCGGACAAACTATAAAGCCTAATTACAATAAGTAGTTGAGAAATCAGCGAAAATTATTTATCTCCAGGCCTAGTCTAGAACAGCGATTCGCATGTTTCTTTTATTATCGCCCTCCCGGTCCCGACCTGAGTCTGAGACTGAGACTGAGTCCAATCTATAATATATTTGACTGTCTAACGATCTATGTAGGCTGAATTTACTGTAACACAACATGATTTCATCATATTTTTGTTTAGAATTTACACATTGAACACAATCGGATATTCTTTCTCTATTAGATTAAATATAATCTCACAACTTGTTTTCAGGAGAGGAGGTGTGTTGATTACCGGAAGCAGCATGTTCTCTGGACATTTGCTATTTTCTCGTTAGGTGGCAACAGCGACCAAAATCTATCCACCGACACATCAGTTTTGCATGCTTTTTGGCAGTCGAAAATGTCAAGTTTTAGCCCGAATTTTTACATGTGCTAACACTCGACAGAATTACCTTTTAATAAAGAGCACATTTATCATTCAACATTGTATCTTCCGAACGCTAAAAACGTCGTAATATAAATTTCAAAACAACTGTGATAGTTTTTCTAGCCGAAAATGTAGAAAATAGACCACTTTATGCATAAAAAGGACCAGTCTTCCCGTGTTTTCCAATACGCTTTTTCATGGGGGTCGTTTCACTTAGGGTATGTTTTTGAAGTAATTTCAACTGCTAAACCTAAATAACTTAGTGATTCACATAGATAATATGTTACTCTTCCAAGATTGACTGCACAAGTTACTGTACATTGAATAGTTTCAGATTATTCAAAAAAACATAGCCATGTGTCGGAAGACATCCTTTCAGTGGTGATTTCTACCTGCATGTATATTTTTCTGTGATAAAGTCAATTTTTTTAATAGGTATAAAAATGAATTTAATGAACAAATACTTGATGTTTCCCCCCTCTTATTTTAAATATATAAAAAACTGTGCAAAAAAGTAGTTGTAACCATTTGATATATCAATGTTCAAAAAGGACCACTTTTCGATATATCCACCACTTTAGTTAATAATAATTTGTTTCATTGCTTATAATAGTTTCCATCGCTGATTCTTTATTGTAATATGTTGGCATTTGTTGACATAGATTGCGTTAAAAAAGTAAAATAGAAGTTAAAAAGTGAAAATTATCACTGATGTAGATTTTAGACCACTCATGTTTTATCAACATTCAAACATAGATAGATAGATAGATAGATAGATAGATAGATAGATAGATAGATAGATAGATAGATAGATAGATGGATGGATGGATGGATGGATGGATGGATGGATGGATGGATGAATGGATGGATGGATGGATGGATGGATGGATGGATGGATGGATGGATGGATGGATGGATGGATGGATGGATGGATGGATATTTATTGACGACGGTAAGTCTATGCAGACGTATGCGTCAATAAAATGAACATATGTACAAGACTATATACAACAGGATTAGTTCGGTATAATATGCATGCTAAGTTAATTTAAACATGTTAAAATCAAACGACATTATATACTAAAACAAGCACAGGTTAAATAAAATATGCATGAGAACTATTTAAAATAACCTACAGTTGAACAGCATCGGCATGATATTTTTAAGTTTCCCGTACCAAAACCAGAGATAAAATTGCTACTGTATATAGCAAAAAAAACCTCTGGAAAGCGTAGAAACCGAGTAATTACATAATGAGTGAGAGTATGTATAAAGAAGAAAATAATAAACACCAAAATTAATAGAGGAATCACCAGCCGCACCAGTCGCTGATACCACAGTGGTGTTCCCCCAACAGCATGGATGATTTCATGAGTGGATGATTAGAGGAATCACCAGCCGCACCAGTCGCTGATACCACAGTGGTGTTCCCCCAACAGCATGGATGATTTCATGAGTGGATGATTAGAGGAATCACCAGCCGCACCAGTCGCTGATACCACAGTGGTGATCCCCCGATAGCATGAATGATTTCATGAGTGGATGATTAGAAGAATCACCCGCCGCACCAGTCACCCTACGCCCCAATCGTTTTATAAAGTAGAGGTACCCGACACGCTTTAGGTTTGAAAACAGCTATAGGTGTATTTTGCTAAGCAAATTACTAATGGTCGATGTGTAGATGACATAATATATATAAATTTATCGTCGTTTGAGAGTGAGTTAAATTCACTATTTAGTAGTTTGCTTTCGGCAAGTAAACTAGCTCGCTGCATAGAGAAGTAAGAGCAAGTAATTAAAAAATGAATTTCGTCATCAACAGAGTTTGATGTACATCTTTGACATATGCGCTGTTCTAGTGGTAGTTTTTGCGGCTTGACATGCCTTCCTCGTTCAATTTCTTGCTTTGATAGACCAATCAACTTGATATGTATTAATCAAACATGATTTAACTTGTTTGATGAGACGATTGGCATTTTCTACCCTATGATTTTCCCAAACGTCGCGGTGATTTGTTAGGAATAATAATGACCTGATGTGAGAGCACCAATTTGTTTCACCAATAAAATCAAGAGACGCCAGTGAGTTGTACACAATTCTCAAATAACAGCTTCTAGGCAAGGAGATCAAGCGAATCCAGTATTTCAAAGCTAGAATTTGTTGTTTTAAAAAGAGAGGATACCTTCCTGTATCCCCATAAATAGTAACTGTTGTGGTTTGTTGTTTGACTCCAAGCATATTTTTCAAGAATGATAAATGGACTGTCTCGAAGTCCAAATTTTCTTTACCAATAAATAGTACCTCGCTACCATACATCAGTATTGGCTCTATTTGGGCTTGGAATACTTTTAGAGACAATTTTGGCGTTAGATGTCCTAAGTTGTGACTATAATTTCTAATTGTGAATATTGCTTTGCGAGCTTGTTCAGCCAGATACGAATAGTTTTTTACAAATATATTTTTATTATTACTACACCAAAGATCTAAATATTTATATTTGTCCACGATTTCAAGCTTATTTTCGGCCAGTGTGAAAGAAAATGAATGTTTAGCATATATTTGGTTGTAAATCACTATTTTTGTTTTAGCAATGCTTATTATCAGATTTCATATTTCACAGTACTTGTAAAATAAGTCAATTTGTGCCTGTAGGCTCTCTGCAGATTCTGAAAAGAGGACTATGTCGTCGGCAAATAGGAGGTACGCAAGGTATATGTCTCCTATCTTAAGACCGTATTTAGGATTTAAATATTCTCCGAGATCCTGCAGGAATTCATTGAAAAGTTTGGGGCTTAAGACACCCCCCTGCATGACACCATAACGGTTTTTAATAGGCTTGCTAATCTTGCCATTCCATTTAACACGACTGCTAGATTTAAGAAACATAGATTTGATTGTATTCAGAAATTTTCCGTCGAAATTGCGCTGCTGCAGTTTCAGGATAAGTGCATCTCTGTTTAAATAATCGAAAGCTTTGGTCAAATCTATATAACAAACGTAGAGCGGTCTTTTACGTGTTTTTGCGTTTAAATCAGATTGTACAACACAAATAAATTATCAGTTGCCCTACAATCTTCAAGTTTTTGAATGACAATCTATTTTCGAGTACAGATTCAAAAACTTTTGCAAGAGAGGGAATCAGAGAAACTTCCCGATAGTTCTGTCGATCTGACTTATCACCCTTTTTGTGAACTGGGTATATCAACCCTTGTGCCCAGTCATCTGGAAACTCTGCCGAATCGAAAATGGTATTGAATAATGTTGTCAGTAAAGGTGTGAAATATTTAATGTCCGAAGAATATAACTCAATCGGAATTCCGTCAATACCCGACACTTTACCTTTTCTTATTCTACCTAGCGCTTTCTCTACTTCGTCCAATTGAATTTTACCATTGAGAATGTCATATCTATTCTCCGAAAATGTCAAATATCACATACGCTGCTAGCAGTCAGAGGTCACGTACAAGACTCTTCTGTTATGTCAAAAGTCACATACTTTTTTTACCTTCCTGGACCTAACCTTTCATAAAAGCAAAAAGTATCTCTCAGGCATAATAAAAAAATACCTGCCATTAGTATGTATAACCTTGAACTAAGATATATACTCTGTACGCCTCACCTTCGACGTACCAAGGAGTATTTGAACAAAAAAAAAACATTTATTTTTTCGTAACGTACGTGATTTATTGACACCCAAAACTTACCACTTACAAATCTCACACATGGCAGCACGCTTTGATATAGACAGCAAGGCTGCTTCAAAGAACCATTCGCCAAGTAATTTTGACACACCCTTGCATAGCAATTGACTCATGTAAGACATAGTGATATGTGGTTAAAGATCGTGGTAACGTACGTGATGCTCAAAATAGTTTGCATCCCTTCAGAAACAAATGATTTTTGAAAAGCCGGGGTAATGGGATGCTTGTTAGTAGTAGTACTTTTTGCCCCCATCAGGGGAGGGTCATTAGAGATCGGTTCCGTCAGTTCTTCCGATCAACTGTGGTGCTAATGGAGCTCTCGCATCAGTGCTGGCGCTTGTGTAGGCTGTGGTAGCCTTAAATAACCGGCAATAGTGTGTTTGACATTAGGTCTCTCACGTGGGATGAATGGAGTCACTCAGAGTTATCCTACCTATTGTAACTCTGGAGATTATCCGACCCGAGAATAGTGGAGCTGTGCGAAATGCCAGTTTCAGCATTAAATTGCACAGCGAAACCCAATTCTGCGGCCGTCTATGCATGTCTGGGGGTACATCCCCTAGACATGCCCAGAACCCATTATCGGCGAGCGAAGGAAAACGCTCTCAATGACCCACCACCCCCACCCTCACATCATCATCTGTACATCTTTTCATCTCATCAATTGACTACAACGTTTTTATAGTATTACAATGTCTCTTAAAAGACCTTTTGTGCCGAAAAGTGACGTAAAGCAATGATTTACTACTACTACTACTACTACTACTATTGAAAAGTCAAGGCTTATTATATAATACAGATGGCCTTCCATCGAAATAAAACTTGAGACTTCAGAGTACAAGTTTTTATATCTGTTTTCTCATTTCAGAGAAATTACACAAAATGATGAGTACTTTCTTGGGAGATCAAAAATCTTTGCCGTAACGTCACGTACGTTACGTTCGTGTTCAGATCGCATAAAAACTATGTAAAAAGCAGTAGATTACCCCCCTTGTGGTCCTAAGTTCAACTCTGCTCATTATTGCACAAAATATAATGAAAAATAGCTAAGTATGCGGTAAAGAGAGACCTTTATTCAACCTCTCAAACGACAACCTCCAAAATCAGCCACTGACCTAGTTTAGTGTGCCTAGATCCATATAACTAATATATTAGCCCATGATCTTTTTCATTTATGTATATGCATGCCAACTATCATCTACAAAAAGCATAATACACAAAATCGCGCCACTACCACTGAAAGAAACAATTAACCTTTTAATTAACCTTTTAACCTCTTATTTATACTTTTAACCTTTTATTGGTCTCTACAAATGACAAATGCACATAAATAAAAAAATCGTATATATAATTATTAAATTAATGTAACAAAAAATGTTACACAGAATGATATGGTAAAGTTTGGTGAACGAATTTTGTATTTTAGTACATGGCGATAGAAACATTGTGTGGCTAATCTCCATTTCGTGGCTTGTTGTAAAATCTCCAGATGCATTCAGGAAATGTTGGGATGTCATTTAAATCTAGGATAAATAATCGACCGACGTAAAACAAAATTTAGATGGTATATAGGCCTATACTGCCAGGAATGAATTTGAAAGAACGGTGTTCCCACCTCGGCACGCTTGTTTTCAAGAAACAGTTATTACATGATCTGTTTGGGGAGGAAAAAGACTAGCACATAACATGAATTTAAAGCTAATTTATTTCATTATTCGTTGAAAAAAAATTGTGGGGAGCCTCAAGATATTGTCATGAGTGTACAGAAAGCGACGTAAAGCAATACTCACTCACTCCATGCATAAAGGGGATTATTTGTAACTTGTAAGTCTATTCTAAGTGTTGTAGGGTTTGTGTGTTTTCTAACTATAAATGTGTATTGCCTATACCGAGCCAAATCAGATTCGTACAGTTAGTCAGATTTGGAAAATCATCTATTGGATTTCCATTAAGGTGAATTCCTTGAAAATAGAAATACTGACATAACCTGGGAGTGATGTATGTGAAACGATTAGAGGTGATACTTATGCGAACCAGATGTGACCCCATTATGGCGTCCACCAATGAATCGCTGTCTGTCAAATGGTTGCCATAAAGACTGAGGTCGGTGATTGGTGAACCGGAAAATAAACCTGCAGGCAGAGAAGTCAAATTACAAAACGAGAGATCCACATGTTTGAGTCGATTCAAATTGCTGAATGTATTTGTATGTATAGATTGTAAGTTATTTCTGTCGAGATATATCCTTGTCACTTTCACGAGGGTGGAAAATGATGTACTTTTTAACATGTGTATTTGATTTCCTGACAGATGTATTCGGCTTAGAATAGGAGGGTTTCCCAAATTAGGTGTGTCAGGCAGCATATTATCTGCCAATATAATGTCCATCAGCAATGGCGTGTGCAGAGAGAAATCGTCTTCTATGGACGTTATGGCATCTGAATCTAGAATAAGCAAATCCGAGGTATAGGTAATCAGGAAGTTCAGTCAGGTAATTTTCGAAGGTAAATTAACTTTATACATTCTGTAGAGTGACTACGCACTTACTGTTATTATGAATGTTGGTAGATCATGACTGAAAAAAACTGGTCGTTCAGACAGACAGATTCATTTATTTAAAAACTCCTGTTAACCCTTCAAATCCCCACGATGCATTAAAGCATCATTTTACATCCCTGAAAACACAATTTATTTCCCTACAACTAAGGATTTTAGAAGGAAAATTTTCATGAAAATGGTTTACCAATACATGGTAATTTTCTTTAATTTCTCACCCACATCAAATCATTTTCCTTCACTACAAGTCGCGAATTGCTAATTGCGACAGCAATTCGCGACTTGTAGTTGATAAAGATGATAATGTTAAATTCAGGCTTGAAAAGGTTAAGACATGATCATATGTCGCCATCAAAAGAACAACCTTACTATTATTACGTTTAATAGGAATTAATGAAACAATAATGGATACAAGAAGTTTCTCAAGCATTGTATTTTTCAAATATGTAGAGAATTCACACAGTAGATAAATTTAACCATGATTCCACTAAAGCTGGTGGAGTCTGTGGTCATTTTATTATTGGAAATTCTTGAAAGTTTTTGATTTGGTATTTTTTTAGTACTGGATGTGTCTAGATTATTGATTCTTCCTTTTCATGATTTTCGATCAAGCATGACATTCTAACAGGCTGATTTGGTGTAAGTGTGTTCACGTGTGCAGCTTCTGGATGATCTTGGGAATTTTCTCCTTCAGTTCCAAAGTTAAAATAGCGAACATCCTCACTGGGAAATCTTATATTCTGAAGTTTATATGTCCTAACTAGATAGACGACACCTGCAACTATTCCCAGGATGACCATCACGACGAAACAACACAATGTGATGACTGTCTTCTTGGAGTTATGCCCCATGGATGGCTTGTTGATTCCCTGTCCTGTTATCACTGTTACAATATCTTGAGCTGTTGAAGAGGCCTTTGATGGATTGGTGTTAGAATCGGTGGTTATGGTGATGAGGTTTGCTGTGATATGTGCCTGTGTTGAATAGCAGACCATATTATCAGGTGATAAATCTTTGAGGAGTTTGCCTCTCTTGTCTAGAGGCTCTGCGCATGTATCATTGTCATAACTGCCTTCATGGTGTAAAAATCCTCGAGGATCAGAGACAGCCCAGCTGAGACGACAATCACAATTAAATGGAGAACCTCCCCAAGCCAATCTTCGAAAGTCTTTAAGTCCTTTAAATTGATACTCATGTAGCGTAGTAATCTTAGTATTGCCTATACCGAGCCAAATCAGATTCGTACAGTTAGTCAGATTTGGAAAATCATCTATTGGATTTCCGTTAAGGTGAATTCCTTGAAAATTGAAATACTGACATAACCTGGGAGTGATGTATGTGAAACGATTAGAGGTGATACTTATGCGAACCAGATGTGACCCCATTATGGCGTCCACCAATGAATCGCTGTCTGTCAAATGGTTGCCATAAAGACTGAGGTCGGTGATTGGTGAACCGGAAAATAAACCTGCAGGCAGAGAAGTCAAATTACAAAACGAGAGATCCACATGTTTGAGTCGATTCAAATTGCTGAATGTATTTTTATGTATAGATTGTAAATTATTTCTGTCGAGATATATCCTTGTCACTTTCACGAGGGTAGAAAATGATGTACTTTTTAACATGTGTATTTGATTTCCTGACAGATCTATTCGGCTTAGAATAGGAGGGTTTCCCAAATTAGGTGTGTCAGGCAACATATTATCTGCCAAAATAATGTCCATCAGCAATGGCGTGTGCAGAGAGAAATCGTCTTCTATGGACGTTATGGCATTTTTGTCGAGGTATAAAAACATCAGCTGTTTGAGCCCTGAAAACGCATTTTCTTTTATTATTCTAATGTTATTATCAGACAAATGTAATATCATTAATTCTGCTAGGTTCATAAATTGGTTTTCCTCGTCCAAAGTTAACAAATTTCCACTCAGAAGTAGGATTCTTAAAGTCGTAAGGCTCCGCAAGGCCAAGGGTAGATTCGTGAACCTGTTTCCACTTATATCAACTGATTCTATTTTACTTTCAATGAATCTAAACATATTCTGTGGTAGATCCTCCAATGTATTACTGGTAAAATTTAAGTGAAACCAAGATATTTCGTTTCCAAATTTCTTAAACTCGGGTAGTTTATCCTTATTGAAGCCTTTGTTGTTACACATGATCCTCAACATATCTGCCTGCAAAGAGATTTGCTTGATAAAACTGTTGAATCCTCGTCCTACCGACTAAGTGTCAACTCGAACCGGAAAGCATAGGCATATTGCAACTATTTATGTCTGATCCTGAGCATATATAGGAGTTTGCAAATATGTAATTATGTATTAAAACAAAACTATCGCCATCCCCCTAAAATTTGGTTTTCAATGAAAATTTAAAAAAACATTAAATATATGCATAATGTTTGCAGTTGATTAAAAAATACAAAACTATACCGACTGTATTGTTTACATGTACATACTGTGTTATGTTCCTTGCTGCAAGTACAGGGTAGTTTGGCGGGGCAATCTCCAACCACATACCCTGCTTCAATAAGAACCATGAGCACCACAGTCAGATATCCTAGCATTGTTATAGCAGCTGGCAATCACCACGGAGAAAACTAAAAATATAAAATGTTAGAATGCATTACGAACATGTGAATATTTTATAATACAAGTTTTTTTGGTGTTATTTGATTCCTTTGATGATTTTGAATGTGTTCAGCCGGTCGTCCTCTTTACAAATTTGGACATTTATGAATATACAAATCAAGGTCCTCATTACTGAAAATCATTTTTCCTTCTGTAACGTTCTAGCTATGGTTGATAACAATACAATACCAGTGTCATGTCTACACCTAAGTTTTCCAGGTCAAGGGTTATGAAAAAACTATCAACATATCTGGCAAATTTGTTTTTACAAAACAACTATATAAACTATGTAAGCTAACAGCGACACGTGTTTATATTTCTCAGTAGCCTACATTAATTCACATGTACAACAAAGTAGGTCTACATTCTGTCTTGTGTAGCATCATATTTTTTCTCTATATTGGTGGTTTTATTTTGCATATTTAATTTATATAGATATCTAAATAATCATGATAATAAAACCTATGTTTAGGTACTTATTTTATCATACATGTGTACTTTTGGTATTACAGATAATGCTCAACCTATGATACAAAACAATTCTTTATAGTAGCAGAGCATATTTGAATATTGGTTTTTCATAGAATTATTATGGTGCAAACCCTTATTATAATTGTTTACCTTAACATCTAAAGGAAAATTATGTTGTTTACTATCCAAGGAAGTTGTATGTTTTAACTTTTCAGTTTTGCGACCAATACCATTGAAGATTACAAGATGTAAAATATAATTTTGGCTATATTGCAAATGAGCGCTTGTTGAACAGGTTTGGCCATATATTACATTCTTTTACTGAAATGTCCATTTTTCCCCATATGACAATATTTCTAAATAAAAAATCCAAGTCAATGAGTCATGCAAGACATATTACAACAACAACAAAATATTGTACATACCATAAATAACGCATTGATATAACCAGCGTCACTAGATGATATTGGTCAGTGCCTGTGGTAGAGCAAAGTAGTGTTATCTGTTCTGCGGTGTCGTGCCAGAGATTTGTATTAAGTGGTCATTTGATCTGGGGAATGATTGGCCGTGTCGCTGTGCCAAGTATCATGTTCAATTATGAAGTAGCCATTAGGGTGGCTCATGAAACCAGAGTACTAATCGTAGTGCAGTCATTATAGATCAAAATTTTGACCAATAAGGAAAAAATTGGCACAGAATTTTTTTGGCTTGGATAATATTCATTAGGGTTCAAATAATCAGCATCCTTTAGAACTGGAGCTAGCTTTAGAATTTAAAAAATTCAAAATACCCGCTAAAAATCAGGATATGGAAGTCCTTTTTTTCAAAATAGTCGCAGAGCTTTCAAGTTAGATGGAAATTAAAGGTAATACACCTTTCCCAATAGCAACACGCCACACAGTGACTAAAAAGTGGACTATTAAGTTGGGAGTCCTGTCACACTCGTTTCTATTACAACACGCCTAACAGTGATTAAAACTGAACTATTTAGTTGGGAGTCCTGCTTATGCGCAAAATTGTGCAAACAGTGTATTAAATTCTAGCAACGCATATTGCGCACTGCAATTTATTCCTAACACCACTTCCTTACAAAATGGTATAAAATTGAAAAAAAATGTAATAAGATATATCATACAAGTAACGTTAGGTGACCTTAATACTAGTAACAAGAGTCTTACTTAATCACTAAGCAAGTGTCTACACTATTAGACATATTGGCAATTAATTGTGTGTTGTGTCACAATCACATATGACATTTATCTAGTATGTGAGCAGTTGATGTTAAATAATGATACAGTATCAGGTAAGCAGAAAGGTCAAGGTACACTGAGAAACGCTAGAAAAATATACAATGATGACGTAGCTGGAATTATTACAGGGCTTCTAAAGAAAGGAACAGAGGATGCTCAACTTCATGTCACATGCCACACAGAATACATCCATAAAATAAATAAAAGTAAATCCAACAGGCCCTTTTCTAAGCTAGAAAGGCTCATATTTCTGACTTCTATTTCAAGCAAAACTGTATGTTTTGTGCGGAAATGTCGATGTTGATGCTGAAAGCAAAAGCCACTCCGAACACACAATGTTCCACAGAAAAGGGGTGATGAATGGAGTAGAGAAGTTAACCCTTTAACCGCCAAATTATTCAATCTGAATTTTCACCCACTTGAAATTGTGTCTCGCTGACGCGATCCACAATTCAAATGAGTAAAAATTATTCAGATTTGACAAAATGGAGGTCAACTGTTTTTAAATATTGTTGATTGATGTCATATTTGATATTTAACATGTTTAAAAGGCGGTACTTAATGTGCTAATGAAAATGAAAACCCGAATATACGCGACACCGGCGGTTAAAGGGTTAAGAGGAGAATTAGTATCGTAAGATATCTGGTAGCAGCAAAGTCCGCTACCTCCATAAAAGAATGTTGTCTATCTTACATGAAATGTAAGTCTGCACCAAGGATGTTGGTCGTCCATACTTATTTAATTTATTAAGAAAGTGGTTTTTGAAATAAAATGAAGTGCCATTATACTCTGGACGACTTAATGAGCACACTTATACTCGCCGTCAAATTAACCAAGATCGCATGATTTTCGGCGATTTCTCAGTCAATTCTGAACCTATTTTCTTGAAATTTTGCAAAGGCCATTTTCTATTCAAATCCTAACAGCGGTAAAAATTTCGCAAAATTATATTTAATATTTCAAAAGTTAGACCATTTGACATGTAATAAAATTCTAGAATTAGTTAAATGGGTTTATAGAGGGACGTCGTAATTTCAATTTATTACATGTCAAATGGTCTAACTTTTGAAATACGATATATAATTTTCAGGGATATTAGGAATCTGTTGAAATATGATTGTTACAAAATTTCATGAAAATCGGTTGATAATTGACCGAGGCATCAGCGAAAAACATGCGATCCTGGTTGATCACTTTTAATGAAAACAGATATTTGTCATTTACAAACACTGAACACCGCTCTTAACCTGATTATACGTAAGTTTGGAGATTATAATATTATAACTGTAACAAAGAATCGTACACCAGTTGTGTGTATTATAGACACAGGACATACAATATCAAATAAGAAAATATAAGGTTAAAAAGACGACATTGAGGATATATGTAAGCAACCTGTTGACACTAACTACCTAATACATTCCAGCGGAAACAGCTTTTGAAAACAACATTATCAGTAATTCCAGCAACTCTTACGGAAAGAGGGAACAAGAAAAGTGCAGGAATGGAAAAAAGCTGCTTCGTTATATGCCATAATGTGAGAAACCCGTCCTAGATCATTTGTATCTATGATCCAAATGGGGTTTACTGTTCATATACAACACCATTATATGCAAAGGCTGCCCAAATGGTTGCTTCTTCTGATATGAACTGTGAACTTTAAACATTTGTGATTGGGTTAGGTGACTTCCATCTTATCATATCATTTATTGGAGCTGTATGCACCATCATGGGTGGGCGTGGAATAAAAGAAGTGTGGTCCATCATATATGCAGCAATACAGATAGGTAATGACATGTTCCCGATTAATGCAAACCAGCTGATCAATCGGATATTGTGCATGATAAAGAATGCAAATGATTTGACTTAGTACACTGCATATGTATCCACCATCCTTGTTTGGTGAGCATGAACTGTTGAGAAAAATTGATACATCTATATTGATGGACCTGATAGCACGTCCACAAATAAATTGTGTCAGATGAATCACCCGAAAATTGTTTTGTTGTGTTGGATGGATAATTCCCACCGCCTACTGTTGTATGGCCAGCAAATGCATCAACAAACCTTGAGCTTTATGAAGAACAGCAAAGTGGTTGTTGTGTTTGATGGGTGGGTGAATATACAATTTAAGAGGTTTTTCAATCTGTATTTTTGAAAAAAATAAGTAGCTTCAAATTATATATACTAGGGTCAGATATTGAGGGTAGGGTCTACGTGATACACATTTAAATATATCAGAGCTTAATCTCGAACAGATTAAAAAAAAATATGTGTTTTTGTGAAGGACCGTAAAAATAAAATGTCAACTCAGCAACGAATTATATCTATATATTTGATCATTTTCAAATTTTAAAGATCATAAATTGCTTTGTATGATAGTTTAGTGATATGTTAGTATTTATAACACTTTTTGATATAAAAATTGCTAAGACAGAAGAGTGATTTTATTGTGAAATTATATAGTTGCTGAGTTGACATTATCGTTTCTGAGTTGACAAAGCACGATAATTGCACGTTAAGTCTTGTTTTAAGCGCATCTGAACACTTGAGCCCTATTTTCTGAAAAAAATGGTTCATCATTATAAAGACAAAAAATAAATGGGATCATAACAAGCCTAATTTGAAAATGTATTTCGAAGGCCATTGTACAATATATACATGCCAATATAATGAGGATAAATTTGATTTAGAAATTTAACTAAGTGTTATTTGTAGTTTTATTTATGTAAACAGCTTCTAAAATACTCTCTCACTCTAATTCAATCAAAAGCAGTTTCTTTTTAACTGCATTTTACATTGACGGAGTTAAAATTTCAGTCTTAATTACAAAAAGGGGGACAGAAAGCAGAATTTAGTAAACTCAGCAACGTTTTTTCATTGTTGTAAAAATGTCTACATAAGCGAATACTCTCTCAGTCTAATTTAATTAAAAACATATTTTTTAATTGCATTTTACATTTATAGAGTTATGGTTTTAGTCTAAATTACATTAGTGAGAAGGAAAACTAAATTTTGTCAACTCAGCAACGTTTCTGAGTTGAGTGATCATCTCATAAACGTTGCTGAGTTGATCGAAATAATAATGTTGCTGAGTTGAATACGGACAACATAAAACGATCTTTAATGTATTTGAAATAGATGTATCATTGTCCACCAATGCGGTAGGGGGATGGCTATCATTATCAAGCCCTTTGTTCAGTTTAACATGTTTTCAATGATTTTTTGCTAAATTATGAGCGTTTCTGAGTTGACACAGAAATCGAATACGCTTCAGGGGGGATTGTTTTGGTTATATAATAGCAGTTCAGATTGAATGTCTACAAATATTTAACCTACCTCAAAATATTGGGACTTTGAAGCTGTTTCTGTATATATCAAAGTAATTGAATGGTATCACACCACAATTTGAGGAGTTTAGATAACACTGGCGTTGCTGAGTTGACCGGTTTGCGTGAGACAGCTAAAAAGCCTCAGTAAATGTATCCTTGGCAACTTTTTATATTAAGTTCATGTCTGTATATGAAAAATTTCCGTTGAGCATAACAATTGCGCTACAAAATAACTCGGAGTTAAGTTATTTCCAAGAGATCTTCCATGTTAAAACAGTCTATGTTTCAGGTGTTAGATATTGGGAGACATTGCATTTGTGTACAAATTCGTGTATTTTAGCACATTGCATGTTGAATAAAAAAATGTTCGTCAGAGATAATGAATTTTTTTTCCTCAGTTTATCGTATTGCCCATAGAACAATATTAAAAAAATTCGGACCCACACAATGCATAAATTCACTCAGAATAGCCAAAAGACACTAAATGACCCTTAAATTGTATATTCACCCAGGTATTGTGAAACAAACAATACTAATGTTGTTGAGGACACCCAAAAGAAGAGCTTCACTCACCCAGTCAGTTGATATCAACTTCACATCAGATATACAACCTACAATTACACAGCACACATTGCTATCTAACAAACCAAATGAGACCCGTTTCATCGAAGGATTAGCAAAATAATTGGTGGACAATCACTGAATGAACGCTCTCCAAGTACCCAGACATGCTGATACGCTGATTGTGAACACAACTGTTGAGCTGTCACAAACTTGCTCCAACATTGTCGTTGCATGAACTAAAAATGGTATTGTAGCTCTAATAATCCACCGTTGCAAGCCAGAAATGTCTTTTATCAAAAGACTGACAACCAAAAAAATTGCGAAGAAACTATCTGCATAAAAATTATCAAGAAAAGATGAATGCAACTGCTAAGAAATATATATATATATATATATATATATATTTGCACGCAGTTAGAGGATCGGATACTCCATCACCACTGCTTGGCCGAGGGAAGAAGAAAACAGCCACAATGCTTGAGAAAAGAGCGGACATATTAACTGTGTGGATACATTTTATGACTTTTTTTATCCTCGCACGTATGGAGCAACAGAAACAATAGGCTCACTGGATGATAACTGCTATGATAGATTCAGAAAGGCAGCAAAATGAACATTGCGACATCGGGTGAATATTGCACTCTACCACCAACATCCAGTGCTGCAAAAGAACAAAGTTTTCGTGTGGATGTCCGGGGGCAACAATGGTTGATTAAATCTACGTCTCTAGGGGCGGAGAACTGATACCCCTTAAATTCCCCAGAAATGTGGTGGTGGTGGAAGAAAAGCAATGACCTTTTGTTTCATGTTAGATCTCTTAAGCCTCCTGTTCCAGACTCTCTCTTCAACCTTATATCTTGTGAATGTTAAACGGGTGTGGAAGGCCTGTAGCAATAGTTGTAGGAAAACTGGAATAAAATGTTCTGTCGTGTGTGCTAATTGCGCTGGAACCGGCTTTACCAATGCACATAGGACGAAACCTAAATATCGAACATCCACTTACAACTTTGAGCAGTGAACTTCATAATGACACAAATCAATTAAGCGAGAAAATAGATGTGCCACTCATGGCCAGTATATCAAGTGAAACAAATGGTGAAGATTGATGTGGATCGATGTAGATAATGAACGTTTATGTTATCGCAGGCCATATTCCACCACAAGGTTATGATACATTAGTTTTTTACTGTATAAATTAGGCTATAATAAAAAATTACAAATATTTCATATCTTACGTAATTCTTGGTTCCATTTGGGGTTTTGCAATCACAAGTCATTTTTTACTTAAACTAGCCACAACATTTCGGTCCTACTTCTCATTTCAAATGTCCCGCGTATTAGTGCAGACATTTTCAAATATGCAAATTAGATTACTTAACTGTTTATGTCACTATGTGATGTCACTATGTGAATTTCTAATAATTTTATTAGAATATAATAACTTATCATCTATATCAAATTATTAAATTCGGTGAGCATTTTGGAAAAAATAAATGTTCACGCTATGATTTTTGGTGGCCATTTTGATTTTTTTTAATTCTTCTTAACTTCTTCTATATCTTCTTCTATAGGGGGTGTGGTTTTTTTCTTGTTGATTATGTGAGTCCTTATCATTTATATCAAATTCTTAAATTCAATGAACATTTTGAAAAAAACATAAATGTTCACGCTATGATTTTTGGTGTCCATTTTGAATTTTTTAAATTCTTCTTAACTTCTTCTATAGCTTCTTCAATAGGGGTTGTATTTTTTTTATGTTGATTATGGGCGTTCCAATAGACAGCATACAACTCATCTTTGTCAACCTATAAAACATTTTAGTTACCATTTTTTTTAAATCACTGCCCACGCTATTTTTTTTTTGCTGCCATTTTGAATTTTCTGAATTCTGAAGTTAGATCCTGCTCTAGGTGCAATTCTTTTTGGTGATTATTGGGACCCCAATGGGCTATCGCACTTAACAAATTCTGTGCCAGTTTTTCCATATTGAACCCTATAATGACTGCACTATCGTTTAGACTTTCACTTTTTCATGGTTGTACTAGCTCACTCGATTGACTTCCCAGTGGATAATTGATCTTCATTTGATGTCAAGTTGACGTCAATACATGACGTTAAAACACGTCAATGATACAAATCTACTTGACATCAAAATTTTACAATCACTTGTGAATGTGACGTAATAAAAACACAAGGAAAACATTTAAATAGTTTTTCTTTAATAATAGGAAATCTATAGGATTAGTTTGAACAATACTTTTAATCAATTTGTTATTTATTTCTCCTTTCCCCCTGATCACCCCATAAACGGTTCATCTAGTAGTATAAGTTTAGTTATAGCGCGTCTATCAACTGAGCCAATGCTTTATATTGTTTATTGCTTGTCATAATTACAACAAAACCCTTGTTGTAATACTATGGTCTGGGTTTCATAATTATACCACCCTACTATTGACAACTCAGGCCATCTGTTACCATACGAGTGGGGATGGTCATAGTCCCAGAAATATTAGCAAATACCCAAAAGGTTGAATTTATGATATTAATGTTTAGGGGCAGAAATTATGCAATGAACACAAAGTCTTTTATTCCACAAACGACTTTTCCGGCATATATATTGGAAGAAGACTGTGACAACTGACTTTTAAGCATTTTTAAGCCACAAGAATTTGCCCAAATATTTAATGAATTTGGTTAATAACGACTAATCAACAACTGTGGGACGACATATTTCCTACCTTTCATATTATCATTGGTTGTATAACAAATTAGACTACTCTGGTGCTTGAATAATTTTATACCCTTATACCCGAGTCACACATACACAGCTGCTTTAACGCTTCGCATATTTTTGTGCGCTCTGTGAGCGCAGCAACAAGTTGTGCATATTCAAAATATTGAACACATATGAAAGCATCGATGTACACACCAGAAGACCGCCAAAAACAAGCAGGGCGAGCTAGAAAAACGTCATATCAACTCCAGATACATGCAGATCTCACGTTTTGTTTTCACCTAGCATAATGTGGCCACATAGGCCTACATAACGCACAAAAAGTGTTCTCCAAACACTGTCCAGCGAGCATGCTTTGATTATTTGTGGGCCTGACAAGTCTACTGAGCACCCTGGCTCTTTGTAGCGTTACAATAGAATGTACGCATAATGCGGCCACATAGGCCTACATAACGCACAAAAAGTGTTCTTCAAACCTAGTCCAGCGAGCATGCTTTGATTATTTGTGGGCCTGACAAGTCTAATGAGCACCCTGGCTCTTCGTAGCGTTACAATAGCATGTACGCAGCGTTCTGCCATAGGAAATAGTAAGGGTACCACTACCACCTCCTGATCGTTTCTCATTGATCGTCATGGGAGCAAGCTCGATTGTACTAGAAGTTTCTAGAAGAAAAACTTCAGATGATGGAGGATTGCGAGAGGCTATGACTACAGTATGAAACCGCTGTTCTCCAACAACGTCCATGTAATCAGGAGAAAAAGATGATGTCAATGGAGAATATGGGCAGTCGTGGACGACTCCCTGTCTTGCGCTGAGGCGCTGGCCACACGCAGACTGTTCTTCGCGCACTCGAGGAACAGGAGCTACTTTTTAACCCCCCCTTCGTAACGTTTTTAGTAGAGCTTTTGCTCTACTGTTACGATGCTGTTGGTCTGAGTGGTTTTATGTATGATTAATTTCAAAACAATAACTTAAAGTTTGTCGAATTGATAACATATCTAACTCCATGTGTGTGTTAAGAATAACTTTTTTCGCTGCACCACGAACCCACATTTTGGGATTTTGGCTTAGATGATCAGGTGAACACTGATGACGCTTCAATTCAACATCTCTAATACAATGGCAGCCTTGTACAGGCTTACAGTGCATGGGCTATGCTAGGTGACGTCACGCGTGACACATAACCTTAGCAATACACTTTGACCTGACCTAGCTAGCACAGCAATACCAACCTGACAGGTACTGTATACGACACATGACCTGCAAGTCAACGTCTAGTGTTTGCTGGGAAGTGCACCTGGCATCAATAGTAGGCCTAATACGGCAACGCTGACCAAATGTTGGGCCAGCGCCGTGAACGGTGTGCCAGCATTGAAACAATGTTGGTCCCATGTGATTGTCCAGCGGTATGCGTGTTTGCTAGGTCAGTCTGTCTCAGAGGCATACACAACAAGACTTAGCTGACACAAGGAAAGACGTTGAATCAATGTTGATTCAACGTTTGTCCACCTTCTCCGACGTTAGACCAACGTTAAGCCAATATTGATTCAACGTGTAGTGTTTGCTGGGATGTATAGGGCCTATATAATATGCTTATCGGCCACTCACTGCCCAACAAAACAAACATTCACCCGATGTGACATTAATGTTGGGCGAGCTTCGAAGACGATGCTCTAACATTAAACCAGCCAAAAAACAATTTATTTGTAGTAAAAACTTAGGCCTAGGGCCTACTGGTGCCTACAGTCTGAATACGTTTTGAAAACTTTAAAAACACCCCTCAGGCAATGCATAGCCTAATCCTGCTATGCTTAATAAATCTCATAGCCATATGCAAAGCCCCAGAATTGGGCTATTATTGTTTCAAACTCAATATCAAGTTATTAACTCACTAATTATATCGACAACTTTGTAATCTCAATATATCTAGGCCTATCGAGTTGTGAGTTCTACAGTGAGTTGTGATAGGTCATTCTTCCTTGTTGAGCCGAAGGGCAGCATCCGCTTACTTTACAAGTGTACAGTTGCTGCCTTTTGGCTCTGCACAAGCGGTATTGACATAATATTATTATATTATTATTATTATATCATGACCAAGCTAGTTTACATTTTTGTTGGGACGAGCGTCTCATTATTATTTTGCTATATATTTGAAATATATTTGTATAAATCCATCTACATTTTTGCACGTTTGTAGATATTTATTATGTAACTATTGATACAATATCTTTTTCTTCATAATCATTGACCCCTTTGCAACTTGAATATCTTGAAATTATTTTTTCTTGTGTGAAAGGTGGCCATAGTGGTAGCGACATTTTTTGTCTTAACTATGGTCTCCTGACTGTTATTTGTACTTTTCACATTGTTTGTAATTAATTATGTTTGGTCAAATAAATTTCTTCTCCTTAAAAAACAAAATTCTTCTCCTATTGAGTTTAAAAAAAGATAAAAATGCAAATGTCGCCTTCACACATAAAACATAATTAACACGCAGTAGCTATTCGTATGGGAAAGTTGTAATGGGAGTCAATGAGAGCCCGTCATTTCGTAAACGAGGCTGCCCATAGAGGTACATTATGAAGAATCACTTACGATTAGCCACTGCCTAATTAGCATGAATAAATTAGGGCCTAACGTTACACATAAATCACGATGGAAACTGATTTTCAATAGCATATACCTGATAGAATAGGCCTATTGCTGGACTGGGCTGGACTGAGATGGTCGGGCTAACGGTCTAATTTTCTGGAAGAAATGAAATGAAATCAATCCGGCTTTAGGCCACCTCTGTGCACATATAGGCTAAACTGGGCCAGGAGAATCTCCTGGAAAGGTGAGATGATTGAGATGACACTGTCCTCCAGACATAGGATTCGAAATTCGAGCCCTGGCGGTCTGAGGCCGAGCACGCTACCTCTCGGGCACGGAAGCTCCCCACAATACTGACTTTCACACGTGGATGGGGAAAAAATTTTTGTTTCTTTCAAACCGCCGAGACCAGGAACCGAACCCGGAACTCTAGCGTGAAAGGCAGCGGTGCTAACCACTACCCTAGGGCCCCCGCCCTTTTCTGGAAGAAGACAGCCAAAGTAGGTTTACACTACATGTGGTGCCAAGGCGCAGAAAACAAAAGAGATCTCCCCAGGTATATTTAATATTGTGCTGCAGTCTCACGCTGTTATTACGCTGGCCTATCTTTAAATCAACATTGGCTCAACGACTGTCGCAGTGGAAGTAGTTAATCTGTCTCCAGACATATATTTTAATTCTGAACATTACACACACTGCCATCACATCTGAGCAAATAGCAGTAGGTCTACGTGGCCTACTAGCATGCAATGTGCCATTGACTGAGGTATGCCTAGTAACATGCCTATACCACTCAAATTGTTAGGTTAACATAAACAGTTTCTGTTTAATAGATTGGCTTTGAATAATGAACTGCACCACAGTCCTAGCCCAGACTGTGCACCCTATGGCTCGTTTCGCCTGGAATTCACAACATTACACGTGCAACGCATGACCACCACTCACCCGCCCCCTCCCCGACTACACATTGAAAACAACATTGAGCTGACGACAGTCAGACAAGAGATACAGTGTAGCTACTGTCGGATTCAACACCTCATTTAGACCAATATATTCGTTGCTTAATTGTGAAATAGCTGCATCTTAGCTTTCCTTAAAACACTGACCCTGAAGCCCGGCACAAGATCTACTTCAGTGCCGTCAGCCTCTACTTTAACAGTTATCTTACAGACCCCACTTATTTCAGGCACATATTGTTACTGGAACATCTAGCATAAGCCAACTGTAGCCTTCATACCTACCGTAGGCCTGATGTAGTACTACAATCTTGATTAAATTCATGACTGTTCATGAAACTCTCCATATGAACTTCATGAACTAATTCATGAACAACATTAGTTCATCAAGTGTTCATTAATATTCATGATTTGTCATGAACTGTTTTGATGAACAGTTCATGAACACAGATCATGAACTGGCTTGATGAACCATTGATGAATGTTCATGAATGTTCATGAACATTCATCAACGTTCATCACTTGATGAACTTCATCTCACCGGGGTACCAGTGTCGTTGTCAACAAGGGATGGTCGAGATGCAGTATGGCTTGTCGCTTTTGGTGTAGATATTTCAGTTGGTGATGACGATAAACGAGCTCTTGTGCAGGTTCTCTCTTCTGCAGTTGGTGATGTTGCAAATAGCTTGTGCTTGGTGTCGTCTTTGTTTACAGCAGACAAGATATGTTTCAAAATAATTATTTTTTCCAACATCATTAAAATAAACAGCAGAAGTAACGCCTTATAGTATGTCTATTACATGCTATCAAATGTTTGTATGTATCTATACCCAGCTGGCAGAGAACGTGGTGGTAACGTTTATATTTGGTTGATCTAGTTTCGTTGAAACATAACGTTGTGCCCACGTTCGTACAACGTTTAAGAATTTGTAAACGTTGTATCAACGTGCTTTAACGTTATCCAAAAAAACAATTTTTACGAATTTATTCTGGAATTTATATCACGTTCCAAGAACGTGCTAACAATGTTTCTAATAGACCCATATTTGACTGCTTTTGTACAACGTTCTAGAAACGTTTTCGGCACATTGTCTAATCATGAAACACGAATGTGTACGTGTAGAACTCTTCTCAATTGTATATGGGCAAAGCCCGCCACTTCAAGACTTTTCCACAAGCTTATATCAAAAAATCAACTTCTCACCAGACCTCTTTTTACAAATTTATTTTAAAATATTTTTTCTTGTCCTAAAAAATTGAGATACCAAGTATAAAACATCAATTTTATTCATTTTTTTAATGAACAATTAAAATCATCAAAAAAACACACACAGAATACGTTACATTTTTTTATAGTTTAAACATTTACCAAAATATCTGATATGTATTGGGCATTTTTGTACAAATACTATGCAAAATAAAAACATGCACAATTAAATATAATAATGTAATTTCAATGTTTCAAAGTGTCAATGGTCTTGATGCAGTATACGAGATATAAAGGTTTTTCGAAGTAGTAGTGTATTTTTATTTTAGTTTTTTCCCGATAAGAACAGTAGTGTTTACATGTTCAATACCCTTTCAATATTGTTTTAAATAAACCTAGGCAATACAATAAATTATGCGTGTCATTGTCACCAGAATTATTGTATCTACTATTTCACTATACTTCACCAGGCACAAAATCATTATCAGAATAAAAGTAACGTATTCTGTATTTGTGTGTATAATGAACGTTATTACACACTGCCACATTGAATAATCGAGGTGTTTTTTGTCTAAGCACATTTTTGATTATTTCTGTCATTTCGTGCCTGTTAATTAATATTTCCAATAAAAATGCAAAATACGTTACCAAAATACGTTACATAACTAACATAATTCATGTTATTTTAAAGTAATGATACTAAATGTCACTATATCTAGTAAATAGTTGTATCATGCAAAGTGTGAGTGTTTTGTACTTTTGTTACGAAACAGAAAGCACTATTACAACATTGTTTAGTGAAGAGCAAAATACGTTACCAAAATACGTTACCAAAATACGTTACAAAATGTAACGTATTTTGTGTAACGTATTCTGGCTTTTTTCACATTTTGCACAATTGTAAAGCTGGGTTCAGTGGCCAGGCTAAATTTTTACTTGCTGCGTGGAGACATACCTGGTGAGTAGCTAAAGGGCCATTTGTTGTTACGTGTGCATATCACTATATCATGTAACGTATTCTGTTTTCTTAAAAAATAAATAACGTCTGCTTGTTTCTATTGATTATTGCAAGAGTAGTACTGCTAGTATCATAATTTTTTATGTCTTTTTATATACATACCTTAGATTACATATTCATCACACAGCAAGGAACTTTAACTGATCTTAGAATTTTAGGCAGATAAAAACAACTAACTAACTCAAATGTAACGTATTCTGTTATTTTGTGGCGACATGAACATTAATTCAATTTTGCAAGGGACAATATACTACTTTTGGGAATTATTTTTATAAATACAATTACTACTATATGTTCGTCAAATTCAAACAATTTATCTTCCAAAAACTGCACCCACTCATGAGCAGTGACCTGTCTAAGACAAAAATTCAAGCTGGCGACATGCCAAAAATGTAATTTTTTAAGGCATTACAGTGGTCAAAAGCACATTTTTTCTTGTCTAGGCTATGGATAACTATACATTTTCTGAAAGGTCTATGCATGAATTCAGTGATAAAACTGGTTAAACATAAGTGGAGGTCACTACAAACGAGAACACTGCTGGGGTCACATGATTCTTGAAGTCGCGGGCTTTGCCCATATGTAAACATTCCTCGTTTGATACCATTTGATTTGTAGCTAAAAAGCTGTGAAGTACAAAATGGCTATGCTGACTTTAGAAGATTGCATTGACCGGGTACAGTAGCAAAAATATAGGCTATGATAAAAGCACGCTATTATTTATCTTATAACACATTATGTACCTGAACATTGGCCTACACTGAAACTCTCTTGTATATTTCACACAGCTCGTCACAAATTTCACTTAGTCCCATTGGAAATGAAACATCGAATCACGAGAGTCTTTAAAGCATGATTAACATAGACAATCCGTGATGAAAGATAATCCAATCTCTGCTAGTAAATGTTGGCAGGGTTGTGATAAAGCTTTGTTATTTTTTACATGTTGAATGATCACGATGGAGGAAATATATGAAACTGTAAATATATAGTAAATATAGATTTAAGGCATAATTCAATTGCTGTTGAAATTGTTCATTTGGAGTTTAGTTTGTGATAGACTGTCCATCTAGGCAACTTGAGTCAACGTACAACCCTTGGTAGACTGCAGATCTCCCAAGGGATGTTGTCTAGTGTTTTCTTAACCCAATAAGATTGTGATGAAAGACTTTATTTTTATTTGTGTAATCACTATGGGACATAATAATACTGTAAATACATGATCAGCCTCGTTTTCTGTTCAACTATGGATCGTTTATTTCATAATTTAACTACTGTTGACATATTTCATGTAGTGTTTAGTCTTAACTGTTAATGGGACATTAGCTCGTTTGAAGATAACGTTGAAATAACTATTCAGTTGGATAATCAAGCATGAATATTTTTTGTTTCACCACAAAACTATACAATAATTTGTTATTATTTCTACATAAATGTAATGAAGTTTGGCGAATGGTGTATTTGCATTCTTCAATTAAGCTATAGTCTTATTTAATTGTATGTTACTTTTTCCGATACATATGAAGCTGGTTTTCTCTTGAAAACAATTTAGAAATGATTTATTTGACACCTGAGCATGAAGCACACTAGTTTGAACTTACACGAAACCGAATACATACATGCCCATATCATATACAATAATGCATATATTCATACATGCACACATACATACATACATACACACACACATACTTAAAACACTTAATTAATACTGGTGAGTACTACGTGAGTACGCGAAGGCATATACGCGTACGCATTCGAATAATGTGAAAACGCAAGCGAGAATTGATTTCGATCACGTGTTGATACAAGAAATAGTATTATGTCATTTATGAGCTGTAGGCCTACGTGTGCGCATTTTTTATATGTGAATCGCAAACGAGAATTTATTGCAATCACGTTTCGATACGTGATAATCAGTTATTAAAGTTACGTGAATCATATTATTCAATTTGTCTAGGTTGAAATATGTAGTATTCGCTACGCATGAATGTAGAGTGATATGGTTGCGTCTGAAGTGGGTCGCGTGGTTTAAAGCTAGGATTCCTTACATGCGGTATGCGGCATGCATTATGCATTATGCGTTATGCGTAATGCGGTACGGTATGAGGCATGTGTGATTCCTTTAATACGGATTTTGTCGTCCTTTTTCTGCTGAGCCTTCCTCAAAATAACCAGATAATCAACCAACCATCCAGTCAACCGTCCAGCCAACCAGCTAACCAACCATCCAGTCAGCCAAACAAACAACCAAATAACCAACCAGCAACCAGCCAAATAACCAACCAACCAGCCAGCCATCCGACCAACTAACCAAATATCTAGCCAACCAACCAACATACCAACCAACCAACAAACCAACCAACCAACCAACCAACCAACCAACCAACCAACCAACCAACCAACCAACCAGCCAACCAACCAACCAACCAA
The DNA here is from genome assembly GCA_964017125.1 of Flabesymbios commensalis. NCBI lineage: Eukaryota > Metazoa > Annelida > Polychaeta > Terebellida > Flabelligeridae > Flabesymbios > Flabesymbios commensalis. The sequence goes on along the minus strand of OZ024902.1, from coordinate 125,411,744 downwards.
CCAACCAACCAACCAACAAAACAACCAACCAACCATATAAAAGTCATATATGACATAAAAAATGAATTCTGAAGTGAGCCTTAATGGTTCGAGTCCACCTTGTCGGAAGTGAGCCTCAAAGGTTATTGGGGGACTCTAGACTCTAGAGTTATATATAAAAGTCATATATGACATAAAAAAATAAGGGCACGTCAAGGGTTCGAACCCAGGACGGTCACCCCCCAAAAATTAGGATGAGGCCTAAGTTGGTTGCTTAACCTGGTTGATTCAGCAGAGTGGTTTGTGCTCGGTACACTCAGTAGGTTCGATTAGTCGCATCCGGCCTTAAGGATTATGATGTGGGTGGCAGGATGCTTCACGAATGAGTATAACCCTCAGTGGTACCTTCTGGACAGTGCTAGGGAGCCACTGGTTTACATCCAACCTGAAGACCCTGGTTCCCGCCCCGTTGGTAAGTTAGCCCATAACTAACTAACAAACACTAACTAAAAAACAACCAACCAGCCAACTAACTATCCAACCAACCATCCAAAAAACAACGAATCAACAAACCAACCAACCTACAAACGTGGGGAACTTCGATGGGTAAGAAATTTGCACCAAATTATGCTAATTTGTTTTTGGCAGAGTGGGAGGAAAAAACATTAGAAAAATGCGTCCTAAAACCCTCAGTGTACTGGAGGTTCCTACATGATATTTTTATGATCTGGGAACACTCCAAGGAAGACTTTTACATATTTGTGAAAATTTTGAATACCCATCACCCTTTGATTACTGTGATGGCAGAGTTGAGCTCAGAAGCATTGTATTTTTTAGACACAGTGGTTTACAAAGGAAACATATTTAAGGAGACAGGTACATTTGATACCAACGTTTATTTTAAACCAACAGATACTTTGGAACTGTTACACAAGAAATCACATCACCCAAACCATACTTTTAAGGGATTAATTAAGTCACAAATCCTTAGCTATGTTAGAATATGTAATAACAGACAAGATGTAATAATAGCGTGTAGGAAACTCTTTGCAGCACTAGTTAGGAGAGGTTACTCGGAACGTTTTTTGCGAAAGATCAAAGATAAAACATTGTGTGAATTGAGAAAAAACCCGAACAAGGGATCTTCTCAAAGATGCACTACTAGGAACTGTAAATTATGTTCGACACAAGTAGTTGTAGAGAGTGGTAAGACCATGGGGGCGTACTGGATACTGGAAATCAAATTCAAATTCCTACCACACAAAATTGTGATTCAACTAACGGTATTTACTGTATAGTTTGCTCGAAATGCAAAAAATTATATGTGGAAGAAGCTGGGCTCTCCTTCAGGAAAAGGATAAACATACGTCGTTCGGATGTACGGCTTAAGAAGGACACGGCAGTTGCCACACACTTCAATTCCGGGAGCTGCAGGGCGACCCATCTGAGAGTGTTGTATTTTGAAGTATTGAAGAATACAGGAGACATAACTCTGAATAACATTGGGCGACTTGAAGCGGAAAGGAAGTGGCAATTAGCCCTGAAAACGTATTCTCCATTCGGCTTAAATACAGTACCTTCCCCTAAGGATAGTGGCGACACCCCCTTTGTTATTACCTACTCTACAACTGCGGTGGAGGCAGCTAAATTAGTGAAGACTTCCTTCAATAAACTTAAAGCGAAACACCCAAACATCCTGTATAAACGGTGTGTAACAGCATTTAAAAGGGGACAAAATCTACGTGATCTCTTGGTGAGAAGTAGATTGGGGAAAGCCCCACTGGACAACCCAGCGGTTACCGGATCCGACTCAAGTCAGGATCTGACTACATTAGTAAATACATTAGATGAAGTATAATTTATATAAATTAGTATGATTGTTTTCCTTTTTATAAATCAGGCTATACTTCTCCTCGGTCAGTGCACTAGGCTGGGAACATGGAAAGGCATGCCCTGGAAGGGGTGACGAACGTCAGACCCTTTAGAGTATGATGAGAGTACGGTTGACAGGTTAATACCGGGTTTTATGGGGAACCAGGTACTGGAACCCTTACCCGTCCCAAACCATGGACCCTAACTCTCACCCTGACCACAAAACCAACCAACCAACCAACCAACCAACCAACCAACCAACCAACCAACCAACCAACCAACCAACCAACCAACCAACCAACCAACCGACCGACCAACCAACCAACCAACCAACCAACCAGCCAACCAGCCAACTAACTATCCAACCAACCAACCATCCAAAAAAACAACGAATTAACAAACCAACCAGCCAACAAACCAACCAACAAACCAACCTACCAACTAACCACCAACCAACCAACTTTAAATACTCAGTTCTGAGCCCCCCTTAAGACCTGAATTTTTACAGTTCTTGGGCCACAGTAATTAAATAAACAATGAGAAGGGGATTTTCTGGAATGTCATAGTCAATTGACGTCATTTGTAGATTCCCCCGTCCGATTCTGCATTCGGATGCCGCACCGATCGCTACATGGAATTAAAGAAATTTTAGAACTATTAAAAATTAATTTAGAAAACAATGATTTTGAGTTCAACAGCCAATGGTACCTACAAACGTGGGGAACTTCGATGGGTAAGAAATTTGCACCAAATTATGCTAATTTGTTTTTGGCAGAGTGGGAGGAAAAAGCATTAGAAAAATGCGTCCTGAAACCCTCAGTGTACTGGGGATTTTCTAGAATGTCATAGTCAATTGACGTCATTTGTAGATCGCCCCGTCCGATTCTGCATTCGGATGCCGCACTGATCGCTACATGGAGGGATTCGATTTGCCGCATATCCATACCGCATGCCGCATACCGCACACCGATACTATATGTAAGGAATCATACCTACTTTAATGTGTTGTAGCGATTTTTGCCGCATAACGCCTAACGCATGCCGCATACCGCATGTAAGGAATCCTAGCTTTGCAGTGATTATGGAGTCGTCGTATGTGAAATGGGCACGTAGCCGTAAGTGAGTCTGGAGTGAAACAGCTTGTGCGTTATCGTGAGTGCCTTCAGGTCATGTGCATGGTTATTATCGGTAATATATGAATGATCATGACGGTAGTCTATATGTGGAAATTTGTGGTCGCGTCGTTACGTCGTGAGTGTGGACGACATGTGTAGGTTCATGAACGACATTGCTTAAACTCTTTCCGAGTACCGGTAGGCCTACTTTAAGTCCTCCAGACTAGACTATGCGTCTATAGTAGTCTATAATAGGTACATTTGTCAATTCTATGTCTTATCTTGACATAACGGGTTATAATACTCTTTTCACAGCTTTTCGAGCTTAAATGTCTCTTTACATATTGGTAACAGGCGTTTTCAGCCTATATATATAAGTGTCTCTTTACATATTTGTAACAGGCGTTGTTAGCCTAAGTGTCTCTTTACATTTTTGTAGCAGGCGTTTTTAGCCTTAGGCCTATGTGTCTCTTTACATATTAGTACCGATAGCACAAGAACCTTAACCCTTATTTTCAGGTTCAGGCTAAATATCTCTTTTATTTCATTTATTTATTATTCTTAACTAAAACCTTTATTCATGTTATTCAGGCTCTAGCTAACATCTCATGACATGACTTTTTGTAGACTTTAACCTTTTCTATAGTTTTTTTTAACCATGTTTACCTTTACTAGTACGAGTTTAACCCTTGAGGCTCTAATTAGGCTTTTATTAACAATTCTCAATATTATTCTTTTTGGGCTCAATTCATTTTTATGAATAACCTGAGACCTGACATGAAATAAGACATCATTATTATCAATCATGTCTTCATTAATGGCAATATTTTACAAATCCTCATGCTATATGACATAAGACTATTATATCATTCCTTATAGACTAGTTATGGTAACCATGGTAACTCTTAACACCAAAAGTGGCAACACACAGGGTGACAGGCTATACAGGCCTGATTATCAATATCATTATATTTACGTTTTCGCTTTAGGTAGATTTCACTCGGCTCCGTTTAGTTATTTAGCTAGTTTTCTAGTCTATTAATAGATCTAGGCCTACAACATCAATAATGACATGAATGAGGGCAATTTGGTAGCCTCCCCCCACGAAACCGAAACGTCTGACACTGGGAGACAACATTATTGATGCTGGGTACATAGTCAGATCTTCATAGTAGTCAGATTTTCATCCTGCGAGCCCGAACGGCCAACCAATGAAAAGAGTACCCATGTGAGGTTGATCCAAATATGGGAGTAAAACTTCACAGAAAATTTAAACTTGTGATTAAAATTTAAAAAGACTATGACGTCATAGAAGGTAATTGTAATATTAGAAAGCAGGTTAGACCAAAAGCAACTACATCGATGAGTGGAGTATGTTTCATCTGGCACATACATCATCCCCGGGGCCAGGTGACGTTGGGAGCATTCATTGTACTAGTATCATCTAATCCCTGACAGATGAAGTTTGCTAAGTGTGCAGCGAGCCCTTCATCCCTTCCAAGGATGAGGTATAGCCAGTGTGCAGTGAGCCCCTCATCCCTCCTGAGAGATGAAGTTTACCCAGTGTGCGGCGAGCCCCTCATCCCTTCTAAGGATGAGGTTTAGCCAGTGTGCAGTGAACCCCTCATCCCTCGCTTACCCAGTGTGCAGTGAGCCCCTCATCCCTGACACTGCCTAAGGCTAACAGATGAGGTATACACAGTGTGCAGTGGGCCCCTCATCCCTAACTTTCCCTGAAAGATGAGGCTTACCCAGTGTGCAACCAGCCCCTCATCCATCCTAAGGATGAGGTTTAGCCTGTGTGCAGTGGCCCCTCATCCCTGACTGAACCTGAAAGATGAAGTTTACCTAGTGTGCAACCAGCCCCTCATCCCTAAGAGATGAAGTTTACCAGTGTGCAGTGGGCCCTTCATCTCTCTTGAGGGAGGAGGTTTACCCAGTGTGCAGTGAGCCCCTCATCCCTCCTGAGAGAGGAGGTTTACCCAGTGTGCAGTGGGCCCTTCATCCTTCTTGAGAGAGGAGGTTTACCCAGTGTGCAGTGGGCCCCTCATCCCTCCTGAGAGAGGAGGTTTACCTAGTGTGCAGTGGGCCCTTCATCCCTCCTGAGAGAGGAGGTTTACCCAGTGTGCAGTGGGCCCTTCATCCCTCTTGAGAGAGGAGGTTTAGCCAGTGCGCAGTGGGCCCCTTATCCCTCCTGAGAGAGGAGGTTTACCCAGTGTGCAGTGGGCCCTTCATCCCTCTTGAGAGAGGAGGTTTACCCAGTGCGCAGTGGGCCCCTTATCCCTCTTGAAAGAAGAGGTTTACCCAGTGTGCAGTGGACCCTTCATCCCTCCTGAGAGAGGAGGTTTACCCAGTGTGCAGTGGGCCCCTCATCCCTCCTGAGCGAGGAGGTTTACCCAGTGTGCAGTAGGCCCTTCGCCCCTACTGAGAGAGGAGGTTTATCTAGTGCGCAGTGGGCCCCTCATCCCTCCTGAGAGAGGAGGTTTACCTAGTGTGCAGTGGGCCCTTCATCCCTCCTGAGAGAGGAGGTTTACCTAGTGTGCAGTGGGCCCTTCATCCCTCCTGAGAGAGGAGGTTTACCCAGTGTGCAGTGGGCCCTTCATCCTTCTTGAGAGAGGAGGTTTACCCAGTGTGCAGTGGGCCCCTCATCCCTCCTGAGAGAGGAGGTTTACCTAGTGTGCAGTGGGCCCTTCATCCCTCCTGAGAGAGGAGGTTTACCCAGTGTGCAGTGGGCCCTTCATCCTTCTTAAAAGGAGGTTTACCGAGTGTGCAGTGGGCCCCTCATCCCTCCTGAGAGAGGAAGTTTACCTAGTGTGCAGTGCGCCCTCCTCCCTCTTGAGAGAGGATGTTTACCGAATGTGCAGTGGGCCTCTCATCCCTCCTGAAAGAGGAAGTTTACCTAGTGTGCAGTGGGCCCCACATCCCTCCTGAGAGAGGAAGTTTACCTAGTGTGCAGGGGGCCCTTCATCTCTCTTGAGAGAGGATGTTTACCGAATGTGCGGTGAGCCCCTCATCCCTCCTGAGAGAGGAAATTGTGCAGTGGGCCCTTCATCCCTCTTGAGAGAGGATGTTTACCGAGTGTGCAGTGAGCCCCTCATCCCTCCTGAGAGAGGAGGTTTACCTAGTGTGCAGTGGGCCCTTCATCTCTCTTGAGAGAGGAGGTTTACCGAATGTGCAGTGGGCCCCTCATCCCTCCTGAGAGATCAGGTTCACCTAATATGCAGTGGGCCCTTTATTCCTCTTGACAGAGGAGGTTTGCCTAGTGTGCAGTGGGCCCCTCATAACTCCTAAAAGAGGAGGTTTACCTAGTGTGCAGTGGGCCCCTCATCCCTCCTGAGAGATGAGGTTCACCTAATGTGCAGTGAGCCCTTCATTCCTCTTGAGAGAGGAGGTTTGCCTAGTGTGCAGTGGGCCCCTCATAACTCCTGAAAGAGGAGGTTTACCTAGTGTGCAGTGGGCCCTTCATCCCTCTTGAGAGAGGATGTTTACCGAATGTGCAGTGGGCCCCTCATCCTTCCTGAGAGAGGAAATTTACCTAGTGTGCAGTGGGCCCTTCATCCCTCCTGAGAGAGGAGGTTTACCTAGTGTGCAGTAGTAGTAGTAAATCTTTGCTTTACGTCACTTTTCGGCACAAAAGGTCTTTTAAGTGACATTGTAATACGATAAAAACGTTGTAGTCAATTGATGAGATGAATGATGTACAGATGATGTGGGGGTGGGGGTGATAGGGCATGGTGGGTTATTGAGAGCGTTTTCCTTCGCTCGCCCGATAAGGGGTTCTGGGCATGTCTAGGGGATATACCCCCAGACATGCCCAGACGGTAGTGTGCAGTGGGCCCTTCATTTCTCTTGAGAGAGGAGGTTTACCGAATGTGCAGTGGGCCCCTCATCCCTCCTGAGCGATGAGGTTCACCTAATGTGCAGTGGGCCCTTCATTCCTCTTGACAGAGGAGGTTTGCCTAGTGTGCAGTGGGCCCCTCATAACTCCTAAAAGAGGAGGTTTACCTAGTGTGCAGTGGGCCCCTTATCCTTCCTGAGAGATGAGGTTCACCTAATGTGCAGTGGGCCCTTCATTCCTCTTGACAGAGAAGGTTTGCCTAGTGTGCAGTGGGCCCCTCATAACTCCTAAAAGAGGAGGTTTACCTAGTGTGCAGTGGGCCCCTCATCCCTCCTGGGAGAGGAGGTTTACCTGGTGCGCAGTGGGCCCTTCATCCCTCCTGAGAGAGGAGGTTTACCTAGTGTGCAGTGGGCCCTTCATCCCTCCTGAGAGAGGAGGTTTACCTAGTGTGCAGTGGGCCCTTCATCCCTCCTGAGAGAGGAGGTTTACCCAGTGTGGAGTGGGCCCTTCATCCTTCTTGAGAGAGGAGGTTTACCCAGTGTGCAGTGGGCCCCTCATCCCTCCTGAGAGAGGAGGTTTACCTAGTGTGCAGTGGGCCCTTCATCTCTCTTGAGAGAGGAGGTTTACCGAATGTGCAGTGGGCCCCTCATCCCTCCTGAGAGATGAGGTTCACCTAATGTGCAGTGGGCCCTTCATTCCTCTTGAGAGAGGAGGTTTGCCTAGTGTGCAGTGGGCCCCTCATAACTCCTGAAAGAGGAGGTTTACCTAGCGTGCAGTGGGCCCTTCATCCCTTTTGAGAGAGGATGTTTACCGAGTGTGCAGTGAGCCCCTCATTCCACCTGAGAGAGGAGGTTTACCTAGTGTGCAGTGGGCCCTTCATCTCTCTTGAGAGAGGAGGTTTACCGAATGTGCAGTGGGCCCCTCATCCCTCCTGAGAGATGAGGCTCACCTAATGTGCAGTGGGCCCCTCAACCCTACTGAGAGAGGTAGTTTACCTAGTGTGCAGTGGGACCTTCATCCGTCTTGAGAGCGGATGTTTACCGAGCGTACAGTGGGCCCCTCGTCCCCCATGAGAGAGGAAGTTTACCTAGTGTGTAGTGGGCCCTTCATCCCTCTTCAGAGAGGAGGTTTACCTAGTGTGCAGTGGGCCCTTCATCTCTTTTGAGAGAGGAGGTTTACCGAATGTGCAGTGGGCCCCTCATCCTTCCTGAGAGACGAGGCTCACCTAATGTGCAGTGGGCCCCTCATCCATACTGAGAGAGGTAGTTTACCTAGTGTGCAATGGGCCCTTCATCCCTCTTGGGAGAGGATGTTTACCGAGTGTGCAGTGAGCCCCTCATCCCTCCTGTCAGATGAAGTTTGCCAAGTGTGCAGCGAGCCCTTCATCCCTTCCAAGGATGAGGTATAGCCAGTGTGCAGTGAGCCCCTCATCCCTCCTGAGAGAGGAGGTTTACCTAGTGTGCAACCAGCCCCTCATCCCTGACTTGGCCTGAGAGTTAACCCTTTATGGACTACACTATCATGTTTATTTTATTTTAACCTACTGACGCCTTAGAGCATCATACATGTTATTTATTAACCCTCTATAGGCTAGAGTATTACGTGTATTAACCCTCTGAGGTCCAGAAAGTCAATAGTATCACGTGTCTCAAATATTAACACTATTTGGACTAGACTATTATATTTCTTCTATAATAACCTTTTGATGCCTAGAGTATCACATTTCTCATTTATTAACCGTCTGTTGACTAGACTATCGTGAGTATTAACCTCTGTGGTCTAGAGTACGGTATCTACAATATGCTTCTTGAGCTAGATGGCATTGGCTTCACAAATTGGTGTTCCCGTATTCGCTCTGTCCTCGAACGAGCCGGGCTTGATCAAATTTGGGAATCACAGAATATTGGGGATACAAATAAATTCATGCTTTTATTTAAAGAATCAATTGTTAGAATATTTACACAGCAGTGGAGAAAAGATATTGAGAGTTCGAGTAAGCTGCGCACATATGCATTAGTAAAAAAGTATTTCTGTGTTGAACCATATATCTTACACACAAGGGGTAACCATCTCATAACATCAATGGCGAGATACCGAATGAGCTCACATGATCTAAATATAGAAAGAGGACGATACAATAATCCAATCACTCCAATAAACCAGCGAATATGCACAAGGTGTGAATTAAACGAAATTGACGACGAAATACATCTTCTTCTCCACTGTAACGCTATGAATAATGAACGCAAAATCTTGTTTAACTCGGTAACCGCAACTATCAATATACAGCCGACAAATGAAATGTTTCTACAAATTATGACATCTAGAGACATAACAGTGGTGAAGTCACTAGCGCAATTTATCTATGGCTGTTTTAAACAAATTAATTGTTAAAAACACCGAGTATAATAAATCAAAGTCACCTATCGCTATATTATCCATATTATCATGCCTTCATGATCTGACTTGGGTATTACCACATATCAGGACGGCTGTTGCTCTCGGATTTATTATTTGGCTTTTTAGGGCCGGTTAGGGACGTTTCCGTCGCCTTTGTTATCAGACGAGGTGGGGCCTTATGGATGATTTCAGAGTTGCTAAGTCAGCTGATTTTATCTATGAGGTCGGGAATGTTTTTCTTCGATTGTAACTCCGAGTATGTGGTACTAACTAGGTCGTGAGTGAAATGGTATGAAATAAACAATATAGTGAATTAAAATAAGCTGTAATGTTTTTTTTTGTGCGAGGGCCATATAGGCAATAAATCACTAGTTAATTAAATAAACTTTAATGTTATTGTGTGAGTGCTATGTCCTGCGTGAATGGCACACATAATTATTATCCGTAATTGTCATTGTTATTACATCACAAGTCTGCAACACTCGATAATATGGATGGTTCTGATGCTATACTTTGTTGGCAGCCGACGAACCACAATGTCCGACTTTTATTAGTATGTATATATTGTGTTACGGTAGTAGTACTGTTATTACGTTGTTAAGTTTACACCACTAGTCATTATCAGGGAATCTCCGAGTTCATAGCGACTGTGCTTGCATGGTCACATGGCTCGGAGCTACCTGTTTCGCGGATTGCCACATTAATTGTACTGCTTTATATTATATATACATATATATATTTTTTAAATACCATATAATTTTTACCATTGTCTTATTTCATACTCCAGTTACTGTAGCATAATTATGCACCTGTATATATTTTTGGTTTCTACGCTTTCCAGAGTGTCTTTTTTGCTACTATTATAATTAGTATATTAAACATAGTAGCTATTTTATCTCTGGTTTTGGTGCGGGAAGCAAAATGATAGACCCCCATGTTATCTTGGCTATGCCTTTTAATTTTATTTTAAGAAGTAGTCATTTGTATCACCGAAATACCCAGTTTTTAATATGGCAATGCCACCTAACATGATTTTAGTTGTTTATCATACCATGTATATTGACTCATATGATTTTAACAAACTAACATTCTTGTATATACATGTACATATATCTCTCTTATTACTATGACAAATAAGTCTATAATGACTTTTATTTCTGTCAATAAAATATCTGTCTGTCTGTCTGGTATCAGGGTTCTAATATATTCACCGTCTGTGGACTACACTATCATGTTTATCTTATTTCAACCCACTGATGCCTAGAGCATCACACTGTATATGTTATTTATTAACCCTCTACAGGCTAGATTACCCTGTGTATTACCCCTCTGACTCGGAGGTCCAGAAAGTCTATAATATCATGTGTCTCAAATATTAACCCTCTGTGGACTAGACTACCATATTTCTTCCATATGAACCTTCTGATGTCTAGAGTATAACATGTTTCATTTAATTACCCATTGTTGACTAGACTATCGCATGTATTAACCCTCTGTGGTCTAAGGAATCATGTGTCTAATGTGTTAACACTCTGTGGACTTCACTATCATGTTTATCTTCTTTTAACATGCTGATGCCTATAGCATCATATTATGTTATTAATTAACCTTACAGAGGCTAGAATATCACGTATATTAACCCTCTGGGGCCCAGAGAGTCAATAGTATCACCTGTCTCATGTATTGATTTACCCTCTGTTGATAAGATTATTATATTCATTTTACATTAACCTTTTCATGCCTAGAATATCACGTATCTCGTGTAATAACCCTCTGCGGGCTAGTCTATCATATTTCTCCAATGTTAACCTTCTGATGCCTAGATTATCAAATTTTTGCTTAACATATCTTCACATTTCGAAGCCTAGAGTATGATATGTCTTATTTATTAACCTTTTGCAGACTAGAATAATAAATGATTAACCCTCTGGGGTCTAGAATATCACGTATCTTATTATAATCCTCTGTGTACTAGATTATCATATTTCTGTTATATTAATCATCTGATTCGTACAGTACACGTGCTGTTCACATGTTTTATTTACCAACCCTCTGCGGACTAGAGTATTACATGTCTCTAGGGGCTATAGACTCTCATGATTTATGTCTCAACACTGTGCCTGTTGGACAATTATATGTCTCATATTATATTAACCTTCTGGGGGTTATGATATCACGTTGCTCATGTGTAACCCTATGTGGTCCAGAGTTTCACGCGTGTTATTTATTTAACTCTCTGTGGACTAGGCTATCATATTTCTGTAATGTTAACTTTCGCATGTCTTATATATTACCCCTCTGGAGGCTAGATAATCACATATATAGCAAGTTTAGAACATTATGTGTTTCATGTATTAACCTTCTGTGGACTATATTACCATTTGTCTTCTATGTTAACCTTTTATTGCCTAGAGTATCATGTCGTATTTATTAGGCCTCTACGGACCAGACAATCACATTTCTTTATATTAACCTCCTCATACCTAGAGTATCATATGTTTTTATTGACCCTTTGCGAACTACAATAACACATGTATTAACCCTCTGCTCATATTTATTTTATGTTAGCCTTCTTATGCCCGGAGTATCATTATAAACCCTCTGCAGACTAACGTAACACGTATGTATCAACCCTATGCAGTATCGTGTGGCTCATGTATTAAACTCTCTTTGGACTAAGCCATATTTCTTCTATATTAACTTTCTGATGCTAGAGTACCACATGATTTATTTATTAACCCTCTGGAGGCTAGAGTATCGCGTGTCCTAACTCCCTGGGAGGTCTAGAATGTCGAGAGGATCACGTGTCTGAACTATTAACCTTTTGTGGGCTACATTATCGTATTTATCTTATTTTAACCTTCTGCTCTTCTGATTCCTGGAGCATCATATATATTTTTTTAAACCCTGGAGGCTAGAGTATTGCGTGTATTACCGTTTATGGTCTAAAGTATCACTTGTCTCATGTATTAACGTACTCTGTGGAATAGATTATTATATTTATTCTATATAATAAGTTCCTGATGCCTAGATTATCACGTGTCTCATGTATTAACTCTTATCATATTTCTTTAATATTAGCCATCTGCGGCCCAGAGTATCATATCTCTATTTCTACTAGCGTAACACATGTATTAACCCTCTGTGGTCTAGAATATCATCCGTCTCATGTAATAACCCTTTGTGGACCAGATCAACATGTTTCATCTATATTACCTTCAGAAGATAAAGTATCACATGTTTATTTAGTAACCATCTGAAGGATTGAGTATCACATGTATTAACCCTCTGGAGTCTAGGTACTATCTATCTAGGTACTATCTGGTACTTGCTAAAATGAGTAGATCGTCATCCCAATGAACACGACTCAATGTCACGCTCGTTTCACCTAATATCTTGACCACCCGAATAGTCGCACTAATTTGCATCAGGGATATTTTATCTTCTGAAGACTGCACAGATTTTCAGATGTGTTTGAGCAACATATTGGAAGGGGCACTGACAATAGGTTTGTTTTAATAATATTTAGATTAATAGTCCCATCTCATCAGCGGTCAATAGCGGTAATAAAACTGACTTTTTGTCTACACGCGTAAAGGCCGGCCATTTAATACCAGGAGGGGGGGGGGGGGGGGTATGCTATGTAATTAAAGAATAATTTGTTCACAAAGTTGGCTCCAAAAAAATAGTTTGTTCTATAAAGTGTGAGAAAAAAATAGTTTGTTCTTTTATGTGTGAGAAAAATAGATTGTTGACAGCCAGCAGATCTTTCCAAATATGCCGGAAACTGCCAAAGAATGACAAAAAATCCCTCGCTCTGCTCTGTCAAGTGTTCAACACATATAGGTATTTTTAATTTACGGGATTAAACATGTCCTGGAAAAAAAGTTTGTCACTGTCATCTCAGGAAAAAAATTGTTTGTTTTTGTAATTGTATACATGTAAACAAAATGTATGTGTCAGAACTTTATTTATATATTTTCTACTTTTTCAGTTATGGCTGACAAGTTGCTTCAGAGCAACTGGACCTGTTAGCTCTGTTTCAATATTACCAAAATAATAAAAGAATTATGATATTTAAAACTTCGATTTATTTTAAAGTATTTTGCCGAGATTCTCTCTATCTCCCATTTATCAACCTAGCTTGTCTAGTATTCTTGTCATTGGATCTAAAGTTTCGTTTTTTGTAGCATTTGCGGGGTCTAGCTACAAAAGGTTAATATGTCATATAGGGGTCTACATGAAATTGTAGCACTAGATGGTTAACATGGTTAATATGGGAGAAATTTCATAATCTATCCACCAGAAGTTTATTATGTAAGACATATGATTCTAAGCATCAGAAGGCTAACATAGGAGAAATATGATACTCTAGTCCACAGAGGTTTGATACTTGAGACATGTGACACCGGAAAAAAATAAAACACTTGATACTCCCGCCTCCATACAGTTAAAGCGACACAATCAGGCTAAAATCATAAAAAAATCTTAATTTTATTTTGGCTTCTTAATAAGACCATAACATGTGAACATGTCCATAGACTAGAATTGCTCATGTTTCCTACATTGTGTTGCGCATGTACCAGTTAGGCGAGAAATAAGGACGAAATTTAATTTCGGACATGCATGTCCAAAATAAGAAATACGGGGATAACTTATAAACGGGGCTTTCCGCACCCTTGCTACGTTGCCACAGCAACGCAAAATTTAAAAGACTTTCGCAATTCTAGTCTATGGACATGTTCACATATTATGGACATATCTTGAGAAGCCAAAATAAAATTAATGATTTTTTGATGAGTTTAGCCTGATTGTGTCGGCTTTAATACAGAAGACATGTAATACTCTAGGCAACAGAAGGTCAACATTAGATACATATAATAGTCTAGTCGCAGAAGATTAATATTTAAGACACGTGATACCCGAGACCCCAGAGTATTAGTACATGTGTTACTCTAGTCCGCAGAGGGTTAGTAAATAAAACATATGATACCCTAGGTATGAGAAGGTAATATGGAAGAAATATGGTAATCTAGTCCACAGAGAGTTAATACACGAGACACATGATACTATCGACCCTCTGGAACGCAGAGGCTTATTACACGTCAAACTCTAGCCTGTAGAGGATTAATAAATAACATTACTGATGCTCTAGGCATCAGTAGGTTAAAATAAGATAAACATGATAGTTCAGTCCACACAGGGTGAATATATTAGTAACGTGATACTCTGGACCACAGAGGGTTAATAATTGCGAGAGTTTAGTCAACGAGGGTTAATAAATAGGAAATGTGATACTACAGACATCAAAAGGTTAGTATAGAAGAAATATAATAGTCTAGTCCACATAGGGTTAATATTTGAGACCCATGATATTGTCGACCCTCTGGACCTCATAGGGTTATTACACGTAAAAAATCTAGCCTATACAGGGTTAATAAATAACATTTACGATGCTCTAGGCATGAGTAGGTTAAAATTATATAAACATGATAGTGTAGTCCACAAAGAGTTAACACATTAGAAACGTAGATACTATAGACCACAGAGGGTTAATACTTGCGATAGTCCAGTCAACAGAGCGTTAATAAATACGAAATGTGATACTCCAGACATCAAAAGGTTAGTATAGAAGGAATATAATAGTCTAGTCCACATAGGGTTAATATTGGTTACCCATGATATTGTTGACCCTCTGGACCTCATAGGGTTATTACACGTAAAAATCTAGCCTATACAGGGTTAATAAATAACATTTACGATGCTTTAGGCATGAGTAGGTTAAAATAAGATAAACATGATAGTGTAGTCCACAAAGAGTTAACACATTAGAAACGTAGATACTCTAGACCACAGAGGGTTAATACATGTGATACACATAGCACATAGAGGGTTAATAAATGACATTTATGATGCTCTAGGCATGAGTAGATTAAAATAAGATAAACATGATAGTGTAGTCCACAATGAGTTAACACATTAGAAACTTAGATACTCTAGACCACATAGGATTAATACTTGCGAAAGTCCAGTCAGCAGAGCGTTAATAAATACGAAATGTGATACTCCAGCCATCAAAAGGTTAACATAAAAAAAATAGTCTAGTCCACAGAGGGTTAATGTTTGAGACACGTGATACTATCGACTTTCTTGACCTGAGAGGGTTAATACACGTCAAACTCTAGCCTATAGAGGGTTAATAAATTACATTTATGATGCTCTAAGCATCAGTAGGTTAAAATAAGATAAACATGATAGTGTAGTCCACAGAGGGTTAATACATTAGAAACGGGATACTCTAGACCACAGAGGGTTAATAAGTGTGATACTCTAGTCCCAGAGGGTTAATAAATAAGACATGTGATACTCTAGGCATCAAAAGGTTAACATAGAGAAAATATGGTAGTCTAGTCCACAGAGGGTTAATACATGTGATATGTCATACTCTAGACCCCAGAGAGTTAATACATGTGGAACTCTAGAATGGAGAGTGCTAATACATAAGACATGTGATACTCTAGGCATCGAAATGTTATTTTAGGAAAACTCTGATAATCTCATCTCTTGGGCACGAGGGGCTCACTGCACACTGTAAACTCCACCCTGGGAGAGTGAACGGCTCGATACACACTGGGTGAACCTCATCTTTCAGGCCCAGTTATGGATAAGGGGCCCACTGCACACTGGCTAAGCATCATCCTTAGGATGGACGAGAGGCTCACTGCACACTGGGTAAACCTCATATTGCAGGCAGTGTCAGGGATGAGGGGCTCACTGCACACTGGGTAAACCATATCTCTCAGGAGGGATGAGGGGCCCACTACACACTGGGTAAACCTCCTCTCTCAAGAGGGATGAGGGGCCCACTGCGCACTAGGTAAACCTCCTCTCTCAGGAGGGGCGAAGGGCCCACTGCACACTGGGTAAACTTCCTCGCTCAGGAGGGATGAGGGGCCCACTGCACACTGGGTAAACCTCCTCTCTCAGGAGGGATGAAGGGCCCACTGCACACTGGGTAAACCTCTTCTTTCAAGAGGGATAAGGGGCCCACTGCACACTGGGTAAATCTCCTCTCTCAAGAGGGATGAAGGGCCCACTGCACACCGGGTAAACCTCCTCAGGGGCCCACTGCACACTGGCTAAACCTCCTCTTTCAAGAGGGATGAAGGGCCCACTGCACACTGGGTAAACCTCCTCTCTCAGGAGGGATGAAGGGCCCACTGCACACTAGGTAAACCTCCTCTCTCAGGAGGGATGAGGGGCCCACTGCACACTGGCTAAACCTCATCTCTCAAGAGGGATGAAGGGCCCACTGCACACTGGGTAAACCTCTTCTTTCAAGAGGGATACGGGGCCCACTGCACACTGGCTAAACCTCCTCTCTCAAGAGGGATGAAGGGCCCACTGCACACTGGGTAAACCTCCTCTCTCAGGAGGGATGAAGGGCCCACTGCACGCTAGGTAAACCTCTTCTCTCAGGAGGGGCGAAGGGCCCACTGCACACTGGGTAAACCTCTTCACTCAGGAGGGATGAGGGGCCCACTGCACACTGGGTAAACCTCCTCTCTCAGGAGGGATGAAGGGCCCACTGCACACTAGGTAAACCTCCTCTCTCAGGAGGGATAAGGGGCCCACTGCACACTGGCTAAACCTCATCTCTCAAGAGGGATGAAGGGCCCACTGCACACTGGGTAGGGCCTAAACCTCCTTTCTCAGGAGGGATGAAGGGCCCACTGCACACTAGGTAAACCTCCTCTCTCAGGAGGGATAAGGGGCCCACTGCACACTGGCTAAACCTCATCTCTCAAGAGGGATGAAGGGCCCACTGCACACTGGGTAAACCTCCTCGCTCAGGAGGGATGAGTGGCCCACTGCACACTGGGTAAACCTCCTCTCTCAGGAGGGATGAGGGGCCCACTGCACACTGGGTAAACCTACTCTCTCAGGAGGGATAAGGGGCCCACTGCACACTGGCTAAACCTCATCTTTCAAGAGGGATGAAAGGCCCACTGCACACTGGGTAGGGCCTAAACCTCCTCTCTCAGGAGGGATGAAGGGCCCACTGCACACTGGGTAAATCTTCTCTAAAGAGGGATGAAGGGCCCACTGCACACTAGGTAAACCTTCTCTCTCAGGAGGGATGAGGGGCCCACTGCACACTGGGTAAACCTCCTGTCTCAAGAAGGATGAAGGGCCCACTGCACACTGGGTAAACCTCCTCTCTCAGGAGGGATGAAGGGCCCACTGCACACTAGGTAAACCTCCTCTCTCAGGAGGGATGAGGGGCCCACTGCACACTAGGTAAACCTCCTCTCTCAGGAGGGATGAGGGGCCCACTGCACACCGGGTAAACCTCCTCTCTCAGGAGGGATGAGGGGCCCACTGCACACCGGGTAAACCTCCTCTCTCAGGAGGGTTAAGGGGCCCACTGCACACTGGCTAAACCTCCTCTTTCAAGAGGGATGAAGGGCCCACTGCACACTGGGTAAACCTCCTCTCTCAGGAGGGATGAAGGGCCCACTGCACACTAGTAAACGTCCTCTCTCAGGAGGGATGAGGGGCCCACTGCACACTGGCTAAACCTCATCTCTCAAGAGGGATGGAGGGCCCACTGCACACTGGGTAAACCTCTTCTTTCAAGAGGGATACGGGGCCCACTGCACACTGGCTAAACCTCCTCTCTCAAGAGGGATGAAGGGCCCACTGCACACTGGGTAAACCTCCTCTCTCAGGAGGGATGAAGGGCCCACTGCACGCTAGGTAAACCTCTTCTCTCAGGAGGGGCGAAGGGCCCACTGCACACTGGGTAAACCTCCTCACTCAGGAGGGATGAGGGGCCCACTGCACACTGGGTAAACCTCCTCTCTCAGGAGGGATGAAGGGCCCACTGCACACTAGGTAAACCTCCTCTCTCAGGAGGGATAAGGGGCCCACTGCACACTGGCTAAACCTCATCTCTCAAGAGGGATGAAGGGCCCACTGCACACTGGGTAGGGCCTAAACCTCCTTTCTCAGGAGGGATGAAGGGCCCACTGCACACTAGGTAAACCTCCTCTCTCAGGAGGGATAAGGGGCCCACTGCACACTGGCTAAACCTCATCTCTCAAGAGGGATGAAGGGCCCACTGCACACTGGGTAAACCTCCTCGCTCAGGAGGGATGAGTGGCCCACTGCACACTGGGTAAACCTCCTCTCTCAGGAGGGATGAGGGGCCCACTGCACACTGGGTAAACCTACTCTCTCAGGAGGGATAAGGGGCCCACTGCACACTGGCTAAACCTCATCTCTCAAGAGGGATGAAAGGCCCACTGCACACTGGGTAGGGCCTAAACCTCCTCTCTCAGGAGGGATGAAGGGCCCACTGCACACTGGGTAAATCTTCTCTAAAGAGGGATGAAGGGCCCACTGCACACTAGGTAAACCTTCTCTCTCAGGAGGGATGAGGGGCCCACTGCACACTGGGTAAACCTCCTGTCTCAAGAAGGATGAAGGGCCCACTGCACACTGGGTAAACCTCCTCTCTCAGGAGGGATGAAGGGCCCACTGCACACTAGGTAAACCTCCTCTCTCAGGAGGGATGAGGGGCCCACTGCACACTAGGTAAACCTCCTCTCTCAGGAGGGATGAGGGGCCCACTGCACACCGGGTAAACCTCCTCTCTCAGGAGGGATGAGGGGCCCACTGCACACCGGGTAAACCTCCTCTCTCAGGAGGGTTAAGGGGCCCACTGCACACTGGCTAAACCTCCTCTTTCAAGAGGGATGAAGGGCCCACTGCACACTGGGTAAACCTCCTCTCTCAGGAGGGATGAAGGGCCCACTGCACACTAGTAAACGTCCTCTCTCAGGAGGGATGAGGGGCCCACTGCACACTGGCTAAACCTCATCTCTCAAGAGGGATGAAGGGCCCACTGCACACTGGGTAAACCTCTTCTTTCAAGAGGGATACGGGGCCCACTGCACACTGGCTAAACCTCCTCTCTCAAGAGGGATGAAGGGCCCACTGCACACTGGGTAAACCTCCTCTCTCAGGAGGGATGAAGGGCCCACTGCACGCTAGGTAAACCTCTTCTCTCAGGAGGGGCGAAGGGCCCACTGCACACTGGGTAAACCTCCTCACTCAGGAGGGATGAGGGGCCCACTGCACACTGGGTAAATCTCCTCTCTCAGGAGGGATGAAGGGCCCACTGCACACTAGGTAAACCTCCTCTCTCAGGAGGGTTAAGGAGCCCACTGCACACTGGCTAAACCTCATCTCTCAAGAGGGATGAAGGGCCTACTGCACACTGGGTAGGGCCTAAACCTCCTCTCTCAGGAGGGATGAAGGGCCCACTGCACACTAGGTAAACCTCCTCTCTCAGGAGGGATAAGGGGCCCACTGCACACTGGCTAAACCTCATCTCTCAAGAGGGATGAAGGGCCCACTGCACACTGGGTAGGGCCTAAACCTCCTCTCTCAGGAGGGATGAAGGGCCCACTGCACACTAGGTAAATCTCCTCGCTCAGAAGGGATGAGTGGCCCACTGCACACTGGGAAAACCTCCTCTCTCAAGAGGGATAAGGGGCCCACTGCACACTGGCTAAACCTCATCTCTCAAGAGGGATGAAGGGCCCACTGCACACTGGGTAAACCTCTTCTTTCAAGAGGGATACGGGGCCCACTGCACACTGGGTAAACCTCCTCTCTCAAGAGGGATGAAGGGCCCACTGCACACTGGGTAAACCTCCTCTCTCAGGAGGGATAAGGGGCCCACTGCACACTGGCTAAACCTCCTCTCTCAAGAGGGATGAAGGGCCCACTGCACACTGGGTAAACCTCCTCTCTCAGGAGGGATGAAGGGCCCACTGCACACTAGGTAAACCTCTTCTCTCAGGAGGGATGAGGGGCCCACTGCACGCCAGGTAAACCTCTTCTCTCAGGAGGGGCGAAGGGCCCACTGCACACTGGGTAAACCTCCTCACTCAGGAGGGATGAGGGGCCCACTGCACACTGGGTAAACCTCCTCTCTCAGGAGGGATGAAGGTCCCACTGCACACTAGGTAAACCTCCTCTCTCAGGAGGGATAAGGGGCCCACTGCACACTGGCTAAACCTCATCTCTCAAGAGGGATGAAAGGCCCACTGCACACTGGGTAGGGCCTAAACCTCCTCTCTCAGGAGGGATGAAGGGCCCACTGCACACTGGGTAAATCTTCTCTAAAGAGGGATGAAGGGCCCACTGCACACTAGGTAAACCTTCTCTCTCAGGAGGGATGAGGGGCCCACTGCACACTGGGTAAACCTCCTGTCTCAAGAAGGATGAAGGGCCCACTGCACACTGGGTAAACCTCCTCTCTCAGGAGGGATGAAGGGCCCACTGCACACTAGGTAAACCTCCTCTCTCAGGAGGGATGAGGGGCCCACTGCACACTAGGTAAACCTCCTCTCTCAGGAGGGATGAGGGGCCCACTGCACACTGGGTAAACCTCCTCTCTCAGAAGGGATGAGGGGCCCACTGCACACTCGGTAAACCTCCTCTCTCAGGAGGGATAAGGGGCTCACTGCACACTGGCTAAACCTCATCTCTCAAGAGGGATGAAGGGCCCACTGCACACTGGGTAAACCTCCTCTCTCAGGAGGGATGAGGGGCCCACTGCACACTAGGTAAACCTCCTCTCTCAGGAGGGATGAGGGGCCCACTGCACACCGGGTAAACCTCCTCTCTCAGGAGGGATGAGGGGCCCACTGCACACTCGGTAAACCTCCTCTCTCAGGAGGGATAAGGGGCTCACTGCACACTGGCTAAACCTCATCTCTCAAGAGGGATGAAGGGCCCACTGCACTATGGGTAAACCTCCTCTCTCAGGAGGGATGAAGGGCCCACTGCACACTGGGTAAACCTCCTCTCTCAAGAAGGATGAAGGGCCCACTGCACACTGGGTAAACCTCCTCTCTCAGGAGGGAGGAAGGGCCCACTGCACACTAGGTAAACCTCCTCTCTCAGGAGGGATGAGGGGCTCACTGCACACTGGGTAAACCTCCTCTCTCAGGCGGGGCGCGCCACACACTGTATGGGTAAACCTCTGCATTATAATAAATGCTCCCTACACTAAGATGTGGGCCTGTGCATTGGCCCATCGGGGCCACATGACGAGTAACTGTGGATGATCTCACGATCGATGTACCTGCCTGTCGGTTAGACAGCTCTCAAATGAAATGATCAACATAGAACCAGAATAAACACTAGAGGGGATATAAATAGATTAACTCAGCATGATAATCCCACAAGACAACCACTGCGTAATTACTAGAATGAAATCACCGATAACCCACATATAAACACAATGGTGGCCCACCACGAATGCCACCGGTTGCCAGTGGTGGCCCACCACACGGTGCGGTACACGTGTGGCTCATGCACTAGCTCATGCACTAGCTACATTGTTTGACAGTGGTGAACCACAGGTGGGCCATCAGTGGCAAATCCCACCCTCTGATTGCCGTCTGAATGCCACTGGTAGTCCACCAGTGGCTTTTTTGCCACTAATAGCCACTGGTGGACCACTGGAGCGATGTTATCTGAGATGTCGTGATCGTGACATTTCTAACACCTTCCTTGTTGAAATTATATTAAGCCTAGGTAATAATTGTAGTACAAGTTATGCCAGTTAACAGTTAAGAAAATCTGTGTATCCCAATAATTTACTTTTTCTTTTTACTTCTCTAGAGGACTCTGTTGTCAAAATTGGACAGTATACTTTGCCAAAAAGACAGATATTCACCATGCCCCAATGTCATAGTGCCCCGGTCTCCCCTAGGTATGTTTAAACTAGTGTTCAACTGCAAAATGCGCATGCCTGGGACGGTCAAGTGTAGGCCAACAGTTGCCTATTGAGTACAGATTGACGGCATTAATATAGCCACTGAACTGATTACAAGATACTACTTAAACGAGACATTGATCCAATGCTGTTTCATTGCTAGGCCAACGTCTGCGACGCTGGCCCAACATTGAAGCAGCATTGAGTAAATGTACAATGTTTGAGAGAAAGTCCTCTGCAGCCCAACAAACACAAGACATTTGTATAACATTTATACAACGTCGGCTAAACGTTTTCGACGTTGGTCCAACATTGCATGAAGTCATACAAATGTTTTGTGTTTACTGAGTGTCAATACAAGCTTTTGAGGTCAAGCAGTTTCCAAATCCCCGCAGTAATACAGTCAGTTTGTTTGCAAGCCAGCGACCAAGTAGGGACAAGGGCAAAGTGCTTTGAATTAATAACTCATAGATGTCGCCTAAGTATAAATGAACTTGCTGTGATTTGAGAACTTGCTCTAAATGAGGCTTTGGGTATGAAACGCATATTTAGTGTTATTATGGAATAGGCCCTTGGCCTACCCACGGGCACTATTGCCTTCTAGGGGACCCTCGTCCCCCGAGTTTTGACAGTTGACCACACCTTTAAGGGTGAATAAACTGAATTTAATTAAATATATATTTTCAAACTAACGTTAGTTCACTTATTGTATGCCTACATACTGCCGTGCAAAGTCAAAAGGCAGTATCTGCTTACTTTACCAGTAAGCAGATATATAATAGGCTATTGCCTTTTGGCTTTGCAGGGCAGTATATTTATAGATGTATTCAGATTCATTCAGCGCGAACTCGCAGATGAACAATTTTTTGCATAGTGAATTTTGCAAAATAAAGTCTTGAAACCTACAATATATTTTTATCAATTATGTCTACTTCCTGGTAATTTCAATAAAGCTATTTTAAATTATTTCCAGTCTTAAATTGTATGTAGTCTACATAGATTTCAAACATTCATTAGTCTACATGACAGTGTGCTTGCAATCGACAATATTCTTGTTACACCTCATTTTATCGCCCAGCCCCAGTTCTGTGAATCAAAATTAGGTAGGGCCTAGACCCCTCTAGGCCTAGATTCAAACAGTTAGAAATTATGATGGGTTTTTTCGTTTTTTTTTTCAGGATTGATGTGAATTTGTGATACACTATAATAAAAGACATATTTTTCTCTGTTTTTTCGTTCTTTTTGCTCACTATTATTGGTAGAAATGAAGACATCATTGTAGAATTAAAATAAAAGCCTTAACGTTAGTTGTTTTGAATGGCACTTTTTATCACCGTTTCCGGGGGTTCCGATCATTAGATTTCTCGCAATTACGAAAAATGGTGCCAGCTCTTGCCTTCAAATCCATAATTTTTGCAACAAATGCTTGTAGAGGTAAGCGGAACAGGCATGCTGTGGCCCTTTCTGATATTTAAGCAGCCCTCGCTGAGGCAGGCTGCTTACTGTATTCCACACGGTCAGCTGCCGCAGTTATTTGTTATCAAGATAGCTAGCCTACTACTGTGAAAATTTTGTGAAATTCCATTCAGTATTTCAAAAATTTGACATGTAACGCAATACTGAGAATAAACCGGAATGGTTTTATACATGTCATAAACAGAAAAATAGACATGGCAAATGGTCTAACTTTTGATCTAGCCAATATTTTTTACGAAATTTTCAGGATCGATGCCAAATAACTAGAAAATAGGGTTTACAGAATTTCATGAAAATCGCTTGAGAATTGACTGACTGGATACCGTAAAGCTAACTTTCATTTTGGACCATCCTCCACCGTCGGACAGACTGTAATCTATCAACTTCTGCTTCCTCATACTTCACATAGGCTCAGCCATCACATACCACTGGGGAATTGTTTTGGTGACATTTCGATCTGCATATCATCAACCCTTTAAATAGTATGGCCACTAACGAAGAAAAGCTCGTTAGCGCGTCTCAGGAAGAAGTTTCCATCAGATGTTCTTTTAATTTGGCAGATATGTTCAGCTATGTCAGCCAATGACCTGATTAACTTTTGGGAGCAAACATTTTTGAAATGGCTGTCTAGCGGCCATATTGAATTTGAGTCATTTTGCAATATTTATGCAACTCAAACACAAAGCAAAAAAGCTGGACCATGCATATAGAACAAAATGTAAGGACTCACACAAGAATAACCCAGGAAAAAAATCGTAGAAATAAAATCCAAAATGGCAGACTTACATTAATTTTTAATTGTTTTTTCTCATTATCTCGGAAATCTTGCATAATCATGATAATAGCTAAAGCGGTAATATAAAATAAACCTTGAAAAAGTTTGCTGATCTATAACAAATTTGAAATAGCCGACTGGCTATAACTGAGGGCTGCTTTTGTGTTCGTTTCCAAACAACTCCTTATTTTCCACATGTGGTCAGGGGTCAAGATACCTACAAAAACTCTTGTAGCAATGTGGGCCCAACAGGTGCTAATTTTGGTCGCCCACATTAAATTCCAGTAGTCCACTTAATCGCATATATTTTTCCTTCCTATGTGAAAACCTGATTACTCATGTATCATGTATTCAGGAAATTCAGGTGCAGCAGTTAATACATGTAGCTCATACACTGAATAGTGGATTATCTGTGAAAAATGCTTTTTATACTCATAGACCCATTAGGGATTTGATATAAATCCCAATGATTTTGAAGAATATCAAGTTCTAAGGGATAGTTTAAGTTCTTATCGGTATACATTCGCAATGTGGGCTACCTTTGTGTCAACTTGATTAGCCCACAGCAAAAACAAGAGGCCAATGGCGAGTGGGCGACTGGAACCCTGGTGGTATTTTTTTAAATAGAAAAAAAATGCAAAAAATTAAGATAGACTTTATCCACTGCCCTATGAGGAAGTTCTGGAGGACATAATTGAGACCGTTTAAACAGAACAATGTGGGAATTTCAAAGAATTGAGATACCTGTGGAAGGCTGCACTAGTTTGCCCAGGGTAAACAGGGGCCGGGGGCTATGCACAAATTTCTGATTGTAATGTGCATTTGTGGTATATTTGCTACTGTTACTGTATTGCGGGGCACTCTTTGGGTGCCCTGATGTATCTAAAAACTAAAACTCTCAACAGCGGCCGGCATCATCTCTTTAGCTGCTCCAATAAGTTCAAGTGTCTGGGTGATGTTTTGGATTCTGTATACCTTTAACAATTTGCTTGAAAACTGAAATGTGGTCGAATATTTCTTTTAGCATGTCGGCAGTTACGAAAAAAGGCTCAGCATAATTTTATTGGACAATTTAAAAATTTATTGAATGTAGGCCTGCCTGACTTGGTCTTAGAAGATAATATTGTTAAATCTTAATTTAAGACTAATCTTGACAACTACTTTAACTTGAAGATAGGGTGGTCAGGCCAGGTACATTTTTAAAAACTACAATCAATTCCCCACAAACCTGTACCTGAAGATTTTCGAAGCACCTGTTTTAAAATCGGAAAAATGATTTTTTATGAAAAAAAAACACCTTAGTATTTGCAGACACTTTTGAGCTGTATTTCATAGATTTACCTCCCTAACTAGATACCACTTTGATTGCATCCGGAAAATCGTTCCTGTCAATGGAATGCTTGATTTTTTTTTCAAAATTCGGCCTTTGAATTTGTGGCTAATGTCTTCAGTGTTTCATCTGGGATTCAAAAGGGGCATAGCGCCACCTATCATTAGGGGCACCTTATCATGCACAACAGGCACCCAGTTAACCCAGTTAGATGTTTTCAGCACCCACCCTCCCTAGTTAAGGGTACAAACAGAATCAGTTAAGTACGTAAACATTGCCAGTTATTACCACTATGTACACAGGCCGTTATCAGGTATTGCGTTATAGGTGTGAGCGCATAACATCAGTGACTGATGTGACTTCCTTAAGGGCAACATGGTTTGCAACACAGTTTTTTTATTAGATTATCACAGCTGCTAGTGTCTTATTCTGAGTTCTCCATGCCCTGGCCGACACCCACAGGCGAAACTGTTGGGTGGATATGCCAAATCATGAAGATGATTATGTGGTGTACCGCACAATCATCTCCAAGATTCGATTTACCTACCCGACATTTCCGCCTGTGCGTGGCATGCGCCATGCTGAGAATCCGCCTGAGCCCTGCATGATAAAAAAAATTGTTAACTTTTAAATCAAGGTTATTCAAGATTTAAATGAATGTTGTGTTTCATATTTGTAGCGCAACCTTGTTCCACCTGACCCAAATACTTGGTTTAATTAATTACAGAGGGGCTAAGCAATCACATGTCAATTTAAATAGATTTATGCAAAAATGTCAAAATTGATTTTTAAGTTTGGAATTTCTAGATATTTTTCAAACCCTTTCTTCTCATACATCAGCATCAATCTCAAATGGTATAACTTTGTGAAATTCCTAACATTTACTCCTGGCACTATTACGCCTGGCCTATGTCAGCCAATAAAGTTATTGTCAGACTGTCAGCAGCGGCAAGAAAAGTGAGATCTCAATCATTGAAACATTCTTGTCTGGTAAACTTGCAACTTTACCGGACCTGTCAGTCTTGTAAAAAATCCCGAATTTTATTGGCTGCTATATTTATTATAGTGAAAGTCACATTAACCTGTGACTCATGTTTTTTGCCGATTTCTCAGATAATTCTCAACCGATTTTCATG
The DNA here is from genome assembly GCA_964017125.1 of Flabesymbios commensalis. Taxonomy (NCBI): domain Eukaryota; kingdom Metazoa; phylum Annelida; class Polychaeta; order Terebellida; family Flabelligeridae; genus Flabesymbios; species Flabesymbios commensalis. Next base: position 125,385,024 of record OZ024902.1, on the reverse strand, counting down.
AAATCTTGCAATGAGCACCCGCCAAATAAAATACTATGAAATTTTCATTGAAAAATATTGTATAGTTCAAAAGTTAAACCATTTAACATGTAGTGATGTGTGAATTACGACGTCCGTTTTTAAACCAGTTAAACTGGTTAAAATTAAGGTCTGTTTAATGCCTGAATTGTATTACATGCCAGATAGGTCTAACTTTAAAAAATACTTGTAAAATCTCAAGAAAAGTCAATGCGCTGCAAGTTTATGTGAACTCCACTATATATGACTTATACAATGCTCATCAATCATAATATAATATATTAAATTTACAGTGCATAATGTAAGCCTTTGCATTTAGTATAGAGGGCTACTTTAATTGATTAATTATTTACTCTCTTGTCCCTAATAGAAGAGCGTTCGGGATAAAAGCACCTGTTGGAAAAATCCTCTTTTTTTGTTAATAGAACCTGTCCACAATAAAAGCACGTCAAGGTATTTGAGATAAAGTTGGACAATCATTCTATTCTGTGCATTTTGTATTATTCAGGTATTTGTGTACATGTATCTGATCCTTGTACCACATTCTAAAAGAGAATTTGTATTAACCCTCACACTGCGACTATAATCGCACAAATACAAATACTAACAAACCTGTATTCAAAATAGGCTGCCGTCTTAACAAACGAATCGGTTCGTCTATTAGGGACTAGAGAGTAATGAACTCCTTACATTTGAAACGTTTGTCAATCAATTAAGACTTACATTATTTCTGTAGTACTGACAGTAGGGCTGAACATTCCTCCTGCTTTTAGTATAGACCTCTGCCGTGCTGATCATAACTTAAAACTTTTAATGTATTATATATGGGCCTAACATACAAATTTTTTAATGAACTTACAATTATTATTTAATTTAATATATATGTACGAATCATTGTCCTGGGAAAAAAGGGTGCCGAGGTTTTTTTTGCACTTTCACCCTTTAAAAAAAAGTAATTTTTAAGGTAATTGTGTAGTCAAATACTAGTTCAAAGGAGTTTGCATTTAAAATATGATCTAGCGACATGATACCATTTTGTAGCAAAAACTTTTTTTCCACGTTTTGTTGTGCCAAATTAAACACACTGGTCATGGTTACTTTAACCTAAACTGGGCCAAAGTAACCCACAGATTGGCATTATTGGTGAGCTTTCTTTTGCTGAACAGAATATATTTTGAATAGGTAATCATATTATAGAATTTGGACAGGCTTTGGTTCTAAAACATGAGCTTGAAACAAATATCATAATCTTGTAGGAAAACTGTTTTACGTTGGGCCTACCGGCCCTGTCACACTACAACGTTATTTTTCGTTGAAGAAAATTTATTTTCGGATTTATTTAGAAATAATTCCAGTGGTTTTAATTATATTGTTCAAAGCATTTGATGCATTTATATTAGAATGAATCAATATTCTTCATATTCTGATATTAATGGTGAATTATAAAAAGACATTTTGTCCCACCAAGATATGGAAACTAAAATAAAATTTAATATGCTTAAAAAACTTAATTATAAACTGGTAATGATAGAATTCTTGTTTTTTTGTTTCAGACTAGAAGCTGTCCGCCTCTTTTGAGTGAGCTGAAATGAGCTAACCACAGGTTAGTCATGAGAAATCATGAGTGTGTGACATAGGCATCATCAACGTTATTGCTGTTTCAAGGATGTCTGATATTTCAGCGGTTGGAGATCCTAACATCTTGGAAGATGAAGTCAGTCAGATTTACATGTGTGGATCGTGTGGGTCACAGTGTGGAACGTTTGAAGAAGTATCGAAGCATTCATGTCAGGTCGATGCTCAGCTTCAATATTTCTGTGATTCTTGTCACAGTTATTACAGTTCTTTCGATGCCTGTCAGGACCACAAGTGTGTGACTAATAATACGGCTGATGATAATCATAATGCATCACAGGAAAACTGTATGAAAACAAACGAGAGGAAATCATTTGAAAACATTCATGTGAAAAATGATATTTCTGCTAAAAGTAACACTGCTAATACTATTGACAAACCTTCCAGTTTGAATCAATCCACATACATAGCAAATAATGATAATTCTGCCGATGCTAATGTTAACATGATTTTAGACCCACATACTAGTGAAGTCTCAACATTTAAGGAGAAGAAAGATCATCATATTTTAGATGAGAGTGATAATTCAACTCTTAAAGGAGAAATTGATAGAATAGACAAAGATAAAGTTATCTGTATGAATACAGCTGATGTGGTTAAGCGCATGACAACTAGAAAAAATCCCCCAAAAAATGCCAAGTATTTTCCTGTGAAGAATAAGGCAAACAAAAAATCCAAGACTGATTTTTATGAAACAATGGAGATTAAAATAGAAAATATAACAAAAAACAGTGTCAATGACAATTCCCAAGAGAATGCTAACTATTTCCCTCTGCGGAATAATGCAAACGAAACAACCAAGACTGATTTTTATGAAACAATGGAGATTAAAATAGAAGATATAACAAAACACAGTGTAAATGACAATTTTTTTGAAATGTCTGGAAGAGAAACTCCATTTGAGGAATGTGGTGATAATGTGACAACTTCTGTAGATGAGGAAATAAGAGACTCTGTTGATTATAATTCAGACACACCTGTACACGTTACTGGAGGTATCATTTTCACTTGTGAAATATGTTTAAAAACCTTTGTGGGAAAACAAGCCCTAAAGGTGCATCAGGAAATACACAGCACAAAATGTTCAATTTGTTTAAAAGTATTTGCTAGTCATACTGATATGAGGAGACATTTTAAAACACACAAATCTTATAAATGTTCCCAATGTCTGAGACTGTTTGTAAATTCAGAAAGATTGCAAAAACATAAAAAAGAAAAGTGCATCGTTCCGGATACATCATCTAGAAAACAGCAACTCTTGAAAGAAGATAATGCAAAATTACAGGTTACAATAAAAACAGAAAGTGAAAATAGCTTGTCGAGTGGAGTTACTTTAAATTCTTGTAAAGCATACCACTCTAAAAGGTCAAAAAAGTGTAGTCTGTGTAAAAAGTCATTCACCAGTGCTACTCAACTCACAAAACATATACTTTGTCATCAGGATAATAAAATGTATGATGACAAAAAGCCTTCTAAAGTTGTCATAAAGGAAGAAAACAAAAGAGAAGAAGAACTTGAATATGTTGAACGAGAGGATGATTGTGTTTATAAATATACAGAGAAAGTGAAAAAAGATTTGCCAACATGTGTTGTTTGTGGAAAACAGTTTAGCAGGACGGGTAATTTAAAAATCCACCTGCGAGTTCACACTGGAGAGAAGCCATTTGCATGTTCTCATTGTGATAGGAAGTTTTCACAGTTAGAGAATAAGAGGCAGCATGAGTACACACATACGGGAGTAAAGCCTTTTAAATGTCAGTATTGTGATGTGGCATTCACTCAAAGGAGCACTCTACAATGTCACATGCGCTCACACACGGAACCCCAATCCATGCAGTGTGATGTGTGTCAGAAGACATTCAGAGGAAGAACAAGCCTTCAGAAACACCAGCAGATTCACAGCCAGATCAGGGCTTTCCAGTGTGACGAGTGTGGTGCTTCCTTCACTGTCAAACGCTACCTCGCCTTACATAAACGCAAGTACCATTCTGGGTCTGAAATTGAAGTAAAACACCCTTGTGAGATATGTCAGAAGGAGTTTATTTCAGTTGGTAATTTGAATAGGCACAGACGTATACATTTAGGACAGAAGCCCTTTCAGTGTAAAATGTGCGATAGGGCTTTCACACAAGCTGAGAATTTGGTGCACCATGAAAGATTACACACGGGTGAGAAACCTTATCAGTGCTCAGTCTGCGGTAAGTCATTCGCCCAGAAAAGTAACATGAAAAAACATGAAGAAAAACATGTGAGAGATTCATTGAAGCCTAAAAAAGTAGTAAAACGCCCTCACAGAAGAAAGAGTAAGACATGTAAAACAAACATTAATGTGAGGGATAAGACGTGTGTAACAAACAGTGTAGAGGGGGATATTAAAGAAGCTGCACTCGTGAAATTCACGGATCAGATTGATTCATCTGTGACAGGAGAGCCTTCCTCGATCGAGACTATTGAAATTGAAGGAATCAATTTATTGATAATATAAGCGTTTTCACAATTGAATGATTAACCCTTACAGCGCGGGGATCGACTTTAGCCGTCAGAATCTGACGTCTGTCTGACGTCTAAAGTTAATACCCGCACTGTGAGAATCAACATATTACTAATGGTCAGAAACCCATAACATAGGTATTCAAAAGAATCAGAAAGAGCTGATTAAGACATTTATGATGATCAGATGATTACAATTTGAAAAAAAAGTTGCAATGTTTTTTTACAATAATTCTGTGCTTTAAGGGTTAAACCCTTTCAGTGCAGATTCTGATGTCTAATAGAAAGGATTATTAAACATGTTAAAGATGTATAAATATAGACCCACAGCATACATATTCAAATGTAGCAGAAAGAGCTAACTAAGACAGTTATGATGATTTCAAATTGGTCCTTGGTTAACCCCTTGCCTGCTGATCAAGACTATTGTCGTCTTAAACCTTGTTTATTAGTTGATCAAATCACTGATATTGGGAATGAAATGGGTGTTTAAACATCAAGATTTTTAAATGTTTGGTCTCGCATTAACACTGATTAAACAAATACGAGTAATTTTCAACCACTTGAGGTTGTGGATCGCAGTAGCGTGACACAACCTCAAGTAGTTGAAAATTTAAATAAATTACCTTAGTGGGATCTTGGGGTTTTTATAAAAATATTTTCTCCTTTTAATGGTTGACTAAAACATCTTTCACAATTTGAATAATTGGATTAACTGAACATCTTTCAAAAACTATTTTATCAATTTTAGTGGTATACTAGTTGCTTTGAAACCTGCTTGGAACCACATACATGATCTGATGATCAGGGTTCCTCCCACGGTAGGCAGCGCTGCACGGCCGCACCCAGCACACTAGTTAAAAAAACATGGAAAACTGAGTATTTTGAATATAAAAACATGGCTGTAGTATAAAAATTGACATTTTTGATGCCAAAACGGCCCACCACTGCCCAAAGTCTGGGCAGGCCTCAAACCACAATGAATAATTGGTATACATATTGGTATACATATTGGTATACATGTATTTATACCTGATTCTCTGTTGATTTGTGTATACAAATTTACATAAATTATGACAACAACATAATGCAGTGCCAATATAATTCACATTGTTGAGATATTCATTTACAGCTGGCAGCTGCAAGTGATAACAAACAAAAAACAACACTTTTCTACTGCCCATTTATTTCATTTAGTTTATTTGAAAGATATTTCGCTGACCACCTTGAGAAATTGAGCGTGTTGAAATATTTTGAACTTTCAAGACACAAACAACATCCGTCCAAATTTAGTAAAAATGAACTTGAATCATCTGATAAGAAGATATAATAATATATCTGGAGCCTAATTTTAGTCATTAAGAAAAGGTTTTCAGGTGTTTATGTACCTTCAAAAACAAATTCTCCTCCAATCTCAATAGAAAAAATATATGATTAATTAATTATTTTTTGTCTGACAAACAATGCCTAACTATGCAAGCAACAATTCACTAAATGTACATGTAGTTGTTTTCCAATCATTGTTTTTTTAACAGTTGATGATGTTAAAACTTTTGGAGCTGGACTTTGCGTCATTTTCTGATCATTTCTTCAAATCTGGGACATTTCTGTTCATTTTCTTCAACAATTTCCAACCAAAGTTGAGAGAAAGTGTGAGTCAAATAACAGGGTGTCAATGTAGGAAAAAATTAAATTACAAATAACTTCAATAATTAAAATATCTAACATCCCCTTAACCTGTTAACCCATGTCCTGTTAAATTGTTTGTAACAATTTTTTCAGTCATTTGAAAATTGGGATTGAGTGCAATGTACAGCTTCAAATGTAGAAAACATTTCTTTTTTGACAATTGGACACCTATCCAAATGATTATTTGATGACCTGAGTATCTTCATTATTTTCAGTGGCATTTGGTCTCCATGGTTTATACAAAAATATTTCAGTGTTGTAAGGATTAATAGTACTCTATGATCACCGGGGATTTAGCGCTATAGAAGTTTATTATTATTATTATGTATTATGTAGTTTATTTATTCATCTTTACCAACTTCCATTCAGCTAGAGAAGTGAAATCAGCACAATTTATTTCAACTTACATCTCAATGTGAATTAATGAATGAATGAGTACAAATAGCTGGAGGTTTAAACCTTTGAAGCCTGAGTTTACAATAGTAATCCTAATCCTCTACAAGCCACGATTGTCATTTTCATGGAAATGTTCCTTCTAAAACCCAGGGCACGAAATAAGGGCATTCCGGGCGTCCAAGACAACCCATTTTGCCGCCGGACAACCCAATGTCATTCTCAAGATTTCTGTCGGACAACCAGTCCAAAATTGATAAAGATAAACTGAAATATGTGCATTGTTTTTGTGCATGGTGCAGATTATCTCGTCACAATTTGTGTGTTTTAAAACAGTATGGCAGGGTCTGTGCTGCTTGTAAAATAGTGAGACAGGCCACCTTCTATATGTCCTAAAATTCGAGCAACTAAACCTTTTTGCGGACAACCTGAAAAGTTGGTCTTGTTGTCTAACGGACAACCAGACCAATTTTCCTTATTTCAAGCCCTGAAAACCCTTAGTTTTAGGAAAATTAAGACCGTTTTCAGGGATTTAAAATGGTGCTTTGATGCATCACGAGGACCTAAAGGGTTTACCACTAATTTATCCTATTAAATTTTCACTCACTTGATGTTGTGTCTCGCTACAGCGACCCACAGCTTCAAGTGGGTGAAAACAAGAAATATTTGTTTAATTTGATACCTGACATTTAAAAATATTGATGTTTGAGCGGCTAATAATCAGATCAAAAATGACTGTACTAGTGCTTAAGTGTGCAAGGGTTAACTGCTACACTTTGGATTTTCAATTGATCCACAATTCAGTTTTCATTCATAATCCCAGTATACATGTGGCAATGACCCAGTTTTGCTTTAATGTTGGTCCACCGTCTGTGTTGCGTCGCTTGACCAACAATAAACCAACAATGGGTGAATATATCGTGTTTGCTGGGATATTTGTCTACATCCAGTCATGTAAAAATGTTAGAAAATCATGGTGGATCATATATTTTTAAAGATGAATATACACACTGTTACTAACAATGCTACATGTATCAGTATTTAGTGTCAAAAAGCATAGAAGCATGTGGCTAAACTTTAACATATATAGTCAAAACACACAATACTTAAAATGAATATTGTGTTTTGACTATGTGTAGCCACCGCATTTAATAATATTGAATGATATCAACCATCTTAGCTAACTGTTATCTAACTATAAACAGTCCGGGAATGGATGATCAGTATCTTTCTGGCTCTTATACTGTACACATCTTGTTTGTGCACAATCGATACACATGATGCACAGTCATCACGTTTAGCCACATCTTGTCAAATGTTTTCTTTTATTTCAATCCTTTTACGGCTAAGCACAACTATAGTATTTTTAACAACGCTGAATTATTTTTGTTTAAACCAAAGGGTCTCTTTCAATTTGAAATCATCATAAATGTCTTAGTTAGCTCTTTCTGATTCATTTGAATATTATTTGTATATTATTGGTCTACGACCACTATGAACATGGTTACTCTTTCAGTTTTATTTTAGGTCACACAGAGTAAAACATATAGCATTAGCTCCAACGAGCTAGTACAAGCGACATATAGACTAAGTAAACAATAAATATAACAACTAAAACAAGCAGGTTTGCTGGCAGGAATTTAACAAGAAATGTAAAAAAAGTGATTAGAATCTGATGTCTGCAGACATCAGATTCTGACATATATAAAGACAGTCCCTGCACTGAAAGGGTTGAATGTGTCTTATTAGTCACTGTTATTGTCAAGTCACTGTTATTTGGAATGAAATGTGTTTAAACATCAATATTTCCCAATGTGTGGTGTAAAAATTAACAAATATGAATAATTTTCACCCACATTAAGTTGTGGATCTCTGTGGGGGCAAACAACTTCAAGTGGGTCTAAAATTAAATGACCTATCTTAGTGGGTTAAGCTGGGACAGTGTATCACCAGTTCCAAATGAATGAAAAACACTGATTTATTTATGCTAACAGAAGTTTACCCTTACAGTATTAGTTTACCCTTACAATGCTAGAATCTGACGTCTGTAGACGTCAGATTCTAACATCTAATGTCGATCCCCGCACTGTATGAGTAAAAATATTTCTAATGGCCGTAAACCCATAACATAGGTATTTAAATCAAGCGGACAGACCTAAATAAAATATTGTCTTCAGACGTCAGAAATCAGATCTCTGTAGACGTCAGATTCTGATGTCTAAAGAAGGTACCAGCACTGAAAGAGTTAACTGATAATTATCGACAATGATGTTTTGAATATGTTTTCACATATTTTCACTGTGCTGTATGCAGGTATGCCAGAAAACTGCCATAATGTGGTGCATTAGGCATGTTAGGCCTACTTATTTTCTATAGTTTGAATCTCTTATGATTAAAAATCAGGTCAAGAGATCCAGAAATATAAAAGGTGTCTTGTTGCAACCCTCATTTCTGGACATTTGAATCTGAAGAATTTCGAGGTAGCAGATGTTTTTTTTATTATCCATAGTCATTGTGCATGCTTATACATAGTTTGACAATTATTTTTCAAAATGTCATTCACTATCTATCATCTACCGTTATTTTATTATGGTATCACAGACAATAAAAAGAATGATGATTATTTCAAAATTAAATGGTAAATAATAATTGATGATGTTATTGATCTGTACTTTGATTGTGATTTAAAATTATATTAACCCTTAAAGCGCTAAATTAAATAATTCAAATTTTTCACCCACTTTAAGTTGTGTCTCACTAATGCGACCCTCAACTTCAAGTTGGTGAAAATCATTCAGATTTGTTTCATTTGCAAATAATAATGTTTAAATACACATTTGGTTACACATACATCATGTACATGCAGCTCTTTAAACCCTCAAGATGCATAAAAGCATCAATTTGCATCTCTGGAGAACGACATAATCTCCTCAAACATAGGTATTTTAGAATCAAAATTTTTGTGGAACTGTTTCTATTAATAGCAACAATATATTTTTTTATTTGCCACCCATTTCAAGTCCCCTTGATCCACTACAAGTTCTTTTAGTAGATAGAGATGACAATGGTGAATTCAGGCTTGTAAGGGTTTAAGCTGAAATTACTCATATTTGTTTAATTTGTGATTAAAAATTTGCAAATATTGATGGTTGATATTGATGTCTAATGAATAAGGTATTCGCCTGAAAGCTCACACCTTATTCGTTGGACAAGTGCTGTATTTTCCCATATCACCCTCAAATGATCCTCTGTGAATTTAAAATCAACATTTCCTTGATTAGGCATGATATAAGAAGTGTGTCAGTTACAATGTTTTTTGGTGTAGCAGTCAATAAACACTAAGTACTGTTTGAATCCTTGTGGTGCTCAATTGATGTTTCTAGTTTTCTTTTTTTGAAGATTCCATTTGTGGAAAATAAACATCAACTAAAAGCAGTACACAGGTTAAATGCTCTTTCTTTATCATCATTTCCATGACCAGCACCATAATTCAACCCTTTTATTGTGGTGATTAATTTTGATGTCGGGCTTTGGTGTCAAAATTTCCTGTGCTTACAGAATAAAATATTTACGATAGTCATATATCTATGCGATAGATATTCAAATGAAGCAGAAAGAGTAACCATGCAAACCACTTATAATGTTTTCAAATGGAAAAACCCTATATAGAGCTGCCCCGGCTGTTTAGACCAGTTTTCAGCCAATATAATTATTTTCTCTTGATTATTCCTACATTTTTCGGTGGGATGGGGTTAGCCCACTTCCACCCTCTCAGGGGCCTGACCAGTTGAAAATTGTTTTTGTCTGGCCCTCATATATATTAGATATATCAAAATGATATATCAAAATGATATCAGTGCTTTTTCTGGCCCTCATATATATTAGATATATCAAAATGATATATCAAAATGATATCAGTGCTTTAATGTCGCAATTCTCGCCTTCTAGTGGATGAAGATGATTTTAAGTGGCTGACAAATGGAAAAAAAGGTGTTATTATTCAAAAAGTTCCAGGAATATTTACTTTTTAAATCCCTTAGTTTTTAGGAAATTAAGTCATTCTTCAAAGATGAAGGATGATCCTTTGATGCATCGTGACGGTTTAAATTGTTAAGGGTTGAGCCATGGTAAACCCAGGTGTGCTCTAAACTAAATAATGAATCTTATATGATACTTCTTCATAATTTTAAGTATTCTGTTCACAGACATATCATGCATATGACCTTGACTTGCTCTAATCCCTTTTATTAACCTTGCTGAATTGTTTGCCTCTTTTTTCTTTTATTCGAAGTTGGAATTGGTAACACAATTTCCAGCTTCCAATGAAAATATATATATATATTTGCATTTAAACAAAAATAGTCATCTCCAATATTTAATTATTGGATTAACTAAGCATCTATCAAAAACTATTAAAAAAATTCAGTGATGTTTCTATCGATCTAAAACATGCTTGAAACAGCTTATGTACGTTTTAGCAGCACAAGGGTTAACTCTTACAGCGACTTTAGTCGACAGAATCAGACGTCTGTAGACGTCAGATTCTGACGACTAAAGTCGATCCTTGTACTGTAAAAGTGAAAATATTTTATAGGCTGTAGACCTATATCATAGGTATTCAAATGAATCGGAAAGACCTAGCTAAGACATTTATGATGATTTGAAATTGAAGAAAAAACCCTTTGGTCTCCATGGTGTATACAAGAACAATTCAGCAGCACAGGGGTTAAATGTCAATAAATGTTTCAAAAATAAATGTCAATAAATATTTCAATCTTGAATAATCGTCACCTTGGTATTAATACTTTAAGCGCTAGGCTGTCACAACTGCAATTGATTGAAAATTTACATTATATGACTCAGTTCTTAAAAGGTTGAATGGCCTATCTGATGATACACACAGTGGGATATACGATTACCAGATCCCATTGGCACGACATTTATATAGTAGTAGGACATTGTATTTATTTCATTTTCAGTTATATTTGAAATCAATCCAAAATGTTTCTTTTTCAATAAATTATTAACATCATATTGTTTTGTTTTTATTTAAGGATTGAATAAAATATCAATACTATTGCACTTCTTAGCCTGTTAGAGTAGGTGAGACTTTTCGCATCACCAATTAATAATATTGTGTAACTGAGATACCACAGTTAACACGAGATGTTGGGCCAGTGATGGTTTAATGTTGCGCAAGTGTCGCCGACGGTGGGCTAACATTGAACTAACATTAAGCAAACCTATCGTGTTTGCTGGGAGCAGTTTGATGTGAATGCTAATGTGAAATATTTAATTCATAACTTGGTTTGATTAAAGGCCCATACCCAGGCTAAAATCATTTAAAAAAATCGGTGATTTTGGCTTATTTTGGCTTTTTGATATGACCATATGATGCAAACATGTCCATTGACTAGAAAGTTTTTAACTTTTTGTGCTGCGCATTTACCAGTTAGGCTAGATAGAGTGACGAAATTCCTGTTTTCTTATTTTGGACAACCATATCAAGAATAAGAAATACGGGTATTTCGTCTCTAGGGCCTATATCTAGCCTAAATGGTAAATGCTCAGCACAGCAATTTGACTAGTTGTTCAACTGAGTTCTTTTCGGAGAAATTGCTGGACTCGAGGCCAAAAGTCCTGTTGAGCTCTGCCATGTTCCACAGCTTGTCCTCCCCATAAAGAGAAGCAGGCTAGAAAAACACCCATTCATATGTTATGTGATATCAAAACTTTTGTGACCGGCCGCCACGTGAAAATGATGCTGAGGGCTATATTTAAAAAATGATTTTCATAGTGAACATATACTGCCGTGCTTACCCAAAAGGCAGTATCTGTTTATATTACATGTGAACAGATATACTGCATTTTGTTTTTGCAGAGCAGTATAGTGGGAATGTGAAAAACACGCTTGCAAAATGCACAGAATGCTAATCCAGCAAACACGGGACGTTGATTCAACGTTTAACCAACGTCGAAGACAGTGTACCAACGTTGAATCAACATTGTGTCAGCGACTTGTGTTTGCTGGAAAATTTGTCTTCACAGGAACCACTTGTATTCCCACGGATGGCATTATCTAGCTTTCAGTTTTTCTTTCACTACTATTTCGCCGAATTTACCAAAAAATTGCCCCAGATCAGATATGGAAATAACAAGACACGTTATTTATTATTCTAGCGCGACCGTAGATGTAACGACGTATACCCATGCCTTAATTACTTCTAACATGGACATAACTTACGTGGATATGGTGTGTAAGTCATTCGGTAGAGGGGACTGTATGGTGGCTCCAGTAAATGACCAGCACCAGGATAAAGTAATGTTTGAACCAAGTGTTCTTTTCCTGCCTGCAACATAAATAATGGTTGTCAACATAGGCAATGTTTGAACTAATTGCTCTTAATCTGCCTGAAACATAAATAATGTTTGACAAAATAGGTAATATATGAACTAATTGCTCTTTATCTGCCTGTAAATTAAGTAATGTTTGAACCAAGTGCTCTTTATCTACTTGCAACATAAGTAATGTTTGAAGCAAATGCTATGTTTGTAACATATGTAATGTTTGAACCAAGTGCTATTCAGTTTGTATGCTTGCAACATAAGTTATGTTTGGACCGAGGGCTATATTATTTATATATATGCTTGCCACATAAGTGTTGTTTGAACCAAGTGTTATTTAGTTTATATATATGCTTGCAACATTAGTAGGCCTACTGTTTGAACCAAGTGCTATTTAGTTTATATGCTTGCAACATAAGTAATGTTTGAACCAAGTGCTATTTAGTTTATATGCTTGAACATAGGTAATGTTTGAACCAAGATTTGCAATTTAGGCCTACCCCAGTTATGTCATGGGTGACTGCACCGCTTGAGAAAATACAAACTTAGTCAATTTTTTTTGTGCCATAGGGGAGAATACAAAACATGTCCAATGAATAAAGTGTTCGTTTAAATGTATAGACCTTATTCATCGGCTTATTCTATCACATGATTATTCGCCCAAAGGCTCACCCCTGATTATTCAGACGATTCAGCAAACAGAAAACATTTATATACCATTTATACAATGTTGGACCAACGTGGAAGGCGTTGAGCCGACATTGTATTAATATTATACAAATATTTTGTGTTTGCTGGGGAGTGCTATATTTCCCCATATCGCACTTAAATTAACACTGTCTACATAATATAAACGTTACCTTTTTCATACGCGTCATCAATCTGGTATACGCAGGTTTCCACTGCAGTAGTCATCTTCTCCATAAACCAGCAGCAACTGTGTGTTAGTCCTTTCTATCTACAAGCATTGTTACTCATATTCAGGTGGCAATTGCGAGACCAATGTTGTTTTAAGCCTTCACGATGCATTAAAGCATCATTTTACATCCCTGAAAACATACCTAATTTTCCTAAAACTGTTGTTTTTACATGAAACTGGCTTACCAATACATGTCAATTTTATTTACTTTTTCACCCACATCAAATCATCTTCATCCACTACAAGTCGAGAATTGCGACAGCAATTCGCGGGTTGTAGTGGATGAAGATGGTAAAATCATGCTTGAAAGAGTTAAACGATGAGCCAGGAGATGATAGGCCAGCATGACAACAACATGTTAGAATGCAGTGGCGGATATATTTATTCCAAAATTATTAAAGACATTGATCCTGACCAAGTATTAGCTATGACATAATTCACAAAAAAAACACAATTGAGCCCCTACAATAGTCTTATTAAAAAATGCAACACAAGTTGTAATGGAAAACTCTAAAGAATAATTGTAAGATAATGTGTTTTCTAGATAACGTATTTAAAGAATACAGAGCATCGATCACCTATGAATACAGTCACTCCCGTTATAATTAAAATCAACTTAAACACGTACAGCAAAATATTAAAATCCAAAATTCGGCAGTCTAAACAAAACCACTCATTTTTGTGTTTTGCTACCGCGAGCTCAAAATAAGTGGATGAAAATTACTCACATTTGCTTAATTTAAAACCAAGTATTTGCCGTTTAAACATTCATTTGATTTCCAATATGAGTTATCCTGCCACTAAAACGATTAAAAAACGACTGAATGAATACATTTTGTTAGTCCCACCGGTAGTAAAGCTTTCTTCAACTCTTCTTCGCTGTCTTCTGGAGTGATTCTTGCATGGCTACCGTACCTTCCACCGGACTCGTCCCATGTGTGTCAGCGTACTTCATCAAACTGACAACACAGACGCGACAATTAAAATCATGCAAACTAGAACCGTGGACCAGTTTTAGGCTGTTCGAGTGATATAGACAAAAACTCGGCCTAATATTTTGTAAACATAACGGTATATTTGTCTTCCGCATGGGCCAGAATCCTAAATGTCCGGGATATTATAAAGGTAAGAACCAACGACACAAGTTAAAATATATCTTCAACGTGTATTTTTTCCACAACACTGTGCGAAGTGTGACGCCCTTTAACTTTGAATCGGTTAATCCAGCAGCAACTCCTACGTGAAGTATAAGGCTGGAGGGGGGGGGGGGGGCGGTGAGGCTTGCAGACACAGTCAACCATCCGACTCTTGTACTCTAGCTGCGACAGTTATCGATTGTATGGCAGCGGCCGGAGGAGAATTCAAAATAAATCAAGGATAATTCGATGCCAAAAAGAGTTTTGTCCCAGTGTGGTGTTAGATCTGATGTGTTTATATATTATAGGCCTGATTGTGCCCACCACGTGTTCTTTTGTCTGCTTGGATTGAACGGTCTTTGATAGAATTTTTGACTTGCACATACATAAATGTGTAGAATTCCATTGTCTTGTTTTTATGTCAGTCCAGCCCAGGTTCTGAATGAGAGATGTCACGCTGGCTGTTTGTCCATAGTTTTGTGTGACAAATCTTGCTGCCAATTATTGAGTTGTTTCTTATTGATAAATGCCTTTTTGTCTAAAGAGGTCCCAAACTGTTGAAAAATATTCTAAGGATGATCTGACCAGGGAGAAATAGGCAGCCTCTCTTAATTTAGGGGGACATGCCTCCAGGTTCCTCAGAAGGAAGCCCAGAGTGGAATTCATGGACTGAGGATTTCGAGGGGTTGAAGCACATGCCCCGTCGATCTGCCCAGTCCTGCAACACAGATAGGTATCTCTACAGCTGCTCCTGAACTGCTAGACATTTTATCGGCGATAAGCGATAAGGGAGACAGTCATCTGCAAAGAAACGAACCTGCGAATAGACCGTGGAAGGGAGGTCAATAATATAGGTCTAAACGAGTAGGCTAGGGGTGCGAGAACGGTACCCTGGGGCACATCAGATTTCGCACGGGCTGATTCTGAAGAGCTACCATTACCTACTACTTTTTTGGGTTCTATTCGTCAAAAAATTTTGAATCCCATTTAGAGTTGTTCCGCAAATTATGTAATGATCAAGCTTGTGTAAGAGGTGTTGGTGGGGGACAACATCAAAGGCCTTATTAAAATCTAGGACATCAACATCTGTTTGTGTCTTGCCTTCAAAATTTTGAAAAATTTTGAAAAGCTGGCTTTCACACGAGTGTTTTGATCGAAAACCATTCTGTAACGTTATAGGCGTTAAAATTTTGTTTTTTGAAAAATGGGACATACATTGTTTACAAATGATGTGTTTGAGTACTTTGGTACAAACACATGTGAGGGATATCGGACTACAGTTTATGTGAGGGATGACGAACAATAGTGCCTCGCAAAGTGCTGATCCCATTTTTTGAAGACGAGGGGGGGGGGGACCATTAGCATCTACCTAGTCATCTCTGAAATTTCCCGTCTGTAGAGATTGATGAAATATAATTTTAAGAAAGGGAGATATTTCGTTGGCAGCATTCTTCAGAATCAAACTCTAGAGCTCGTCTGGTCCGGATGCCTTTCCGCCGTTTAAACCCTCGAGTAACATAGTTAGGCCTACACCTTGAACAGTTATTTTAAGTTCGGGCATTTCTGTATTCGGTGGTTCTGGTAGGATAATTTAGGTATATTTGTGGTGTTTTCCGAGGTATAAACTGAGCAAAATTGGTTGTTTTATATGTCGGCCTTACATCTGCTATCTGAATGCAGATGGACGTTTTCCTTCACCATTTCCACGTTTAGATTTAATATAGGGCCCAATGCCAGGGTGGTTTTTGAATTTTTTTGTTCTACGGGTTCAGAAGGGTTTTTTTCAAAACAAGACCAACTGGCAGACCTGATGGCACGTTGGGTCTGCCGTTTACATAATTTGTACTTCGCCCAATTGTCCTGAGCTTTATTCGTACGCTTAGCTCTACTATAAAGATATGTTTTTTTCTGAATAGATGCGAGAAGTGATTTGGATAGCCAAGGTAGATTTTCTCGAGGGAAAGTCAAATTTAGCTGGCATCAATTTGTCTAGGCATTGATTTAAGGTGGATCTACGCTCCAACCGATTTTCATAACAGAACGGAGAGGACTATTTTTTGAAAAGTGGGTCCAACAGCTCTTAATTTTTTACCTGCTAGCTTCTAGCTTGGGGACAAAATATACAGTGCTTTGCTTGCAACATCGCCGGTGCTGGCCAACACCCGTTCAATACTTGCCAGTGAATCATGCAAAGTGGTGTCTCTACGGTACCCCGTAGATACGATGTAGGCCTATGGTAGGTAGTACCCAGCCAATTCCGGTTGAATGTTGGCACCTTTTCGCAGCCCATTACTGGTTCAAAGCCGACCAATCGTATACGACACTGGTGACGTTTTCATACTCCCGTCGCCAGAAAAGCCACTACTCAAATAACACGATACATTGGTCAAATGCTGATATAATGCTGGGCCACTGTCTGTGACGCTGGATCAACATCAACATTTTTCTAACCGAAACACAAGCTTTCAATCACGAATATAATCGTGAATATTTTTTCTCTCAACATCTTTTAAACACGCAACTACTTGACCCAGCGACTACTATAGGCTTGCTTGGCGAATAACTATCAGCGCAGGGACCTGCATCTTTATATGTCAGAATTTGACATTTTTATACTAAGATACCGGTATTTATGATGATTTCCAATTGAAAATAACACTTTGATCTCCATAATTTATATAAAAATATTTTAGGGCTTTAAAGCTTCTTACTCCAGGCTAGGAAACACTTCGTCACCATATGTCTTATCCGCTATCGTAATCATATCTGAGGCGCCAATGGAAACGACCGCTTTCACCTGTTAATGATAGGAGCAAGACAAGCTGTTAAAAACGTGTCAGTCTTCTTATTCATATTCAGCTTGAATTGTTTAACTCTTCGAGTGCTTCATTACTACTTACCATTTTCCTTTCATTTGAAGTTGGCATTGCTCACGCAATTGCCAACTTCAAATGAAAGGAAAATACCTCCTCACTTAAAAATTAAACCTGCTAAATTTTACAATGGGGGCTTTACTCAAGATTTATACATGCATATTTGTTCAATTTCTGTCAAATTTTAGTTGTGGGAAAACAGTATGAATGCGCTTAAAAGCGTCGCCCGCACTCAAAGGTTTAACTTAAAACCAAATCTACAAAATGTTATTTTAAATATAGTAGATTATAACTAGGGCTATCTTTCAACCCTTTCAGTCCGGGGATTGTCGTTATACGCCAGAATCTGACTTTTGTAGACGTCAGATTCTCATGTGGAGCCTAGAAAGACAGTACTCGCATTGAAAGAGTAAATCAAACTATTTATGATGGTCGTAGACCTATAACGTAGTTCTTCAAATGAATTAGAAAGAGATATTAAGACTAACTAAGACATTATGATGATTTAAATTAAAACTTTTTTCTCCATGGTTTTTGCAAAAATATTTCAGCGTGATAACGGTTAATTTTAGTGATTTTTCCTAACCTTTGGACATATTATTGATGTGAGCAGACACATCTCACCACCTGCAGAGCCGCCTAACATACCAGCTCTATCGCTGATCACCCTGCTCTGCCTGAGAAGCCACTTCACAGCACTCTGAAAAAAATAAAATAATGACGTCATGTTGGATGGCACTCGACCCGCGACACCGTATTCGTAGTAGGCCTACTACTGGCTGTTCTGACCCTTTAACAACGCTGAAATATTTTTGTATAATTATTCAATTTGATATCATTATTGATGTTGAATTAGTTAGCTTAGTAAATCAAAGGCCAGAACAGATTCCACCCAATTCAAAACGTGGGAGTTCAATTGGATTCAATTCTTGCCCTCTAATATGAAAAGGACATTACCCAGCAACTGTTAAAATTCAAGCCTTACCCATTTACATGGGTATTGCGACAATTTTATCTTAACGTCATTATAAATGGGCTCATAAATGACATTTTCTGCCAATTTGACTTTGAAATGACCTTGAGGTTACTTTGGCATGACTTTGAGGAGATATGCCCTACCAAGTTGAAATAATCAAGAACAATTCCACAACACTTTTATAATGCATGTGATTAGCATAGCTAAAAAATAGTACAGTATATAGCAGCAGATCCCGAAATATCACTGAATAAAAAATGTATAGATTTTAATAGAGCCTCATAAAGAAAATTGTACTTTTATGTATGCAAATACATTTTAGGTTGGAGTTAGTCTAATTCTCGTGAACAATAGCTAGTGATTGAAGGTATGCCTAGAGGTGTTGCACATTTTTAATAAAATTGAAAAAAGCTGTCTCAGTCAGAAGCCTAATAACATAGACCAATGATGCACTTGTTTGATTCTGCAGTGCCCAAGAAAATGAAAATGACAATAATGAAAAAACGTGTTGTTGATTTTGATTTTGTCACGTGACAGCGGTGTGTGAATAATTCAATAAATAAATATTAAACTTTCAATAAAATCAATTTGTTTTTCTTATTCATTGCTGGTGAAGGTGATACTCGTAAGTAATTGGTAATTAATGAAGTAGGCCTATTACAAATGAAGTCTTTATTTAAAAAGATTTCAACCTACTCTGGTTCCCTGCGCCACACTGCGCGGCGTGGCCCAGCTTCATGTAGGCTCTGGTATGCCCCAGTGGCGAATGTTTGTCACTAGTTGCAATTTTTAGATGAAAATAGGGTAATCCCCGAATTCAAACTTTTGAAAGGTCAATTCCCTAGATGTAGAGTTGTTTACAGTCATGTATTTCCCATCTGATGCACTTCCTATGACTTGACCCTGAAAGTTATTCGCAGGCCTTATTAACACAAGCATAAACGTCACGTGACGAAGGACCAATTGGCCTCTACCCGGCCATAAATGAAATTAGCAGGGCTTGCCAGGCAAATTTCAACCTGGGTTAAATACACACATTTTTTTTAAATGTGAGTTATCGTGAGAAGATCAATTTCCGGCAACGGCGTTTATAATATATCATGTTTCACATTTTATAATTTCATTCATATGCTCAATCCTTGACCATTGAAATGTGGGAATAGACACCATATACATGTGTCTATGAAAAGTAGTTTTAAAAATATTGAATAAATCTTGTTTTTGGACAATGCCTGCCCAATTTGCATAATAATCAATGAAACAAGAACTTCCGGTAATAAAAACCACATTTTCCATGGGTATTGATAGTTCCTCAAAAAATAATTTCCGTGTGGTGGCAAAAAGTATCTGTGCTTTTTGTCATTTGCCTACTAGGCTATTAGCTAACTCTTTTCGCTTAATGTTTTATGGGTCTGCGGTCATTATAAATTTTGAATTATTTCAGTGCAGAGATCGTCATTAGATACCAGAATCTGGCACCTCTAAAGTCGGTCCCCGCACTGAAAATGCTAGAAAAGGCTTGCAGCTGGATTATCATGATGTATACTAACCTTACGGTAGCTCAAATCTGTTTGAGCTTTAAAATCGGCATCCACATCAATATATTGCAAAGCCATCACAGCGAATCCACGTGAAGCCAGCAGAGCTGCTCTGTGCTCTACTAATCCTCCGACACCTCCAAACAGGTCAATTATCCCTGAGTATGGTCCGCCATCTGTGACACAAAACAACACACCACATACTTTGGATGGATACCTGTCTAAAGGTTTTGTCACAGCATAATTAATATATAGAAAAAATTCGCCTTTTTTTTGTGAAGGCAATTCATACATTCATGTAGAACCTCTTTTAATTCAATGCCAGCCCATCTTCTGCGACTATAACCTGAGATTAAACAAAGGTTTAATGTATGTTGTTTGGTGGGACTTTCATGGATTGGATAAAATAAATAACAAATAATTTCAAAATGATATCAGAAGAAATTGTCATGAATTGTTTTTAAAGTTCTTCAGAAATTCATCACAAGTTATTCAGACATTCTTCAGAAATTACTTTAAAAATTATTTTGTAAGGTCTTCAGATATGTATTCATCCATTCAGGCATTGAACTTTTCACAATCAAGAAAACAATATCATTTTTTTTAATGTTCATGTTAACTATTTAAACTTGTATCGGTGTATATATTCAAACTAATAATAATTAATTGCTTGAATACAAATAAACACTGTGTCAAGTGATAGCGATACAGTGTTTATCTTGAGGGTTGTCTACAGACACATTAAAATGATTATTAATGTATACATATATATGTGGGCTTTTATGTTAATGAATAAATGAATGAAATGAAAACTTCTATAGCGCCTAACTCCTCGGAGGGCCGAGCTCAGAGGCGCAATCCATCCTTATAAGCATGGTCGTCATCAGGGAGCCGGGACGCAGAGGAGCTAGGGCGGAAAAGCCAGATAGCCTCATACTCATAGGACAGATTACGTTTGTTCAATTGTTGGACGTTCTTTCAGGACAGACTGTAAGTTCTGCCCAATTTTCAGTATGTTGGCCGTTATTGTGGGACCTCTCCCTCTCCTGTCTCTCTCAGAGCCTCTCTCTCTCCCCCTCTTTCTCAGAGCTTCTCTCTCTCCCCCTCTCTCTCAGAGCTTCTCTCTCTCAGAGCCTCTCCAAGAGCCTCTCTCTCTCTCTCAGAGTCTCTCTCCCCCTCTCTCTCAGAGCATCTCTCTCTATCAGTGCTTCTCTCTCTCTCTACCCTCTCTCTTTCACTCCTTCAGAGCCTCTCTTTCCCCCCTCTCTCTCTCTCAGAGCCTCTCTCTCCCCCTCTCTTTCTCAGAGCCTCTCTCTCCTCTCTCTCTCTCTAAAAGCCTCTCTCTCTCTCTCTCCCTCTCAGAGCCTCTCTCTCCCCCTCTCCCTCTCAGAGCCTCTCTCTCCCCCTCTCTCACTCAGAGCCTCTCTCCCCCCCCTCTCTCTCTCTCAGAGCCTCTCTCTCTCAGAGCCTCTCTCCCCCTCTCTCTTTCAGAGCCTCTCTCTCCCCCCTCTCTTTCTCAGAGCCTCTCTCTCTCAGAGCCTCTCTTTATTTCCCCCTCTCTCTCTCAAAGCCTCTCTCCCCTCTCTCTCTCAGAGACTCTTTCTCTCTCTCTTCCTATCTCTCTCACTCAGAGCCTCTCTCTCCTCTCTCTCTTTGTCAGAGCCGCTCTCTATCTCTCTCTCAGAGCATCTCTCTAAGAGCCTCTCTCTAAGAGCCTCTCTCTAAGAGCCTCTCTCTAAGAGCCTCTCTCTAAGAGCCTCTCTCTAAGAGCCTCTCTCTAAGATCCTCTCTCTAAGAGCCTCTCTCTAAGAGCCTCTCTCTCAGAGCCTCTCTCTCCCCCTCTTTTACTCATCAGAGCCTCTCTCCCCCTCTCTTTCTCAGAGCCTCTCTCTCTCTCCCTCGCTTTCTCAGAGCCTCTCTCTCTCAGAGCCTCTCTCTAATTCCCCCTCTCTCTCTCGGAACCTTTCTCTCCTCTCTCTCTCTCTCTCAGAGACTCTCTCTCTTCCCATTTCTCTCTCAGAGCCTCTCTCTCCCCTCTCTTTCTCAGAGCCGCTCTCTATCTCCCTTCCACTCCCTCTCTCTCCCTCTCTCTCAGAGCATCTCTCTAAGAGCCTCTCTCTCAGAGCCTCTCCCTCTCCTCTCTGTCTCAGAGCCTCTTCCTCTCCTCTATCAGAGCCTCTCCTTCTCCCAGAGCTTCTCCCCCGCAAAGAGCCTCTCCCTACCTCTCTTTCAGAGCCTCCCCCTCTCTCCCAAAGCATCTTCCTCTCCCAGAGCATCTCTCCCTCTCAGAGCCTCTCCCTCTCCTCTCTCTCTCTTCCTCTCTCAGAGCCTCTCCCAGAACATCTCAGATGATGATGATGATGATGATGATGATGATGATGATGATGATGATGATGATGATGATGATGATGATGATGATGATGATGATGATGATGATGATGATGATGATGATGATGATGATGATGATGATGATGATGATGATGATGATGATGATGATGATGATGATGATGATGATGATGATGATGATGATGATGATGATGATGATGATGATGATGATGATGATGATGATGATGATGATGATGATGATGATGATGATGATGATGATGATGATGATGATGATGATGATGATGATGATGATTATAATAATAATAATAATAATAATAATAATAATAATAATAATAATAATAATAATAATAATAATAATAATAATAATAATAATAATAATAATAATAATAATAATAATAATAATAATAATAATAATAATAATAATAATAATAATAATAATAATAATAATAATAATAATAATAATAATAATAATAATAATAATAATAATAATAATAATAATAATAATAATAATAATAATAATAATAATAATAATAATAATAATAATAATAGCCAAGATGTTTACTACTAACATGACAAATGTCATGTTTTGCGATTACCTAATCTTGATTTAATCTCTGTATATGCATAGACCTCTAACATTCTGTGGTACGTTGATAATTGTTTCCATTTATTTTTGTCTATTGCCATGTTCTTGTTCGTTATCCATGGAACGGCCAAACAATAATTTCAGGATATGCTGGTACATTGAGCTGGATTATAGTGTTGTTTTAACTGCCAAATAATTTACTGGTTTAAGTTACCATCATCATAACATACATCTTGAAAGAAAATAATTACATTAAATGAAACCCTTTTTTATAGAGGGGTAGTTTTGTTTTACATTGATGTATTTCATTTATTTTATTTTTATGAAGTTTTCATTTATTGACAATTTACCTCCATTGGCTGTTTACTAATTATGTATCGAGGGTATTAGCAGGTGACCAGTAGAAAATAAAAATATAAATACGAATAATATATATTTATAACAATGTATATTTTGTTTTCTGTTTATTGTTTTATTAACATTCATATATGTTCAATTAATTTAAAATGTTTATGAATGGTCATAGTGATTATACTACAAAATTATTTCCCATGTTATAAGTCCATATTCATAAGTGTTAGCCTTTAACAACTTAAATATAGACCCACTAAATATGATTGATGACCATCTCACATCAATTTATTATAGATAGTAATACATTTATATTTAAATTATGTTGAACACATTTTATTACATGTACATCGATATCATATAATCAATGTAAGCATGTTTGCAAAATGTGTGTGCATTTATCGTCACATCATACTCAGATCTATATAAAATAACGTTATTGATCATCTTAGGTGATGGAACCGTGCTATTGTTAAAAACACACACATTACTACACAGACACATTAATCTACAGTTGATGAATTAACTTTATTCAGAATGGCATTATTTACAGGGTTACGATAGTAGTTTATAAACTGTTAAGTCTTTAAAGCTGATGTTACAATGTTCATGTTTAGGTTCAAATTCACATCGCCACATTCAAAAGTGACAACGTCGGTTTGAAGTTAATTATGTGTTGAAAATCCTATATATAGCCTATATATGAACACATTTGAACTACACAAAAGTCAGCTTATAAGAGCATGCCCCTCTTGCCTAGCTACTCTTAAAAGCTGACTTTTGTGTGATTAACACCTTTGACTTTGGAGATACGTGGTTCTGCCTCTTTGCCATCGATATGGGTTAATGTTTTTAAATAGGCTTTTGAATAGCCGCTTGCTTCTGGGTCTATATATTATTATTAATTTAACGATTAAATTTATTTAAATAATTGAGCTTTTTATTCATATTGTCTATTAAACGAAGCAACTGTTTATTTTATAGTTGAATTTTCGTTTTGCAGTAGTTTACATTTTCAATTCATCATCGGCTTGTTCATCGTGTCTATGACGTCCCAAGTAACATAACGAACATGGTTTAATCGTTGTTATTGTCCCAAGTTACGTACGACACGAGTCCTTCGTCCATTGCATTTTATTCATTGCTGTCAAAGTTTGTGTGTGCCATCATTACTGGAGCATAATCTTATTTGACTGCTGTCTGTCCAGTGGTATGTCCGACATGACTGTTGTCTGTCCAGTTGTACGTCCGACACAACTGTTGTCTGTCCAAAGTATGTCCGACATATTTCATGTAATTAAAAGTTACAATTTTGCATACATATAGACGTAATATTGTTGTGAGCTTATTTGTATAGGTACAGTTCCAGGCTATGTTTTACATAATAAAATCAATTCGTACATGTTTGTCCTATTGTAGAAGATACAGAGCATGTTGTCTGTCATTTTTTTATAGAGAACGTCCAACATTTTGTCATAAAATGTTGATTTTAATTAAAAAGGGTGTAATATCCATGGTATAATTTGGCATGTGATGTTGTATCAAGGTTATGTATCCAGTTTAAAATGATAATGCGTAAGTATTTAAGCGAAAGCCTTATTTATGAGCAAAATCATCTGTCAGAGAACGTCCGACAAATGACCAGGACCTTGCTATATCAATTTGTGTTTTTTCCTCTTTATCCTTGTGTAACTATCTTCTCCTTCCAAAACTATGTCGCAGACATGTATGTCATCAATTGCAAATGGCTATTGTTGAAATTATGGGTATTCTAAATTTTGCTGATGATGTCCAATTTTGGTATACCATAACCGTATTATAGCCCCTCTGTTGTTAATGCCCCCGCCCATTTTTTTAGGGGCAGTCAAAATAAATATTATTTTGACCTACATCGAACCCCCCACCCAATAATTATTAAAACCAAGTCAAGATAGACTACCCTATCTTTTTTTCAAATATCATTTTGACCTAGTCTACCTGCCCACCCCCTTCACAAAAAATAAATTTAACTAGATCTATGTTTTTTTTTTTAATAATTAAAATAAAAAAAGAAGTCTAAATAAATAGATCTAGACTAGATGTTTAAAAAGTCTGAAGATGTTAAAAAAAAAAATTAAATAGTATAACTAATTTAGATCTAATAAATGGGATCTAGACTATATTTGACATTTGATGATTTGCTTGACCCACCTGCCCCCCCACCCCTCCCCCGCCACACCCGAAAATAATTAAATCTGAGGAGGGTAGAGATTAGTCTGTCCGACGGTGGAGGATGGTCCAAAATGAAAATTAGCTTTTTGGTATCCAGTCAGTCAATTCTCAAGCGATTGTCACGAAATTTTGCCACCATTGTTATCTAGTAGTTTGGCAACAACCCTGACAATTTAAATCGGAACCGCGCTGCATTCTGGGACTGTCACGTTGAGTCACGGAGGAGGGGGCGGGATTTCAGCTCAGTAAAAATGCGAAACGTTCGTCGAACATTCGCCTAGGGTTATGTGAAGAGCGAATATTCCTAGAACGTTCGCATAAGATTACCAGTTGATTGATTGGCATGCGCAGGGTTTAATTGACCTCAGTTGTACCATAAAAACTCGGAACGTTCGTCGAGCATTCGCCTAGGGTTATGTGGGGGAAGAATATTCCTAGAACGTTCATATAAGATTACCAGTTCACAAACCCATAGCTAACCTTGAGGAAATGATTACTCAAAACGTTTGTTGAACATTCGCCTGGGGTTATGTGGGGAACGAATATTCTTAGAACGTTCGCATAAGATTACCGGTTAACAAACCCATAACGAACCTTGAGTGAAAGGTTATCTGAACGTTCTGTGTTAGCTGGGTAGACATCTAAAGAGACGTTTGAGGTGTGGCTAACTTTAGAGGGAGTTGCTTTGGTATCTAACACATTGTACATCACTGAAGCAACAGCGAAATTATCTAACAAATTACACAACGATAGAATACTAACAATAGTGTACCGAGCAATTTAACGTTTTGATGCATATGCCTAATATATATTTTATATATAATTAGGACTTTCCGTATTTTATCCACAAGTGCCGCAGAGAACATTTGAACACGCGACGATAGTTGGTGACATATTGTACATCACTGAAGCAACGGCTAAATTATCTAACAAATTACACAACGATAGAATACTAACAATAGTGTACTGAGAAATTGAACGTCTTAATGCATATGCCTAATATATATTTTTATATATATTGAGGACTTTCCGTATTTTATCCACAAGTGCAGCAGAGAACATTTGGACACGCGACGATAGTTGGTGAGCGTGTCAACGTTGGAACATCGGTGACGTTTCACAAGCGAGTCGATACATTGGTGAAGTGATCCAGATACGGGTTATTGTGCTCCGTTGTACAGTGATGTGCGTGGTCAAGATTGGCGTCACGTATAGCACTTGTCACATTGGAGCTGTGACCAGGATTGCGTCACGTATATATAGCCAATGTTACAATGGTGCGCATGACCAGGAGTTTGTGTCACGTATGTCACATTGTTACAGTGATACAGAATTGCTGAAGCGTGATTTCGGCAAACTATATTTGGTGATTCCGTGACTTTGAAAGTCCCTGCAGTAGGTGCCCATTGAATGTATTGAGACATGACCACACTTAAAGGCGCTAAGGAAAAAAACGGAACTTCCCCACTATACCGTCTTATGTAATGACATCACACATTAATAGTTATTAAATACGGTATTATACGGTATGAAACAGTTCTGATTGTAATGATAAATTAGCATGGTGAAGTGACATTATTCATTGACTCACCTTGAATAAATTCTAACAAAAATTAACGAGGCTGGTTGTAATATAAGATGTGTATCATGTACACATTGGCAATAAAAAAATATGACAACACAGCCGTAAACAGACAGTTCTGCAATCACATTGGTAATACGGGCTTATAATAATAACGATGTTAACAACATAATAATACTGTTCGTTATTAATAATGTGTCTAAAATCGATAAGTTCAGCAATAGACTTCAATTTACTTACATGATCTTACTTATAATACTATAATTAGTATATCACTCCATCAAAGATTGAAAAATATTTTGTATATAAAATTGATAAGATTGATCACTGTATCAATTGCTGCAAGAAAAGGCTGCTGAAGTAATTGACCCTTACAGCGCGGGGATCTACCTTAGGCGTCAGATTCTGACGTCTAAAGTCCATCCCCGCACTGAAAGTGTAAAAATATGTATAATGGACCGTATACCCATAACATAGGTATTCAAATGAAGCGGAAATAGTTAACTAAGATATGCTTGTATACAAATATACCAGCGCTTTAATGGACAAAGTAGTGATCCTCTCTACACCATAGAGGGTGCACATGGGTCCTGGAAATTATGAATTCTTCCCACTTCACTTTTCACCCATTTTTCTGGCTTCACTATTCACTTTTTTTATGATATAAATATAGATAAAAATAAATAAAAAATTTTTTACACTATTTATAAACTGCAATCCTCGCTGTTCGGACCCTAATAACAGGCGAATCGCCGCTCGTTCGATTAGTTTTTTAACCCATGTGCAGCATTGTGCACCCTCACCATTATTACCGGGCGAGTTACAGAGATATTCAGGACAGGCGCCACCTGAATAACTAAAACACACCATAACATAAACTAGCATGGAAGTAGACTAGGACCACAGAATAACTGTAACTCCATAACCTAAACTAGCATGGAAGTAGACTATGACCACATAATACATGTAACTCCATGAAAACTAGCATGAAAGTAGAATAGCCGTTGAATTTGGTGTTTTATATTTTAGATGTGATATAAAAGTAATCAACACCAAATATTCTGGAGAAGAAAAGAAGAAAAGAATGAGCGTAGTTTGGTGCACTAGCCGTGATGTGAATCCAATGGAATAATATTTGTGTCACATCCAAAGGCGGGCTCATGGCGTTTTCAAAATTAATTTGCTGCAAAATCGATAAAAAATTGCCAAAAAACTAATTCCGTTGTCCTATTTATCTAATCAGCAAAAAAATATAAATAGCCGTCAATGACAATGAGCCCAAATTCATTAATTGTCTAATCTATTATTCTACCTCTAATCAACCATGTCAAGATCTCTCCTTCATTATGTTGAATGGTATGAAAGAGATAGACGTGTATGCAACATGCTAATTAGATAATATGAGCATGAGTATAGCCCAGGATGCGAGCACAGAAACCAGTTACTGAGAGTCTGAGTTATCACTATAAGCATGATAAATAGTTTGTGCTATGTGATTTGTCACCTGGTGAATAACTAGGAGGTATCAAACATGGTTGATGGGTATTAGCTGCGTAAAAAAATAAACTTGTTTTCGTAACTTTACATTGATTCTATCTTGGTGAGACGAACAATATTATACAAACCATAACACTTAAAATAAAATAAACTAAAAAAGTCTAAAAGACGTAAACTGTCAACCGAATTATTCTGATGGGAAGGAGAAAACAATAGTAGCCAGATACCATATAATCCAAACAATAAATAAGGTATTCAAAACAATCATTTACAAAATGTGATCCTCCTAGTTCTCTGCAAAAGGGGTAAGGAGGCAAAAAAAAGATGGTGCATTTCCTTTTAACTGTAAAACTAGTGATATACAGATTAGAGGAGTTCAGGGTGGGTGGGTGTGTGGGTGGTCGGTCGGTCGGTCGGTCGGTCAGTCAGTGTCAGTCAGTCAGCCAGTGTCAGTCAGTGTCAGTCAGTCAGTCAGTCAGTCAGTCAGTCAGTCAGTCAGTCAGCGGTCGGTCGGTCGGTCGATCGGTCGGTCGGTCGGTCGGTCGGTCGGTCGGAATGTTTAACAATTAACGGATGGTTCACACGTTAACCACGGCAAGTTAGCTGCATTAAATTCTCAACAAACAAGAGACGCTAACCCAATGCTGATAAATGTTGACCCACCGTCTACGACGTTAATTGGCCCAACATTAAGCCTGCATTGAGTCAGGATTTCTTGTTAGCTACCAAGCAAACATGAGACGTTGACCATATGCTGGGCCAATGTTGGCCCACCGTAAACGACGATTAGCAAACGTTAGCCCGGCATTTGGTCAACGTGCCGTGTTTATGGGTGGGTATTTGCCATACGATGACAGCGTTCAGTCGTTGTGACGAGAGTCTCGTTGCCTGGATGAACTAAGTTAAATGTACACCTGAACAGGTGGCCGAAACTGCCAGTATTTAATTACAGAAATGTAGCCCGCTGCGCATGTTCTAGACAGTTTGTGGTCTGAATGTTTTCTCTTATTTTACAGCAATAACATTTAGCCCTATCAATTAAACCCATTTATCATGTTTGCTGCTATTTAATTGATATTGTGTGAGGTGTTCATGTTGTTCGGATCACACAAAAATGGAATGAATTGGGTTTTAGGCTACATGATTCGCGATTAAAGCCCTGGCGATCTGAGGCCGAGCACGCTACCTCTAGGTCAAGGATGTTTTCCATATTACACTGAAACTTCACTAATGAGCTGGGGAGCAAACCCGTGATCCCTGGCTTTCCAGGCTGGAAGCTTTTACCACACAAAATAGTGGCCGATCGCTATTAAAGCTCACTGAGAGAAGCGAAGTTTGACGTTCAAAACGAGTACTAAAGTGTTATAAATAATAATTAAGAACAATTATTGTAACTTATTTTGGTCTTGCATGTTAATATTTTGCATGTAGAAATCATGGCAGTTCAGGGGCCGATATGAAATTTAAAAAATGGGCGTTGGGGTTTCGATGGAAATTGTGTTTTCTTCCCACCATAATCTTTAAATTTTGGTGGCAAAAGTTCTGTGATTCTTTAGTCTTCTCAGTCCTCAGTGCTCAGATTTGAGACAGCCCTTTTTTTCGTTGACGTGAAACTTCACTACTGAGCTGGGGAGCAAACCCGTGATCCCCGGCTTGCCAGGCTGGAAGCTTTTACCACACAAAATAGCGGCCGATCGCTATTAAAGCTCACTGAGAGAAGAGAAGTTTGACGTTCAAAACGAGTACTAAAGTGTTTTAAATAATAATTAAGAAAAATTAGTGTAAATTATTTTGGTCTTGCATGTTAATATTTTGCATGTAGAAATCATGGCAGTCTGTAGACGTCGGATTCTGACGCCTAAAGTCGATCCCCGCACTGTACGAGTACAAATATTTATAATGATCGTATAACCATAACATAGGTATTCAAATGAATCGGAAACAGCTAACTAAGACATTTATAATGATTTAAAATTGAAAAAAAATCCTTTGGCTTCCAAGGTTTTCATAACAACAATTCAGCACTTTAATGGTTAATCGATCGTATGATTTGTGTCCTTTATTGCTGATTTTAATAAAGAAAATGTGATGAGCGCGTATTACCCTTGAAGCACTGAATTATAAACAATATATTTGTTACCAATAATAATATAAATGTTCACCCACTTAAAGTTGTAAGGCCACCGCGACTCACAACCTCAAAGTGAAAATGCTGGACTGGACTGAAATGGTTATGAGTGTGAGAGGAAAAATGTTCTTCTGACATTTAAAGGTTGCATCTCACGGTTTGCAAAGTGTAAAATAAGCCCTCTCCTTTCCGCAGGGAATGGGCATTTAGAAAACAAATATCAGCATGCTATATATATCAAGCAGGATATATTAATGAAATTCAATAGACTTGCAGGGGCTGGGGACGGGTTGACTTTTGTCGTTCTTAATTTGTTTATTAGCCGATCTTATCACTCATAGCAGAAATTTTCATTCATTTGAAGTTGGGGGGTCGCGGTAAAAATGAAATGAATCGGGCTTTAGGCCATCTTTGTGCACATAAAGGCTAAACTGGGCCAGGAGAACGTCCTGAGGATGGTTAGATGAATGAGATGACACTGTCCTCCAGACACAGGATTCGAAATTCGAGCCCTGGCGGTCTGAGGCCGAGCACGCTACCTCTCGGTCACGGAGGCTCCCCACAATACTGAGTTTCACACGTGGATGGGGAAGAAACATTTTTGTTTTTTTCAAACCGTCGAGACCGGGAACCGAACCCCGAACTCTAGCGTGAAAGGCAGCGGTGCTAACCACTACCCTAGGGCCCCCGCCCGTGGATCGCGGTAGAGAGGCAGAACTTTAAGCGGTTGATTTTTTAATATCGCGCTTTAAGGGTTAAACCAACATGTTGGTCCACGTTTCGTGTGGTCTGTGTACCTTTTATATTTGAACCATGTAGACCGATTTTTTACAGGCCATGCAGCATGGCTAGAGCGCGGAGCTTTGCCAATGTCACTGTCTGCCGTGCGGTTTCGAATCCCGCTAGGTGCAGGATTTTCTGAGAAAAATCATGTTTCTCCCCTCTCAATATTGGGGCATTATTTCGATGTTGTATCCATGGGCAAGAAACTTTACCCTCACATGCTTCAGTTGACTCAGGTGTGAATGAGTACCTGGTAGGACAGAGATGGCAATGTGTGCGATTAGTTCCTAGCGCCGAAAAGTGCTGTATGCTCCAAAAAAGGGAGTTGAATTGGTGCATGAATGGGCAGGTCCAGTGACCAGGGGTAATATGTGTGAATCGCACAGAACATTGTGCTATGTGCGCTATATAAGAACTCACCAATATTATTATTATATTTACGACGAACAAAACTATTAAACTCAGCGCAACAGTGAACTCTACCCATTGCCTCCGTCAAAAACATGACCTGACCGTCAACAGTGAACCATACTCATTACCTATGTCATAAACATGGTAAAATTGCACGTAGGCCTACATCAAATAACCATCATTGTCTTCATAAGGACATTGACTGATTTTATGCAATAAATGATTCAAAAGGACCGAAGGCATGTCAAAATATAGATTTATTGACCATTAAAAGTGCCATTTGATATTTCGTCGCGGTCGTTCCGACGTGAAGGGTGGACCCTTTGTTGTCGAGTCCCCCCAGTAGCGGATAAGAAGAAAATTGTGTGGTTGTGCATTGGAAATAATCATGGTAATATATTAAATAAAAGTGTAGCTATCACTTTACTTAATAATTTGTTGTTCACATAGCTTTGTACGAGTAATGCCCATGTATGTCGTCATGTCCAACCAAGGCTACACCTATACAAAGCGCAGCTTTGATCGCGTGCCACACAACTTGAAAGTTGAAAATTATGTTTAAATGTGTGTGTATATATATATATATACTAGCTTATATCTAATGCCATCGCGCACCTGGCATATGTAGACCTGTATACATGCCTGTTTTGCCTCTCTGGAGGTCATCAGAAATAAATACTTCTTACTTGTTGGTTGAAGATGATAAAGGCATATATGCTTCCAATTATTTCCTTGTTTGATGGAAAAATTGAAAATGAATCTAGAGGTGACCATCACCAAGTGAACAAGCTGATCCTCCCAGGCTACAAAACGAACCAAAGTAGTTAGTGAATAAATTAATGAATGAATGAACTAATGAATGAATGAATGAATGAATGAATGAATGAATGAATGAATGAATGAATGAATGAATGAATGAATGAATGAATGAATGAATGAATGAATGAATGAATGAATGAATGAATGAATGAATGAATGAATGAATTATTGAATGAATAAACGAACGAACGAATGAATGAATGAATGAATGAATGAATGAATGAATGAATGAATGAATGAATGAATGAATGAATGAATGAATGAATGAATGAATGAATGAATGAATGCATATATGAATGGATGAATAAATGAATAAATGAAAGAATGAACAAATGATTGAATGAATAGATGAATGAATGAATGAATAAATGAGTGAATAAATGAACTAATGAATGAATAAATGAATGAATGAATGAATGAATGAATGAATGAATGAATGAATGAATGAATGGATGAATGAATGAATGAATGAATGAATGAATGAATGAATGAATGAATGAATGAATGAATGAATGAATGAATGAATATAGTTTTATGGACGCATTGTACATATATTATAGTATGCAAGGGAAACACTATCATGAGTTGGAAAAATCATAATTGTTTTAGTTAGCTCTTTCCGCTTTATTTGAATACCTATAATATGGGTATACGGTCATTAGAAATAGTTTACTCTTTCATTCCGATAACCGACTTTAGACGTTAGAATTTGAGGTCTGTCATGTCTATAGACGTAAGAATTTGTTTAGCCCTAATTCAAATTTTGATCCCTCTCCCTGGTTGATACCATATTAATGAAAATGTCATATAATTCAATGATAATTGTCAGAGAGGGATTGCCAAAAAGTCTTTGAGCCATAACATGTCTGATATACCTAGTGGCTACATGTCTACCCCACCGATGTTCAGGTGTTCAGGTGAGCGTCACACAGACAAGTGTCTAGTGTCGCGGCGTCCTTAACTCGTGTTGTTCAGTTCAGAATCACAGACGTTAGTCTCACACCCCACTCTTAGTCTCTCTGCATCACTCCACCCTAGTATATTGATCTCCTTCCGGTTTATCCAGACTCTAGTTTCACACCCCACTCTTTCGGTCTTCAATTAGACCTCTGTCCAGATAAGTCGCTCCGCCCTGGTATCTGATTATTACCAGACCTTAGTTTCACACCCCACTGTAATTTCGATTCCTCTCCCTGAACGCTGGATATAATTAGACCCCAGTTCAGTTAGTCTCTCGACCCTTCTTGACCTCATTCCTGTACCGACCTTTAGTTTCATACCCCACTCTTAGTTTCGATCCCTCCCCCTGGATGTATCTTGGTCCTACATCCACGCAATGACATCGTCATCCCATGACCACTCAACACAGTGAGCATAAAAAAACAAAGCATATTTAATTATCTCTGTGTCGGACCTATGTCATCACATGTTGAAAAACATTGGCTTCATGTAAAATTAGTGGGAGATTGTCCCCTTATTAATTCATCATAAAATCTGCCTGATCTGAGCTGTCTTCACTGATTGGGTGAACGGCTCGTGTTTGCTGGGATGACAGATATATACTCGAAGCCGCGGATAGATAGAAAATAGATCGGCGCAGAACATCTGGGCCTTATGCACCACTCCATCGTTGGTCGGTCGGTCGTGAAAATATCGGCAACGCTGATTCAACGTCGAGGCGAACACTGAAACGCCGCATGTACAGCTGAGACGTGGGTTTAAAAAATCTCACGCCTGCTCGGGGGTAGCCGTTGAACCAGCGTTGCCGCGAAATGGCATTGCTACTGGTAGAAAATAGGCAGGCATACACCAAGTAGGACTATTAAAGTCAGGAATTCTTACATAATAACTAAATTTAAGTAAATAACGCTTATGTAAGGTAATCCGTAGGTTGCCTATTCAGCCACCTAGAAATATAACATAAACGTTATTTACTTAAATTTAATTATTGTGAGGTCATAATAATGATGCTAAAAAAGCACCAAAAACATGCTAGTTTTTAGATTTAATCACCCTTGCTAACTCAATCATCAGAATTTTTTTACAACTGGAATGCGAAGAAAACAGACATGTCATTCGAATAGAAAGCATGACGAGCAGTATGACGAAATCTGGATGATATTATTATAGTCAGGGCCCATTTTTGAAATTTCTGACTTGTTAAGGCATTTTTAGTAGAATTTGGCATGTAGTTCCTCTTACACAATTTGGGAACGCTGATTCTAAATCTGCTCCATGCCAAGCTCTATTGTGTCTTTTTCCTATACAAAATTAAAAAACAAAATAGCCGCCAAAATTATTTAAAATGTCACAACTTTACATCACGGCTTGGCTTACAATGAACATAAAAACACCATTTCGGTGTCTTAAAACCCAACTGAGCAACATACTAAAAGTTCCCTGAATTTCACTTTGTGCGTTTGCCAATAAAGGACAAAATTCAAAATTGCCGCCACTGCAAGGCAATGTGCCATAACTTTGCTTCCAAATAACGTAGAGATGTGTTTTTGTTGTAGGTTTCTCACACCCAGGAAACTAATTCAGAGCCGTGATAACATCTATTATCAATATTTCACAAAATTATGGGGGGGGGGGACACATTTTGCGCCAGGAAAATGACACATCGTAGCCCAGTGTAATAATTTATTTAATAAAGCCATTATTTCACATTCAGAAGCCAAAGGAAACCAACGTAATATATCGAGCATGCTGTAATAATGTTTAGACTATTGACAAATATTGACAAATATTTTATAATTATTGATCACTGTCCGGCACTAGATAACCTGTCGCTCACCATATATCCGTTTTTGGCGTATTAGTATGTGGCCTATGTGATATCCACTAGCATTGTGTTTTTATAGTAAGGAAGAAAGCAATAATTTAAATTTAAATGTGCGTTGGTCACGGTTGGCATCCTTCTAGCTCAGCCTTGTACTAGGGTTAAGCAAAACATTGATCATCTAATACTCCATGCAAGACGCATGTATCCTACATCAAAAAACATTTCCATGCACACTGTGATGTTATCTCAGAAGAATATATAACAGATAAAGTAGAGAATCAGGGAGAAGGGCAATATCTATAGTTTCAGTTTGCAGAAATATAATAAATTCAGTGGTCAAATTCGCCACTTTTGGTATTTAAGAACAATGTCATTAATCAAACTGTCAGATACTGACAATGTGGTTGGTAGTCGTAGTAACTGATGTAAACTTGCTCATTCTGCTTTCGAAACTTTCTCATCATAACAATGCCTAGCTGTGTAAACCTAGAGCCGGTGATAATTATTGTACCATTCAACCGTCTCAAAGACTTCCATAACGCCAGCACAGCAATTCTAAAAAGAAGACATTTAAATTAGTTCATAAGCATCCAGAACTAGACCATAAGCCAATTGGAATATTTCAATGTGTCCTCTTCGTCAATAACCCCTGCCACAAAAAGCTGGTAATGTTTCGGTTGTATTTTAGGGCTGTTTAGCAATAAATACAGCTCTTGCCGGATAACAATATTATTAACATCTGAGAGATTGTGCTTGGAGCTTCAATGATGGCAAACTGCAACCAGTTCTCATGTAGAAGCTTCCTGCTGCACCTGAAGAACTATCATATTCAGTTTGATTAGGTGTGAATTAGGACCACGAGACAGTACTGATTAGGGTGATTATTCTAGCATTATCATTTAGGCGCCAAAAATAACTTCCTACGACATTGAGAAAAATGGTTATGGTACTTGCTGTAGGCCCTATACATGGCGGCCATCTTGGTTTTTTCCCTGAAACTACATGTAATATGGAAATTAGAGGTTATTTCTGTTCTGTAGCCTACACTAGATTTATTGGTTTTAAAAACCTATATTTAGCCACCATAAACAACTTTCTGTGACTTTTAGGAAAAAAATTATGGTACTTTCTGTATTATTGTCGGCGATCTTGGATTTTTAACATTAATTGCGTGATAGTTGACCATGAATATGAAATTCCTCAAAACAAAAAGGTTATTTTGAACAAGAAAGTCAAGTTTGTGTGTCCGCTGTGCACCCATACATGATGTATAATCATGATGATTGTGACTTAATCTGCTATTTTGGTGGCCATTTTTTTTCAATTTTGCAAGCGAAAAACTAAAAATAGAGCTTGGCATGGGACAGATTTGTAATCAGCATATCCGAATTGTGTAATAACAACTGCATGACAAATTCTACTAAGAAATGCCTTACAAACTTTAAAGATTCCTTTTTTGAAAAATGGACCATGACAATTATAATACGTGGACAAATAATCAAGATTTATAATTAGTCCTGCGGATTAGATAAGTAAGTCAAGGGTATTGTGCATTTTAGGGTAAAAGCATTAAATTTGGTACAGTCAACATTAGTATCTACTGCAATAATCTGCAAGACTAAATAACTAATACAGTATTTCCTTAAATTTGGTACCATGCAGATATACAGCTCATTGGTGCAAAAATTATGACGTCATAATTAATTATTAATAGATAACGTTACGTCAACGTACACCTTACGACAAAATAAGTTGCAGAAGTTGATATTATTCTTTAGAAATAATATACATTTTGATGTTAAGCAAG
Organism: Flabesymbios commensalis; assembly: GCA_964017125.1. Classification (NCBI taxonomy): domain Eukaryota; kingdom Metazoa; phylum Annelida; class Polychaeta; order Terebellida; family Flabelligeridae; genus Flabesymbios; species Flabesymbios commensalis. The sequence continues at coordinate 125,347,706 of OZ024902.1, read as the reverse complement.
GGTGTCGCTAGTTAAAAATGTTCAAAATGACGTCGTAATTCACAGGTGTCCCAATTAATTTGCACAGCAATGTAAAACGCTGCAGCGTGGATGCAGCGTATAACCGACCATGAACTGTACATGAGGCGTTAGAACGTCCGAGGTTAAAACGCCCGATCCACGCCAGCGTTTGGGTACAAACGCCGGACGTTGAGCGCCGCAGTGGTGCATAAGGCCAAGATGTAGGCGCTCAAATTCCGCCAAACAAAATTATTAACTCTAGTTGCGCGACTCAAATATAATTATATATATACAGAAATTTTAATAATTTATTTATTTATTTTTCCGCTTCATTTTTTTATTTTGACATCACCACAAAGGTCTTAGTTAGCTCTTTCAGCTTCATTTGAATACTTATGTTATCTGATGGTATGGGTCTACGGCCATTATAAATATTCATACACGTTTGCTCGGGGATCAAGAAGAAGTCAGAATCTGACGTTGCGGGAATCGACATTAGACGTCAGAAGCTACAGACGTCAGATTGTGACGTCTAACGTCTATCCCCAATCAATCAATCAATCAATCAATCAATCAATCAATCAATCAATCAATCAATCAATCAATCAATCAATCAATCAATCAATCAATCAATCAATCAATCAATCAATCAATCAATCAATCAATCAATCAATCAATCAATCAATCAATCAATCAATCAATCAATCAATCAATCAATCAATCAATCAATCAATCAATCAATCAATCAATTAATTATACAATCAATCAATCAATCTTTAGGAGTCCAAGATAATTAATTTAATGCGAAATATTCCATTGATGGGAGGGCGCAGGTTGATGACTGTGATTTTTTATATCCATGGGGTTTGGAGTGATTTATTTGATTGATGTGGTGTCAAGGTGTGTAGCCTTTGTAATAATGCCGGTTATCACGGTTAATAAACATTTTAAATTGGTTGCAGGTGTTACTGTGATTGTCAGTGGATGTGAAGCTCATTAAAACTGTACCCGGCTAACTTTTTCATTCACTTGAAGTTATTTTATCATTATCGCTGATTTAAGTCATATATACTATGTGAAAATGCCATATTTACAGTGCTAATACATTAGTTTAATGAAATATTTCGGCGGGAATGGTGCCTAAAAATTGAACTTGTACATAAACAGTCAAGTCTAATCTACCGACTTGTGAACATGCAATATTAAGAGTGTTATTTTAATTTTTCAGCCACTTGAAGCTGTCTCGCTAGCGCAACACAGCTTCAAGTGGATGAAAACTACTCGTATTTACTTTATTTGAGATCAAACATTAAACTACCATTGCATTTCCAATAACGTGATTTAACCTGTCAATAGAACAAACTAAGATGATTATATAATGTGACATAACTTTGTAGATAACTTGTTATATAATGTACATACTGTATCTTAGGACGAGTGTTATATGATGTACATATCTTAGTAGGAGTGTTATATGACGTTGAGGAATTTGATATTGCTGTTATTATACATAAGGAGTTAGCATACATGTAGTTAAGGGAATATGCGTGTACTGTTTAGTTGGCAGTGAACGTTCTCGTGGTCTGCTATCATAAACAGACTATTACTCTTCTAACTCTGTCTATTAGATTGATCACATTCTGCCCATAAAGGTAACCATATAACTCTTCTGCTGCTGAATTGTTTGTGAATATTTGACACTAACGCAATTTCTAGCTTCAAATGAATGAACAATTATTGGATTTATGAAAAATAGATTCTCCCGAATTATATGTTTTGATTAACTAAGCATCTTCCACAAGATATGTCACACATTTTATTGGTATTTTATTTAATCTCACATTGCTTGAACACGCAAATATACGGTTAAACTGTCGACAATAGCATAACGCCTAAGGTGCAAAAGGGCGGGGGCCCCAGGGTGGTGGTTAGAACTGCTGCCTTTCACACTAGAGTTCGGGGTTCGTTTCCCGGTCTCGGCGGTTTGAAAGAAACAGAAATGTTACTTCCCCATCCAATCGTAAAAAAACTGGTGTGGAGAGCCTCCGTGACCGAGATAGCGTGCTCGGCCTCAGACATCCAGGGTTTGAATTTTGAATCCTGTGTCTGGAGGACAGTGTTATCCCACCATCGTCAGGAGGTTTTCCTGGCCCAATTTATCCTGTATGTGCACAAAAGTGGCATGAAGCCCGATTAATTTATTTTTCTAAAGTGTTAAACGTGTACCCGGGCCCGCATTATCGTACAAGTTACGATATATCGTACAACAAACTCTATGTCCCCACGTCCACGTACACGTGCTACACATTTTGTGTTTTAAGTTATGTTTCGTCTAAGAAAAACTGTAATATCAACTTCAATCAATGATTTACATAGTATGTATTACATACATTCGGCAATGACGATGACAGTATCAATCGATCCTGTTAGCTATTCTGTGAAACGCGATGACGTCACCGGAAACCGTTTTAAATGGGAACTCGGTGAAAACAAAGTTATATAACGCCCCCCTCCCCCCTCCCATACTTTATTGTATCAGCTAGCTCGGTGACAGCAATGGGGGTCAAGGCTATTGAGTTTCACAGAATTAGTTAGCTAGCTAATCGATATTGTTTTGTAAACATTTAAATATGTGTTATTATTTTTGTTATTCAGCTTCGTCCGACCCATATATACATGTAAATCTAGATACTGACGTTAGACCCCCTCCATGTTCAGCTGAGCATTATTCGAACCTGGTTTGTCAACTCGTGTTCAGCTAACCATCACCCCAGCTTCACACCCTCCTCCAAGTCTTAAGCCCTGGATGGAGCATTGACAAGCATCGCAGAAGGTGGCTCTGTGCCAGGGCAACATTGGGTTAACCACCCGTTAAAGTATCTCACTGACTGAGCTGTAGCATCACGTAATTAACTAGTCATGACGTGATCACTCAACAGTGAACGAAATAACCCAAAGCGCTGCCCCAATACTGGGCCGACGTCTGATACATTGATCTAGTGCTGAGAAGACGTTGGTTTTACTTGAATACAGTTGGAAATTGTCTCACGTGTTATTGAGCAATATTTCCCATTCTTGGGCATAAAGGTCACCTGATCTGTGCTGTCTTCACTCTTTATTCGCTGTCGTCAGTGATTCCAACAGAATAGACGTGATTTGACAGAAATTTGAATCAAATCTGTGAGAAAATGAAATGAATCGGGCTTCAGGCCACTTTTGTGCACATATAGGCTAAACTGGGCCAGGAGAACCTCCTGAGGATGGTGAGATGATTGAAATGACACTGTCCTCCAGACACAGGATTCGAAATTCGAGCCCTGGCGGTCTGAGGCCGAGCACGCTACCTCTCGGTCACGGAGGCTCCCCACAATACTGACTTTCACACGTGGATGGGGAAGAAACATTTTTGTTTCTTTCAAACCGCCGAGAAAACCTGTCAGAAACAGAAACCTGAAGCCGACAACTACTGAAAAAAAAACTGATACAGAAGCCATATACCCCGAGTGAACAGAGCATCACAGAAAATCAGGTCTTGCACTCATTCCCAGTGTTTTGTCCACGGGTGTAGTCAGCTGTACAATGAGGGCACTTCAAGTCGTCGTTGTCTTTGTAATTGTTGCGCTTACAGCATCTCAACTTATTGGAAATTGTGAGCTTATTTTATTTCTAATGTAATTATGCGCACGACATGTATGATATTTTATACCGTACTTATTTCACGCACTATTTGCCTGGACTAATCAAGGCCAAACTGATTCTCGACATTTCACAACAGGTGGTGTCACCAGTTTCGTGGATTCTTAGATTTCCGTGATAAAATTTTAAATAGAAAAAAAGAAAATCATATGGGTAGTCAACAAAATAAACAAATCAAACAAAATGTAATATTGGCACCGTAACAAAATTTTTTTTGAGGCAACTCATTTGGGGGTTTTAAACTTTTTTTTCAAAAAAATTCAGCTGCGCAATTAACAAGTACCAGTATTACATTATTGTACATTTTACGTTGTTTTACACATTGTACCACGTTTAAAAAAATAACAATATATATTTTTGGAATGCGCCGCTCATCAGTTATGATTTTCGTTTTTCATTATCCCGCGATTTTTAACAGTTTGGTTCACCGCATATGTGTGCACCAAAGAAAGATATCGGCCGCGGCGGGATTCGAAACCGGTACTCCCAAGCTCTGAGTCAACCACAATGAGCTACCTGACGCCATATTTGACATTATGTGTGAGGAGCGCACAGCGCGTGGCCCTGCAATAAATTTACGTCGATACACTGGTCTCAACATTTACTCGACGCAGGCGTCAATAACGTGATCGCCTAGTCACATTGAGAAGGGAGAAAGGGAACAGAGGAATTCGAACCTTGGACGCATGCGATGTTTTATAAATCGTCTCTTTATACATAAAAGGGTATGTCTGCCACTTTACAAAGTGGGAGATACACCCTTTCATAACTCTTTCATATCCAAACTAAATAACAAGTAAAGATTTTACATTACATCATGTCGAGTGTTTACGATCGCATATTACATAATTAATAATGTTAACCTACTCGAAATATTAACTATACAATCTTTGTTCCTATTAGTATGGATTCCCAACTAATGCTGTTGCAAAATATTTAAAAAAATCTGAGGCAAATACGAGTTATGTTAACTAGCTCGAAATATTAAAAATTGAGGCGTTTTATACATCACATAACATGCATTTTCAAATGACAATGAAATAAATTGCAAAATTTCTCAGGCAATCCGATTTATATTTATTACTCGAAATACAACAGCTTCAGGTTTTCCTTGACATGGTAACCCAACTATATTGATATGTAAAGCCAAAATACAGTATCTGCTTAATTGTGAAGTTACCATATACTGCTTTTTATCTTCAGTATGGTCGTTTTTAGATAATGTTTTTGTTGATGCATCAAAACATGTTTAAAACGAATATATGGTCAATCAACGTACATTTAAAATGTTTGTTCTCAATTTAAATAAACTTGAGATTGTTCACCCGCAGTAAAATAGACCTTCTGTTAAAAACATAAATATAATTTGCGCTTCAGGTGGTAAAAGAAAGTATTAATATGTACAGAGGAACACATTTGAAAAATATAATCTTTGTTAATATGTATACAACCTGTATAAATATATTTTAATATAGGCTATAAATAAAATAAAATAAATACAGTAGATATATTAAATAATTACATTTTTTCTGAATGTCAATTTATTTTATTTTCAACCTCAAACCGGTGTATTTGTATCTTGGCATAAAAGATGGATGTCATAATAACACATAATACTCTGTTTACGAGCTTAACCGACCAGTTACAATGGATACAAGTCCTGAGTGAATGTGGAGATCATGCACTGGTTCAGTTTCGAGATCGAGAGAGACATAATCACAACACTAGCACGATACGAGTGACCTTTAAAGGTGTTTTCTCACAAAAATCTAGAAAAAACCCCCGATTATATAAACCTGACATTAAATATGAACCTCATGATGTATCTGGAAATTGCATTTTTTTACCACCGACGTCGCATTATTGTTTAAATACTGACATAAAACCTCTGAGGGGACGTGGCGCATTGGGTAGAGCGCCTGACTGCCTCGCCAGTCGTGCACATCGCTGATCCTGTGTGGGTGTTTGAGAGAAATATCCTTTTTTCTACCTTCTCAATGTGACTAGGTGATCACGTTAAAGGCGGTCTCGCCGAGTTATTGTTGAGACCAGTGTATCGACGTTAATTTTGCGCAGGGCACGCGCTGTGCGCTCCTCACACTGACATATCTCTACGTAGATACACCGGCGCTGTGACGTTTAAATAAACATGTCATTTTAAATCTCCGCTGGAATATTTTCATTATAATATTTACTGTGCATGTTGTGTGGGAGAATAAAATTGGGCCTGTGGAAAAATTATCGTAGTGGCAGTAACGAACTACTCGGTTTTATATATAAATGTTACACAAATTATTACACTCAATCGATGAAACTTCTATAGCTCCTATATCCTCAGCAGACCGAGATCAGAGGCGCAGAATACAGAGGTTATAGGTCTGAAGCATGGCCAAGATATTTTTAATACAGTGCAAGTGCGGGATTATTATCTTGACATGGTCATAAGTAGCCCAATCACAGCCAAAGTTCGAGAACAAATATATTTATCTTATCCCATAAAACATTGCATTCAAATTTTCATCGTGACAACGAACGCACAGCAAGAATATTATTTTAAGAAACTAGTTATAGTTGACATATTTAAATTACAAGTATATATATCACATCTATAATTCACCTATTTTAATAGTCTATATTGTGGATACGCTGAAATAATGTTGTATAATTCGTGGAGTCGAAAGGGTTTTTTTCAATTTGAAATCATCATAAATGTGTTTTTTAGCTTTTTCCGCTTCATTTGAAAACCTCTGTTATAGGTCTAATTCAATTATAAATGTTTTATTTCCTTCAGTCCGGGGTTTTTATACGTCAGAAAGACGTTCTCGCGCTGAAAGGGTTAAAGTATTTTAAACATAGTGTGTATTTCACTTGCCATATTTAGATCCTTGAGGCCTAAATGTTCAGTAAGATGCTGTCAGGGGCTCCTCATATTACTAAACATTTCAAGGTACGTCCTTAATAATTTATCGCAGATTTGTATTTATTTGAATACGAGTCCCGATATGGAACAAAGAAGATAATATTAATACGTTTTTTGTAAAAAGGATAAAGGCATTCCAACGTCTCAACAACTACAACACGTGGAAATATTGTTTCCGCCCTACTACATATTATTTCAAAAAAGAGTGTTTGATCGGTAGTTAAATTTTATCTCACTGCTATCCTTTTTTTCGAAATTAGTGGGAGGTTATTTTGTTCGTCAGCCGGTGTAGTTCATGAACGCGTACTTGTAATGTTACTGTACGATTCGTATTCAGATATGCAGCCTCTATAAATATGTCCATTCATGCCCATTGTGTAACTCAGATTATGAGTAAAAAAATCAGATTATGTACATTCACACATACAAACACGGTGTTCTGGTCCAGTGTCGCATCAATGTTTGCATACGTCCTGTGATTTTTTTTTTACAAAAGTCAATAGTTAGTGTTAGAAAATATCCAGTTAAGAGAAAGAGTGTTTTTGTCATGCCTCATTTTTGGTAATGATTGATAAAAATAGACAGAAATGTTATGACGTTTCTCAGAGTAGGTAAATATGATATAATTGTACTTATCACGCTACACTAAAGTCACATGCTTAACACGTTTAATAAGTGTTTATCAGTTTGCAGTTGGATATTTTGTTAAAAAGATGTAATCATTCATTCATTCATTCATTCATTCATTCATTCATTCATTCAATCATTCATTCATTCATTCATTCATTCATTCATTCATTCATTCGTTCATTCGTTCATTCGTTCGTTCGCTCGTTCGTTCGTTCGTTCGTTCGTTCGTTCGTTCGTTCGTTCGTTCGTTCGTTCGTTCGTTCGTTCGTTCGTTCGTTCGTTCGTTCATTCGTTCGTTCGTTCGTTCGTTCGTTCGTTCGTTCGTTCGTTCGTTCGTTCGTTCGTTCGTTCGTTCGTTCGTTCGTTCGTTCGTTCGTTCGTTCATTCGTTCATTCATTCATTCGTTCATTCATTCGTTCATTCATGCGTTCATTCATTCGTTCATTCATTCGTTCGTTCATTCATTCATTCGTTCATTCATTCGCTCATTCATTCGTTCATTCATTCGTTCATTCATTTGTTCATTCATTTGTTCATTCATTTGTTCATTCATTTGTTCATTCATTTGTTCATTCATTTGTTCATTCATTTGTTCATTCATTTGTTCATTCATTTGTTCATTCATTTGTTCATTTGTTCTATCAATTATTTATATTTTTTTTCAGAATGTCAATACCAGCAGAAGTGGCCCAAATGAGCTTCAACCATACTTTGTTGATCTGGGGTAGAAATTTTTGTCTTTTCAAATTTATGAAACAAATGTTGTACATGTAGGAAAATATTTCTTCTGTGACACAGCGAAAACTTGCGACGAAAGGAATGGTCCCGGCTGCTGTCGGCTAACTTGGTGGCCAACACCACGTGCCAAAGGACACGTCATGTACAGGGACCAAGAGGGTAAATTTATTATTCTGTTTTAGTTTGTAACTTTCAGCACCATTTCATTAAAGGTGATCTATCACCCCTTATATATTATGAATATTTTTGTGACAAATAAATCAAAGTTGCCACAAGATGGGACACAAGTCTTCTCTTATATGGGGTGATTGGCTATCATGTGCCCCTCTGAGAGGGTCACATTATAGCCAATCACCACATATATGGGGTGGTTGGCTATCATGTAACTCTCTGAGAGGGTCACATGATAGCCAATCACCCCATATAAGGACATAATTATTAATACCATATAAGGGGTGAAAGATCACCTTTAACATATCTGTTCTGTGTCAGAAGCCGGCCTGACGCTATTTTACCCCTGGTGCACTTATGTAGACTACAGCAGCCTTTCGGAATTGTATTAGCACTTGTAATATGTCTTAACGCTTTAAGCTCTCACGATGCATTAAAGCATCATTTTACATCCATGAAAACACACCTAATTTTCCTACAACCAAGGCTTTTAGAACGAAAATTTCCATGACACTGGTTTACCATTACATGACAATTTTCTTTTAGGTTTTAAACCACATCAAATAGTCTTCATCCACTACAAGTTGAGAATTGCGACAGCAATTGGCGGCTTGTAGTGGATGAAGATGACAATGGTAAATTCAGGCTTGAAACGGTTAAAGCTCGAAACATTGATAGATATTGTGACTTGCGCTTCACAAATTAAATCAATCTTATCTCACTTGAATTCGTGTATCGCGATAGCGTGACACAAATTCAAATAGCAGGAATTTTAAGTTGAATCGCTCAGAGTTATAGAGTTCCTCGATAAATGTACTTCTCTTCTTACAGGAACTGTTCTCAATATATAATATAAAATAACATTTTTCATAAAATGCTCTACTGTTGCAGACAGAGTATACCGGAAGTCGCTTTTTCTATGCAGCCCTAGATTGCGCATGTGGTAGGTTTGTTTTATAATTATTTAATTTAGGAAATACTATATTTTTTGCGCTACTTGATCGAGATCAATCTCTTTTAATGAATTGCCAATATATGTTCTTTGCTTGTAAGTTTTCTTTGCAGATGATAATAGAAATATTGTTTAAGAAATAAGAAAATCATGACGGAGAATCACATTTTTATCTGATAAATAGTCTGGCCAATAAATTAAGACTATGTATGTATTCATTTGTATTAGCTGAACATATTACAACATGTCAATGTTTCCCACCTGGCTGTCCACCGGTTGAAGCCGTACGAGAAAAATTGCTGAAAAACTGGCTAGATAAATTATATCACTGCGAGGCTAAATTGGACCAACCCACAAAGCCAAACGGTGACCTCTATTTTTCGAAGCCAATGATATTCCTACAGCATTTGGCTATTATAGTTTAATTATATTGAGAGGAGGTGTAATTTAATGGCTGAAAAACGAGCAACCCCATCCCGACGTATGTGTATTACTGGTGTTTGACCAAAAATAATATATCAACATCAACACAGCCCCCATGCTCTCCTCTGAATGTGCCATTAACAAGCATTCCAGGTGTCCACAGTGTAGGACTTTTCTGGGCTGTTCTGCAATACTAAACTTACCTTCATACTGGAGTCTGAGGTCGGGATTATCTGTCCCACGACTCATGAATTTACGATCCCCCCTTAACCCTTGAACCGACGGTACCGAATATATTCGCTTTTTTACATTTTTATTAGCACGTTCCTTCAAATATATTGATGAAAAATTTCGCATTAATCAGTAAGATTTGACAATAATCCACATCCATTTCGTCAAATCTGAATGATTGTCACTCACTTGAAGTTAGCATTAGGTAGAATTAGAACGTTTAGCTCGTCATATAGGGAAATGTATATATTATAATGTTAAATACATAGATGGTCACGCCATGTATAAGTGTGTGCACTGTAATTATGGTGGACCAGTTTATGGCACGGTTTATGGCTATGCTTGTGCTTGTTAGCGCAGCTCATGGCTCTTGCTGCCAGACCAGAAATCCAAAGAGGTATTGCCACGCGCTGTTAAGCTCTTTCCATGACATTATTCTCTCATTTCCTCAGCACAGAAAGTGTCCTATACAAAACTTGCTCTGGCATAAAGCATTTTGCAGGCGCGCTAAGGTACCTATCAACCCGGGGTAGAACATCTCCGTTGTACTAGGTTCCAGTGTGTTACACCTGAGGATCATGGCTTTTGACGCGCACTCATTTATCCAGTGACATGGCAGAGAGTCCTGGGCATACCGCCTTCATCAGCCAATCCCAGTGGGTAGTGTAGCAGGCACATTGGTGTCCGGTGGCTCACCAGTGCCAGGATATCAGTTAATGGGGTGATATGGTGCATATTTGGCACAAATTTGAAGCAGCTGCTGAAATTTTGTCTCTAATTGGTCTGGTTCGTGTGTCCTCACGAGCCATCATTTTTGTACTGTAGATAGTTTGTTTTCTAAATTTAAATCACAGTTAAATCCACGAGAACAAGAGTAGACGCCTGTCACCCTGCTTTCAAAATAATGTCATCCCCAGTAAGCATCCGGGCGGTCCATCCTATAATAAATACATGCTAATATAGTCTGCACAAATACAAATAATAGTTAAATGTTGGAGCTCCACAAGCTCTTATTTAACGATCCTTTTGTGATCAATTACTGCAGAAAGAGAGACTGTTGTGATGTTGTAATATATTGTCTGTTCTCTCACGTCACAGCCATAAAGATATGCCAACCTTGTAAACACAAGACGTTGAATCAATTTTGTACTACCTCCTACAACTGCTGCTTTTTTCCTGGCTCACTTCCCAAGTCCCGATGAAGGAGGCATAGTTGATCTGCAGCGCAATCAAAGCGAAATCAACTGGAGAGATGCATCTCCTTCTAGTGAAATATGTGGCAGCACTGAAGGCGCCGCTAGCAGCGTCGTAATTCGTTACTTTATAGGTTCCGCCTTTTTTGTTCTTCCCTCCTTACTGCTATCTGTGCCTGAAGCTAAGTCATTCAATAGCGGGATGTGAAACTGGCCAGGGTCCAGTCTGACGTCCGACCTGCGCTTGTCCCCTCTGGTTGTGACCTTAACAAACATTCCAGGTGCCTACAACGTAGGGCTTTGATATACTTTTCATCAATGACAGCATAACACTGTGGTGGGCATAGAAATATACTTATAATGTATGTTCTGTGGTGGTGGGTCTCATGTCAGGATTGTCTCTCTCACGACTCTGCGACTCTCATAATTGTATTATTAACTTCCTTTTTATACACAGTAGCATGGCTCTTTCCATATATGCCTTAGGCCCCTATATACCAGCTTTACTCTGGCTCTTAGACTGCTGACCTGCAGCAGTAGTGCACATAGCTTATCAGCTTCGTGTAGGCCTAGATCTATTATCCTCATGATTAAAAATGTTTTGTCTATAGATTTTCCTAAAAAAAGGGCTTTTTTTTGCTTGACTCACATATTTATCTGGCTTATTCAACGTTTTGGCTGCTTACACCCTTTCACCTCTGAAGGTAGAGTCATGTACGTGACAGTCATCAGTCTTTTTTGCAACTTAATAAAAAACACACCTATATAACTATTGATTACCTAATAATAGGATTTAATAGCTAAAAACTGATCTACGTAGGCATTTTTGTGGTTTAGGCTGAACGTTGTGAGCGTTGTGAATTTTTCGTTCTTGCATTCATGCTGTTGGCTTCCGATTTGACCCCATCTTGCACATTCCTATACGGTCCACTCCCATCAGTTTAATTTTGCCGTTTCAGATATATATTCTGAGAAAATACAAACTGCATCGTTGGGTACGGCGAGATGCGCTTATCTCAGCACTCATCACCGCATCAAACATGACGTTTGCTGAGATGAGCCCATCTCGCCTCTGAAGGCGCGGTCCAAGAAATGCATGTACGTGACAGTCATCTCACGCTCACTAATAATGGTCAATGACATTAACCTGCTCACGCTAAGCAAGATTAAAATCCAGTTTAATATTTTATTGACAAGGCTATCACAGTTATTGGGTATTAACTGAGTGTTTAAACATCAAAATATATAATAAAACACTAACTATATATTTTTTATCTAGGTACATCTGAACCCAACGTCTTGAGAGCTAGATGTGACGATGCGATGAGGGTGTGGATTGACGGTGTACTACAGACACAGACCACGGGTGTGAACGATTGGACAAAGGTTACGGAGTATCAATATTCAGATTGTACCCAACTAATCGCCATCGAATGTACAGATACGCATCGTGTCGTAATGGGTCTGTTAGCTGATACCAGCACTGGGATCGTGAGCGATGGAACATGGAAGTGCACCCGTACGTATCAGGCAGGATGGGAGAAGGTCGGCTTTAATGACGGTGGCTGGAGCGGCGCTGATGTCTATGGACCTAATCCAACTTATCCATGGAACTACGCCATCCCCAGCATATCAGGAGCTGCCAAATGGATCGGGTCCGGAAGCAATTGGGATATCAGGCCACCTGTGATATATTGCAGAAAAAATCTGTGTTAAAATCACATGTGGAAAACTTACCAAATTAGAATTTACAATATGTCGACTTTAATGACAAGTAAATTGTATTCTATTTTATATAATATAAAAATCATATTATGCAGACACGCGTCATTACAAAATTAGATATCAATATGCTTTATTCAAGTGTATTTAGTTTTTTCTGCAATAAAACAATTTATTGGTATTAATACGTGACACACAAAGCATTGGTTTTTTATTTTACTCACTGATTCATATGCCACATGGCAGATATGTTCCTTGGATTAAATGAATATTATAGACGAGTTTGCTCGTATTTATATACAACTATTCTTAATAATATTGATGTTATGAGTGGAAGAATTATACTGAAATTTTCTGATTAAGTACTATGTCCATTTTAATGACGCATAGGTCTGCATGTAAAGAATTTCCGTCGTCATTTTGTTTTTAATTTCAAGACTGGCACTATATGTTCTTTATTGCGGACTCTCCCAGCAAAAACTAGTTATTACCAAAAATAAATGTCATACATTAAAACAGTGTGAATAAATAAATGATATAACGTACATATGATACATGGGATTATCATTGCTGTCAGATTTTTAATTTTTAAACATATCTTCATTTAGAGGCAGTCGAAAATGAACTTAAATTAAATTAAATTATTGATCGCAATCCGGATCCTGGATCCGGAATATCCTAAAAATTGAATGGACTGGTCCTCTGGTAAAACTTTGACGAAAATCTGTTGTAGGATGAAATTATTATTTATTTGAAAATGAAAATATGGCCTAATAATAATGCTTGTTACACCATAATGACACTGTTCGGTATTAAAAATCAACTACAAAATTTGAGTGGAGCAATATAGGCTACTTAAAATTATTTCTATTAATAAAAATGTAACTACGATCGATAGGTGCATCGATATACTCAAATTTACTTTTTTTACTCCTACGGCGTGGGGAGCGATTTTAGTCGTCTATCGTAGCAACGCATGGTCGGCATTCTACAACCAGACCAGAAATCCAATGAGGCATTGCCACGCGCTGCTAAGCTCTTTCCATGACATTATTCTCTCATTTGCTCAGCACAGAGGGCGGGGGCCCTAGGGTAGTGGTTAGCACCGCTGCCTTTCACGCCAGAGTTCGGGGTTCGGTTCCCGGTCTCGGCGGTTTGAAAGAAACAAAATGTTTCTTCCCCATCCACGTGTGAAAGTCAATATTGTGGGGAGCCTCCTCGACCGAGAGGTAGCGTGCTCGGCCTCAGACCGCCAGGGCTCGAATTTCGAATCCGGTGTCTGGAGGACAGTGTCATCTCAATCATCTCACCATCCTCAGGAGGTTCTCCTGGCCCAGTTTAGCCTATATGTGCACAAAGGTCTCATGCCTATATCGACGTTTTGGCTGCTTACACCCTTTCGTTTTTGAAGGTAGAGACAGTCATCAACATTTTTGCAATCTAATACTAAACACCCCTATATAACAATTAATTACCTAATAATAGGACCTAATAGCTAATTAACTGATCTAGGCACTTTTGTGGTTTAGGCTGAACGTTGTGAACCTTTTTGTTTTGGCATTCATGCTGTTGGCTTCCAGCTTGAGCCCATCTCGCAAACACTCCTATAAGGTCAACATCCATCAGTTTAATTTTGCCGTTTCAGATATATATTCTGAGAAAATACAAACTGCATCGTTGGGTACGGCGAGATGAGCTTATCTCAGCACTCATCACCGCATCAAACATGACGTTTGCTGAGATGAGCCCATCTCGCCTCTGAAGGCGCGGTCCAAGAAATGCATGTACGTGACAGTCATCTCACGCTCACTAATAATGGTCAATGACATTAACCTGCTCACGCTAAGCAAGATTAAAATCCAGTTTAATATTTTATTGACAAGGCTATCACAGTTATTGGGTATTAACTGAGTGTTTAAACATCAAAATATATAATAAAACACTAACTATATATTTTTTATTTAGGTACATCTGAACCCAACGTGTTGAGAGCTACATGTGATGATGCGATGAGGGTGTGGATTGACGATGTACTACAGACACAGACCCCGGGTGTGAACGACTGGACAAAGGTTACGGAGTATCAATATTCAGATTGTACCCAACTAATCGCCATCGAATGTACAGATACGCATCGTGTCGTAATGGGTCTGTTGGCTGACACCAGCACTGGGATCGTGAGCGATGGAACATGGAAGTGCACCCGTACGTATTACGCAGGATGGGAGAAGGTCGGCTTTGATGACGGTGGCTGGAGCGGCGCTGATGTCTATGGACCTAATCCAACTTATCCATGGAACTACGCCATCCCCAGTATATCAGGAGCTGCCAAGTGGATCGGGTCCGGAAGCAATTGGGATGTCAGGCCACCTGTGATATATTGCAGAAAAAATCTGTGTTAAAATCACATGTGGAAAACTTACCAAATTAGAATTTACAATATGTCGACTTTAATGACAAGTAAATTGTATTCTACTTGATATAATATAAAAATCATATTATGCAGACACGCGTCAAATAAAGACAATAGTCATTACAAAATTAGATAGCAATATGCTTTATTCAAGTGTATTTTATTTTTTTCTACAATAAAACATTTTTTTTGTATAAATATGTGACACACAAAGCATTGGTTTTTTATTTTACTCACTGATTCATATGCCACATGGCAGATATGTTCCTTTGATCAAATGTATATTTTAGACAGGACGAGCTTGCTCGTAATTATATACAACTATTCTTAATAATATTGATGTTATAAGTGGAAGAATTATATTGAAATTGTCTGATTAAGTACTATGTACATTTTAATGACGCATAGGTCTGCATGCGAAGAATTCCCGTCATCATTTTGTTTTTAATTTCAAGACTGGCAATATATATTCTTTATTTCGGACTCTTGACAGCAAAAAATAGTTATTTCCAAAAATAATTGTAATACAATAAAACACTGTGATATGTGGAGAATAAATAAATGATATAACGTACATATGATACATGGGAATATCATTGCTGTCAGATTTTTAATTCTTAAACATATTTTTATTAAGATTGTGAGGCAGTCAGAGATTAATTAAAATTAAATTAAATCAATGCTCGCTATCTGGATCCTGGACCGGATCATCTTCAAAATTGGATGGATTGGTCCTCTGGTAAAATTTTGACGAAAATCTGTGCCATCCGAGTCATAAATCTGGATCTGAATCGTAATCCCAAAAATCACGTTATCCCAAAATTATAATCGATTGTTCGCTGTCTCGAGGCACACCTCTGGTAAGCATTTCACGAAGACAGTCAGACCAACCAGACCAACGTAACCTGGCGGAGGTAATTCACAGTAATACAGATTATTTTTTCAAGCCAACATAAATGAGCATAATGATCTCACACACATTATTCACTAATTGATCTTAACCTTTACTCACCACCTTTGCTAAGCACAACTATGGCCATGTTTAATCAGTTTTTATTAGGCGATTAAATTGCAGTATTGGGAACGAAATGTGTGCTTAACCCTTTAACCCCCAATTAATAAATATGAATTTACACCCACATGAAGTTGTGTCTCGCTGACGCGATCCACAACTTCCAGTGAGTGAAAATTATTCAGATTTGACAAAATGGGGGTCAACTCTTTTCAAATCTTGCTGGTTGATGTCACATTAATTTTTATCTTTAACATATTTAAAATGTGATACTTATTGTGCTAATAGAAAATGAAAACCAAAATATACGCGGCACCGGCGGTTAAAGGGTTAACATCAAGAGTTGCAAATGTTTGGTGTCGACTTCTTACAAATATGAGTAAATTTCAGTCATTTGAAATTAACGTCGAAACACTGATTTCAAACTTAACCCGACCAGGTCGCCCTTAACGTGATTTCCTTATCACATTGAAAAGGTGGTGACAAGGATATTTCTCCGAAAAACCCAAGTGGATCAACGGGATTCGACACCAAGACGCAAATACATGACTATAGCGAGGCAGCGCTGTTAAATCAGTATATTCAGATCAACGATTGTTTACGAGATCGTTTAAATATAACTGTATTTAACTACAGATTTTAAAATGCAGATTTTTCAAATTTATCTATGTGCTTAACTTAATGGAAAATAAAAAAAAAACAAAAAAACATTTCTTCAAAATCAAGTTGAACAGCTTTAATTTCACAAATAGTAATTGATTAAATAATTATTATCTACTATATATGAATTCATGGCTGAGCCACGGTATATCACGGTTGACCAAAGTAGACCATGATTAAACATGGTCAACCAAGGCCTAATTGTTTCGATTTTACCATATCGTACCATCTCGTACCATGACCATGGTAGACCATCTTTTGAAGAGTGATATATCACTCTAAGCCTATGCCATGCTTGATGATGGTATGCCATATATATACTATGTTTTATATACATATATAAACACAGCATGGTCTACCATGGTTCCAAACTATGATAAACCATTTTATGCTCAAAAGTTTTGACAGTAGACCATGTTTGACCATGGTTTTGCACCATGGTAGATCATGGTCGCAGTCGGGACAATTCCCAACCATGGTGTTTTGATGCATCGCTTAGAAATAGTGAGCCATTGTAAAGCATGGTTGATTTCTTTAATTTCCAACCCGGGTGAACGAGCAAGCATTCCGAGTGTAGAAGTGGACAACTTTAAGAAAAAAATGTAGAAGTGGTGCCGTTTCAACAACAAATTTCACGTTTCCAAGATGAATTACTCCATCAATAATGCAGCGATTTCTAAGCGGTTTTTAACAAATGTCGTTTTGTCGCTAGCTGGTCCACAAACCGGCCAAGTGGACAATATTTTGTCGGGACTGCCGGTCTGGAACGTCAAAAAATATTGTTAAGCTTTTATTTTAACCCAGATCACTGCTATTCAATCCATTTTGATGTTAAACAATTGCTTGTAAATTTATGTGTCCAGCGACAGTATATTATTTCTATAAAGCGCCAAAACATGCACTGTACGCACACCTAATGTACAGTTGTATCACCAACAGGGTCATGTGGTGCAATGAGCGCATATCTTATATATGTTACTGTACTGTTACTATGCAACATATTATTATGTAATACTAGGAATTGTCATTTAAATGGCCATACTGGCCGAAAAATGACATAAAAAGACATTGGCTTATAAATAAGCCAGTGTCGCCGACGGTGGACCAGCATTGAGACAGCATTGGTTAAGCTTCACCTGTTTCCTTGCTAGCAGTGATCTGGGTTAAAATCAAAGCCTAAACATTTTTTTTGACGTTCCAGACCGGCAGTTTCGACAAAATATCGTTCACTTGGCCGGTTTGTGGACCAACTAGCGGCAAAACGACAAAGGTTACAAATCTGAGTTTACACAGTAATATTTCTAAGAAAATCCCGCACCTTAGGGAAAAAACCGCTTAGAAATCGCTGCATTATTGATTGAGTAATTCATCTTAGAAACGTGAAATTTGTTGTCGAAGCGGCACCACTTCTACATTTTTGATTATCATATTGACCAATCAAATACCTTCCGACCCCTTGGATATGAAAGGGTGTATCTGCCAGAGACCCGTATAAGATTGTCAAGCTTAACCTTTTACCCGCCGGTGACGCTTTACTTCGGGTTTTCATATTTTATTAGCACATTAAGTACCACCTCTTAAACATGTCAAAGATAAAATGTGACATCAATCAGCAATATTTGAAAACAGTTGACCTCCATTTTGTCAAATCTAAATAATTTTCACTCACTCAGCGAGACACAACTTCAAGTGGGTGAAAATTCAGATTGAATAATTTGGCGGGTAAAGGGTTAACGCGCTCCAGTAACATTTTCATCAACTTGAAGTTGTGCCTTGCTACAGCGATCCACAACTTCAAGTGGGTTAAATTTACTCATATATGTTCAATGTGAAACCAAACATTTGCAAATTGTGTTTAAAGACTCTTTTCGTTCCCAATATCTGCGATTTTAACATGCAAAATGGCTAATAAAACGGATTAAAAACGACTATAGTCGAGGTTAGGGTTGCGAGGGTTAATATTAGTAATATGATCACGAGGCTGCATGCCTGCAACAATAAATTATATTTGAGATTAAATGCCAAGAACACACGTCATTCAGACACGATATACACCAACATGGCAATGTGGGCAATCAATAAAAATCGTTTTATAATTACTATGTTAGTGATTTAGATCCAGTAGTAACAATTTCCTAAGTTGTCTTTCGCAAGCAAATTAAGACGAGTCATAATTATTATGACCGCTATGATATTTTCAATCTGTAATTTATATTCTCAATCTACAGTATCCTTGAACAATCCAATTAAACTACAAGTTTGTTGCATAGCTAATGCTAGAGGAAACTACCAATTAATGGGAATGGCAGCCATTGGCAGCTAGTCTGACTCACACCTCCGTAAAGTAGAGGGAGAATACTCTCAAGTGCCGAATAATCATACCTACCGGAATAAAAATACCTATCGGAAAGATCTTCCAAATTCAATAAAAGTACCCACCGGAATAAAAGTACCTACCGGACAAATGTAAAATTACCTGTATAAATTGCATGACAAAATAACGCATTATTCACAAAATTGTGACTGTTATTTGGTGTTCAATTGTTTGATGTAGCAAACAGCTAACCCAGTGTTCAATAAAGAATGAAAAAGGAGGGAGCCATGTTGCACATACCGTGTTGAAAAAGGGGCCAACAGATACAATTATGGGCCAATACCCCCCCCCCCCCCCCTCTCCCAGAACTCATCAAATGATTAAAAAAGATAGTAGCCCGCCGGGCTACTATTATTGAAATTGTAATAGCCAATTATTTTGCGATGTGTGCGCCATTTGGTCAATGATACCCAAACTAACCAATTTCTATTGTCCACCCTATTTTTCATGGCTGTTGGACATCATTGGCATGTGTGTAAGCTTATGGTACATTTTTTACAAGTAAAATATTTTTTTGGAAGATCAATGTTTGCTTCTATAGATCATGTAATACTTGATTTCCCTATTATTTTGGTGGTATCTCACACCTGTGCTATCACTTTTTAAAATATGTATAATGGTTTACTTCAAATACACCCCACACACAAAATATGATATCAGATGTTGGGTCAGTCATGGTGGGGAACCTTGAGATGCTGTCTCAATATGCCCCAAAACTGTCTCAAGGCGCCCCAAATCTGTCTCAAGGTGCCCCGAAAGTGTCTCAAGGTGTCCCTACTTTTTTTCAGGCACATATTGCTACTGCAGCATTCTAGAATTAGCAACTGCAAGCGTTAGCCACAGGTAGATGTAGTATTCAAATCTTGATTTTTGTTAAATCCACGTTGTCTTCATGTACCTGATATGGTGTCTCAAGGTACCCCAGGTGGTGTCGCAAGGGGCCCGAGTACGTAGTACGTTGAGATTTTTTTTTGAAAATCTGTTTTGTTAAAAAAATATAGCTTACACATTTCTGAAAATTCCCATCTCTTGCTCAAATATACCACACTAGATGCTGTATCCATATGTGTCGTCAAAATGTTTTTTTGTCGAAATTTTAATATATGCTTGGAGGGTTTGAATCTCAAGGAGCCCTAGTCTACCCTAGAGAAATCAATTGCCAAACTTGGAGTTTGGCAACAAAAAATCGGATAAGATTTGTCATAAACTTTTCGATGATTGAGAAAGAAATTTGCATGGTGTGTGCAAGACAGAAGACTATTTAGCGACATTGACAAATTCCAGATTTGTGAAATCTCCCAAATATTCCCCAAACATTCTTCTCTTTGGCCAAACGTTCTCCATGTTCGAAATTTTGGAAATGTTTAAAATTTGACATTTGACCGAATTTCGGCAATTAATTTGGGAATTAGTTTGCCACAATTTGGGAAAGATTCATTGAGTTTTCGATGAATATTTTAATATTCACGTAATAATCGCCACATGCGCCATTTGCTCACCAAATAATTGCATTAATACAGTCTCCAATTCGACGATTGATTGCCAAGTTCGCCAATCACATTTTCATCGCCAAGTGATCGCATCTTGTAGTAGTCACACCATTTTTTAAAGCAGCAAACATTTGGTTACAAAAAATAGACTGAATAATTAGCGAATTCCGTGAAAAAGTGACTGTTTTGAGATCGTTTGGCAAACATTTGGGGACTAATTAGCGAGCAATCAGCGAATTGGAAACTCTCTGGGAACTGCTTGGTGAGCAAATGGCGAACACGGCAACATGGTCAATATTTGAGGAATGTTTGGAGAATATTTGGGGTATTTCACAAACTTAACAGTCGCCAAATAGTCGTCAGCTCGGTGAGATCACCACTTGAGCTAGTATTTCACGCTGCCGTTTTTTCACTCATGAATAGTTTGCAAGAAGTTTGTAAAAAAAGTCTCAAAAAGGTCGCACGACTGTTGCTCACATCAGCGGCGCTCGCAAAACTGTCGCGAAGTTGAGTCATGAACTTTAAAAATCTTCAAAGTTCTCGATTAAAGCGCTAAACATGTGCAAATGACCGTAGACACAGACAAATGATATTCAAATAAGACTCAGACTCAGACTCATTAATTTGATCAAAAAAAAACATTACCATATTTGGATTCTTAGCATAGCAATGATCTGGAGACCTCCACTAAAACCGTAGGTCGCTATCGTGGAGGCCACCTTAGAAAGAAAACAATAATTGAATATGTATAATAATAAAAATATGAATAATGATAATAATAATAATAAAAGCAATAGAGAATTATACATTTATACACCAGCGAATACGAGGCGCCGACACAACGTTGGATAAGTGTTGGGCCGACGTCGTAGACGGCGGGCCAACACTGAACCAACATCGGGCCAACGCCCCGTGCCCGCAGGATAAACAAACTATATAACATTATACGTCTTGTACACATACATAACAATCAGGGATATTACATTCTAAATTATAAAAAGTTAATAAAAAGTTGTTGGCGTACATTGACATACCTTCGATACTATGGGCGGTCAATGTTTCTTTGATATTTATTGCAATATTTTATTGGTATAGAAAAAAAGTAATGATTGTTTTGCAAAATCATGTTTAATGCGACATTTGTATAGATCTTGATTCCTGGTGTTATGTGTGTGATTATTTGCTTTAATAGAAAGATTTTGAAAGTACAGAGGTAAGTTATTTTTAGATATTTGTAATAGAATTTCAGCTGTTTTATTTTGAATATGTCTTCAGTTTTTAAGAGGCGCAAGTTTTTAAAAATTGGATCACAGTGTGCAAATATTTTGCTAAACGTTATGATTCGGAGACATTTTTTTTTTAGTTTTGTGATTCGAAATGGATTATGTCGCCAAACAAGCAAAGAATAATTTATATGTGGCAATACAAGGGAGTTGTAGAGTAAAAGTAGAACATCTATTTGGTTCAGTGTGTCTTAGTTTTGTCAATATCCCATTTACTATTGATATTTTTAATGATTTCAAATGTTTATTGATTATTAATCCGAGAAAATTAAAATTATGGACACAATCGATTTTGTTTCCATCTATTTTTATTTCTGGCTCGATAATTTTTTTCTGTGGCTGATGAAATAATATGCATTTTGATTTAGGTACATTTAGAGATAATTTGTTAACTTCGAACCAGATAGATATTTTACATAATTCTCTGTTTATTAAATTATCATTTATGCCTTTCTTTGTTAATAAAGTTGTATCATCGGCAAAGAGAATAAACTGGAACAATTTACTTGAATTGTGGAGATCGTTCACATATATCAGGAAGAATAATATACCGAGTATTGAACCCTGTGGAAATTTTTTGATGGTCTGAATTAACATTAGCAAAGTTTACATATTGCGTTCTATTTTCTAGGTAATTTTTTATCAATCCAGTCGAGTTTTTAGATAATCCGTAGTGTTTTAATTTATGTAGTAAAATTTTGTGGCTCAGAGTGTCAAAATATTTTGATAAGTCCAAGAATATGCCAATAGGAGTATCACCATTATCCATAAAGGATAAAATTCTGTCTACAAGTTCTAAAGATGCCATTTCAGTGGAATGGCCTTTACGGAAGCCATATTGACCTTTAGAAAACAGGTTTGAGTTTTCAAAATAAGCATACAATTGTTGGTATATAACTTTTTCAAATATCTTTGAAAAAGATTGGAGAAGAGAAATAGGTCTATAATTAGTCGATAGGGTGGGATCTCCTTTTTTAAATAAAGGAATAACTTTCGCAACTTTAGGTTTGACTGGGAATCACCAGTTTCCAACATTTGATTAATAATAATGGTTATTGGTTTAAATAAAATATTGATTATGGATTTCATAATAATGTTAGATATTCCGTCTATTCCACAACTTTTTTTATTGTCCAATTTATCAGCTATTTTTCTAAAATTATTTTCATCAACAGCTGTGAAGTTAAAATTTTCATCTCGTTTGTCCGACAAAAAGTGACTAAAGTTTTTATAACAGGGAACATTTATTTCTCTTTCTAATTTTGATCCAATATTGACAAAAAAATTATTTATGTTATTAGCTATACTTTTTTTACCTGTAATAATATTACCATCTATTTTGAAGATAGTCTTAGATAGCTCTTTCCAATTCATTTGAATACCTATGGGTCTACGTCCATTAGAAATATTTCTACTCTTACAGCGCGGGGATCGACTTTAGTCGTCCGAATCTGACGTCTGCAGACGTCAGATTCTGTCGACTAAAGTCGATCGCCGCGCTGTAAGTGTTGAACCCCTAAGCTATAAAAATATATATACTACAATTTGAAGAAGAATATATACAAATTTTGCAAATTAAATGTACATTTCTCTGACAAAATTTCTGTGTTTGAAGGACTAATACAGATACTAAAAACCACCGCAGTCGTGGTTAGTGGGGTACGGGCTAAGCTGTAGAGTAGAATGCGGATGGTTTTGAGATATCACCGATATCAGTCAAATATGGCCATATTTCCGTTTGGCGATTTTGTCTTGACATGGCCAGCTCTAACACCTCATCTTTCAGCACTCACACATTTTTGGATCTTTATGTGAGGTGTAGAAACAGGCATATTTTTGTAAATACGTCTTGACAGGTAAGTAATAGCATCCCATTAATCCACAATCACACATTTTGGGTTGTTATTTAAGTTGTTACTGTACATAATTCTCGGTTTAAACCATGATTAAAGTTCTTTGTTTATACTAAGATGATTTATGATCCATAAGCAGGCTCCCATTGATTTCTAGTTATAGTATCAAGATTATAGCCCCTATGCGATATAATAATGTACGGCATTAGCGCTGTAGATTTGTAAGCAGTTGGGTGGTTAATGATAAAATCGTTGTCAAGCATGGATCGCAGATCTTTTCTTATTTTGAGTGTTGTAATATTGACATGTAAGTGTAATTGTATTATTTATTTAATGTAAATAATAACCAATTGCAGCTTTGGCAGAATATCTAATAACATACGTGCATTTCTGTTGCAGTTTTCCTAGATAGTTTTGAAATGAAAAAGGAACGTGAGACTGGTTGGTATTTATTATTTGAGTATTTATTGTTTTATAATATGTAAGTAGGCCTACTCTTCTCATGAAAAGTGCACGTGAGACTGGTTGGTATTTATTATTTGAGTATTTATTGTTTTATAATATGTAAGTAGGCCTACTCTTCTCATGAAAAGTGCACGTGAGACTGGTTGGTATTTATTATTTGAGTATTTATTTTTCTATAATATGTAAGTAGGCCTACTCTTTCCATGAAACGTGAACGTGAGACTGGTTTGTATTTATTATTTGAGTATTTATTATTCTATAATATCTAAGTAAGCCTACTCTTCCCACGAAACTTGAACGCAAGACTCGTTTGTATTTTTGACATAATGACTTACATGTGCATTTTATTATTACAATTGTTTTAGATCGTGCCCCAAGTGTATATCGTCTTTTGAGATATGTTCGTCAAGTAGACGGCCAGGGTATGTTATATTACTGTTTATTATTTCAGCAGATGTGTACACTACTCAACTAATTTTCCCGCTTAATTTAAAGTAAAATGTTTATAGAGGCCTATAATAACCTTTTAATTTGACAAATGTTTTCAGAGCCTATGAACAATACGTAAGACAAATTAAACCATATTTTAAACTGTTAGAGAAGTTGCCTGCATGGAAGGATCAAAATACGTGGAAATAAGAGTTTAAGTGACACACGACGCCGCATCTCCTTTAACCCTTTGACTTCCAGACCGGGGTGCATGCCAGGATCCAGATATACTGGTGTAGGAGTTCTATTTTTCGTCATTTGAAGCTGGAATTGCTAACGCAATTTCCAGCTTCAAATGACGAAATATACATAAATGTAGTATATATTTGACGAAAATTTGTGTCATTTTATGGTTACGTTCATTGACGAATGACGACGGAAATTTCCGTCATGTATGGTAGTGAAAAGGTTGAAAAAATGATCGTATTCTATGAGAAACATGTTGCGACGATTGATTTGACGAGTTAGCTAGATATTATAGTCGATACATTTATATTACTAAGGATAAGTTTGGTTTGGATAAGTGGATTATTCGAAAATTTAAATGATAGATTACAATCAATGATTTTATTTTTAATGTGGCGATTTCCAGCAGGTCTAGGCTTATATATTACATTTATATCATTTTGATACCAAATCATTTAGAATGGGTGATCATTTCTTGGTTCAAGAACATCGAAATCAACAAGGATGTAAACAAAATGTAGTCCCTATACTGACAGTAAGAAGGCATATATGCTGCATTCGATGCATCTCGTATATTTGCAGCTCTCATAGAGTCTATAAAGACATCCCATTTGCATGTGACAGAAGAAAAAAACCCATTGACTTAATAATTTAATCACCAAACGCATGTCCAGTTCTATCTAATCTGATTTGTCGGCAGCAGGTATTTCACACCACCTTGCGATCATGCCGGGAATCAACGGTTGTAAGACACGATTTAGCGAGGAAAAAAATAGCGTTCCAAAAAATAAAAAAAAAGACTGCTTGCACGATTTTGCGCGTGGACAATTGTCTGAATAAAACAGTTCGGAGTTGCTTACCGTGTGGCGTGTTGTCATTGAAATGTGTGTAACAGTTGTCTGATTAAAACAGTTCAGCGTTGCTCACAGTGTGGCGTGCTGTTATTGGGAAAGGTGTATTAAACGTGCATAGTTTCTATCATTGCATTTTTAGTGTAAATTTGATATTTATTAAAATGTGTTTTCATCTGTGCATGGGGAGGACGTGTTAAATTACAAGAGGATGTATCCAACGCCCCCCCCCCCCCTGCCATTA
Source organism: Flabesymbios commensalis (assembly GCA_964017125.1). Taxonomy (NCBI): domain Eukaryota; kingdom Metazoa; phylum Annelida; class Polychaeta; order Terebellida; family Flabelligeridae; genus Flabesymbios; species Flabesymbios commensalis. Next base: position 125,321,710 of record OZ024902.1, on the reverse strand, counting down.
AAGGGTGCGAACTGTCACTTTGAGATTAGCACCCCTTTAGCCGCCAAATTATTCAATCTGAATTTTCACCCAATTGAAGTTGTGTCTCGCTGACGCGATCTACAACTACAAGTGAGTGAAAATTATTTAGATTTGACAAAATGGAGGTCAACTGTTTTCAAATCTTGCTGATTGATGTCACATTTTATCTTTAACATGTTTAAAAGGTGGTACTTAATGTGCTAATAAAAAATGAAAACCCGACTATATGCGCCACCGGCGGTTAAAGGGTTAATGTCAAGGTGACTATTCTGTTTGGTTACGCAGATGAAGCTGTCGCCGCTGAAGGAAAGTTACCCAGCTTTTACAAGGATCCAGTTCCTCCTGTGTAACCTCAGGGTAAGGGTTATATATTACGACGTCCAAAACTACCACTAATCTCCACATAAATAGACCCTCTCGTCGCAAAAAAAACAGTTATTTCTGTTTTTAGTTGTGTAGTAGTAGTAGTAGTAGTAGTAGTAGTAGTGTAGAAGTATTTCATATAATTACTGGTGATTCTCTGTTTAATGCAGTTTTTAAGATACACAAAAACAACATAATAAAACTATTTCCAATTTAGTATAGTCTATAATGATATTATTTTTGTTTCAGTATTTTAGCAAGCCTAATGATGCTTATTTTTTCAGAGAAGCAAATGTTCATGGGGCTGTGAAATTATGTCACTTCTGATACTGGATATTTTTGTCAAATATTACTACACATAGGCCAACTAATTGAAACTGTTTATTTATTAAACCAGACATAACTAATATGGTACAACGATGACGGTGTGGATTGAACTTTAACAACAATATGACCAGCTATATTTAATTTAACTTATGTGGAGCCATTACACAAGTGCAATGTTTTTAAAGTAGCAGATATTAGTCCTTTCAACATGAATAATTTGCATAGTAATTTAGAAATATTTCACTTTGTATTATATAACACAATCCTCTTGAATAATTATTGCGTTCAAAAGTACATAGTGGATCAATGCTGATCTCCGTAGTAGTCGTAGCAAGCATGGAATATTTATCCATGTTAATGCACAGGATATATATTCGCAGGTCTAGTTTGATTGCATTTTCTTACTTTGAAAGCTATTTAGATTACACTTTTCATCATTTTCTTTGCATACATACAGTTATCATTTATAGTTCATTATATTACGTACATGTAATTATTATCATCGTTAATTGTATGTTATAAATATATGCTTAAATAGATACATTTTTGTTGATGCTTTACACTACTTCACGTTATTAATTACCTACCTATTAGACTGATATATATAATCTTTATAGCAGAAAAATAAGCATGACCTTCATCTGCATACAGCGTGTAACATGGCTATTTTTAAGATACATGTAGTACTAGTAATAAAATGTACTAATTTTGGCACAAATGTTTGAAACTTATGACGGTTCAACTTGCTACGGCAATCCTTGATCACATCAATCTTACTGATTCTTGGAATAAACTTATTTTCAACGTGGCTATTTTTATTTATATTTGCAGCATATCATGTAGCATATCACTAAATGGACCATGAGCTACAAATGATCAATTCGAAACTAATTTCCAGCCTACCAATTATTTATAAAATAATTTCAAGAGACACTTTAAGCCCCTTTCTCGCTGGATTGTCATTTGGTATAGGCCTATTGTATTATTTTGATATGATGTAATGTGAAAGCGAAACAGTTACCTACTACTCGCAAAAACTGAATTAATTCTTTAAGCATTTAGGGGAATATGACATATATTGCAAACATTAAATTTACTCAAAGATGTAAATACATTTTTGTGTTTACACATTGTAGCAAACAATTATCCTCATGTACATAAGCGGGATTAAAGCATATATCTAAATCGAATAATTGTTTTACTTATTTAAATGTAATAAATGACAAAGAAAAAACACACACTTTTCAGAGATTGTTTTAAAGAACTGGGAAGAATCAGAATAAATGTAGGAATGGTTTCTGATAGTAAAAAAATATCATACTAGATCCGAATTATTCCCGTATAGGAGTACAAAAAAAAGACCAACAGACGACATAATTCACAGGCATTTCAAGAATGGTTGCAAGATGGTCCGAAACAGGCATTGCAAATTAAAATGGATAAGGGCACCTGGCGTCGGATAACCATATGTGAAGCTGGCAGCAAAATTGTTATTTTGATTAAATATATGCCCCTACATAGGAGCATGCAGTCGTTGTATCCACAATTATGAACTTCAGAGCACATACTTTGTAGTTGCAATGAGGAAAACGTAAATCATTCTCATATTTTCACGTACATCCTATATATCAATGCCGCAATAAGTAACGTTATACCAACATTACAACACTAGCTTCACAAAGATGCCCAAAGAGTGATTTGGCGACAACCTCAGATTGGTTATTCTGATACTATAGGAATCAAATTTGGATATTGAAATGTGTTGGATTCTCATGTTATTGGACGTAGCCCTGGGCGTCAGGGGCCACGACTGTTTAATTACCTTATAAATTCTAAATTCATTTAAAGTCACTACGAGTCGGAAAGGATAAAGCTAAAAGATTGAATTCCAAGGCCATGAATTGCAACATGGTTGATAGAAAATGCGGCAGTTTGGCTGTTCCCAGGACTGAACACACCCCTGCTTTCTGACAATAATAGGTTCACTGCTGCTTTCCTTTGCACCACATAGTCTACATGTATTCACGTGGTACAGTGGTAACGAGACATGCCTCGAGAGCCAGAGTTCCATGTTCGAAACCAGTCATGGATTTTTTTTTTTTTGAAATAAAAGCCTATTTTTACTTATGACATAAATCTGATAAATTATTTCCATATGTGACTGAGAAGAATAATTTATTTGTCATAACCCCATTTCAATAGTTAGGCCTATAGATACAGTAGGCTACAGTACAGGGTAGACTAGCCTAACTCAAACAGTAACAGGAGCCTACTCAGTAGCCTAACACTATTAGTATTAGACTACACTGACACGGACACGTTGACGACCCAGTAAACACATTTGTACAATGTTGGACCAACGGCGAAGACGTTGGGCCGACGTTGTACAAATGGTGTTGTACAAATGTTTTGTGTTTGCTGGGGAGTGGCCTGTAGTGTAGGCCCCCTACTCTGTAGGCTAGGCCTACAGTGTAGATCTATACAGGCCTACTTGCCAAATGTCTTACTTTACTTGGAACCATTCCAGAACAATTAGATCTATAGGCCTGCCATAAATGATTATACAACGATCTTAATATAAAAAAAATAAGTGAACAGTCTGTGGCAGTGGTTAACAATGCAGATGCCAGACCATTTGACATGTAGTCTAGGCATAGTCTAAAGGCAGCAATTCTGGACTTCAATTGAAATAGGGACTTCGTAAGTTACATTGGCACAGATCTTGTCAATTTAAAAATTAAATGGTCCCTATCAAATAGGATTTAAATTGTAAAGCCTAAGGCCTAACGTTACAGACAGGACAGAACTACACAAGTTTTGAAATTAAGGAATGTATGCTAATGTGAGGGGGAGACTGGAACAGCCAGATATGACGTCACTGACATGTGTGAGCTAACACATGTCGGGGGCTGACATGTGTTGTAGAATATAGTATGACTTCTAAAGAGACACCCATGTTATAATTTACGACCCATCCCTAGAGATCCAAGTATGTGAAAAAAAGAGTAGTCCCGTCTTCGTCGTCTTCTCGACCTTGCTCCCGTGCCTTGCCCTTCAGCCTGCAACAGGTAGTATCCTGATGGGGCTGATTGTTCTTGCCCCTGTGCAGGATAATAGCCTGATTGCTCTTGCCCCTGTGTAGGGTAACAGCCTGGTGAGCTGATTGTTCTTGCCCCTGTGCAGGATAATATCCTGATTGTTCTAATCCTTGTGCAGGGTAATAGCCTGATTGCTCTTGCCCCTTAAAGGGTAATAGCCTGATTTTTCTTGTCCCTATGTAGGGTAATAGCCTGATTGCTCTTGCCCCTATGTGATATGTGGTAATAGCCTGATTGCTCTTGCCCCTGTGTAGGGTAACAGCCTGGTGAGCTGATTGTTCTTGCCCCTGTGCAGGATAATATCCTGATTTTCTAATCCTTGTGTAGGGTAATAGCCTGATTGCTCTTACCCATGTGTAGGGTAATAGCCTGATTGCTCTTACCCATGTGTAGGGTAATAGCCTGATTGCTCTTGCCCCTGTGCAGGGTAATAGCCTGATTTCTCTTGCCCCTGTGCAGGGTAATAGCCTGATTTCTCTTGCCCCTGTGCAGGGTAATAGCCTGATTTGTCTTGCCCCAATGTAGGGTAATAGCCTGATTGCTCTTGGCCCTGTGCAGAGTAATAACCTGGTGGGCCTGATCGTTATTGCCCCTGTGTATGGTGATAGCCAAATGGGCCTGATTATTCTTGCCTCCTGTGCAGGGTGATGACCTGGTGGTTCTGATTGTTCTTGCATCCTAAATAAAATTAGACATAATCAAAAGAAAAAAAATTGAAAAATTTAATACAATTAATCGCACATGACAGCTTTATAATGTAATTATCAGATACAGACATGCCACCATATATTTAATACCACACATTTGTAACTGGATGGATGCATTTAAATTTTCCACCACAACTACTATTACTACCATACTACTACACATGTCGAAAAATGGATAGTCATCAATATATCTCTCGTACAAGTATTATATAGTGCCTATATATTTATAAAGATATTGCCTGCACCAGGACCTAAAGACTTAGCAAAGGACCATATAGTTTGAACGCATGACATTTGCTGTTTTAGATTTTCAATTATTTCATTTAATTCAATTATTATTAATTCCATGAGTATAAAAATATTTGAGACACAATTTTACCGTGTGCTGTATCTACAGATATAGTAGTGTAGCTTGTAATTCACCCTCTGATATTGACCTGCATCGCCTGGATAATAAGCATTATTCTGTTGATGCGGAAATGCTTACAGTGTTTGCTGTCGGTTAGCAAACTCTAAAAGATGTACCAATATCTATACAAAGAACTTGAATGCATTTATTAATATCTGTAAAAATTTACATAAATTCGTCAGTTGTAGGGTGCTTTGCACATCAATTAAATTACCAAATTTAATGGTAGATGTGACGGAGATCACTTTTTTAATGTATTTTTACGGGCTTCGTTAAAACATGGGCATGTATTTGAGTACCAATATCTATACAAAGAACTTGAATGCATTTATTAATATCTGTAAAAATTAACATAAATTCGTCAGTTGTAGGGTGCTTTGCACATCAATTAAATTACCAAATTTAATGGTAGATGTGACAGAGATCACTTTTTTGTTGTATTTTTACGGGCTTCGTTAAAACATGGGCATGTAAACAAGAAATGAAATAAGTTACGAAGGATATTAGTACGGCATTTCTGTAGGAATTGGTCAGTGATACGTTGCTGTAGTATGTCTTTGAAACGGTTTGTATTAAATAGGAGACGTCGGTGTTCCAATACGCATCAACTGCCATTACCTATGGTGAGAAAAAAGTGTCATTTTTGTACATTTTCAAGTACCTTTAAAGTAGTTATTCGTGTAGTTGGTAGGGTCATGAGGCTGCAAGCCTGTAACAATAAATTATATTTGAGATTAAATGCCAAGAACACACGTCAATCAGTCACGATATAAACCAACATGTCAATTTGGGAAATCGATAGAAATGGTCGTACTATTATTATTATGTTAGTGATTTAGATCCAATGGTAACGATTTTATAATTTGTCTTTCGCAAGTAAACTAAACTGTTTTTTACAAATGATTTTGACACAACCCTATAAAACGTTATGTATATAAAAAAATAAACGAGGCAAGCGTTAGTGATGTAAATACATCATGCATCCTCTAATCGACACTCAAATGTATTAAAAGTGAGTATTAGGACCTATTTCAAGAACGAAAACAGAAACAACTCAAAACATATTGCTTAATTCAGTCAGTCTCATACCAGAAACTATAACTTTGAAAATTTTGCCCATACATTTTAAATTATAGTCCTAAAATCATTATTTTGTTTGGAGATGTGAAAATAAAAGTGAGTGCCTAGACCTGCTTTTTCGCCACCATTTTACAATATTGTCAACATCAGTTTGAAAAATTGCTTCAACCTGCTTAAGTGTGCTATCAGCTGCATATATATTGATTAATGTTTGATTGAGGCATGTAGGGAGGTCAAAAATAAATATAAGGAATAATAAAGGACCCAAGACTGAGCCCTGAGGTACCCCATTGTTAACACCTCTTATAACACCTCATCTGTTCGCAGTCACACATTTTTGGATCTTCATGTAAGGCGTATAAGCAGCCTAGGCCTCTTTGTGAGAATACGTCTTGACATGGTAAAAATAACCCCCCATCATTCCACAATCGCAATTTTTGATCGTTATGTAAGCTTCCACTGTTTATAATTATCGCCTTTAAAAGATGATTAAAGGTCTTTGTTTCTACTAAGATGATTTATGATCAATAATTAGGCTCCCATTGATTTCTACTTATGTTATCATGATTATAGCCCCTATGCGATATAATAATGTACGGCATTAGCACAGCAGATTTTTAAGCAGTTGGGTGGTTTATCATAACATCACCGTCAAACATGGATCGCAGATCTTTTCTGATTTTGAGTGTTGTAATATTTGCATGTAAGTGTAATTGTGATATTTATTTAAAGTAAGTGATTACCAATTGCAGCTTTGCGATAATATCTAATAGCATGTGCATTTATGTTGCAGTTATTCTTTCTGATTTGGCAGTGAAACCAGAACGTGAAACTGGTTTGTATTTATTATTTTAGTTTGTATTATTCTATGATATGTAAGTACTCCTCCCATGACACATGAACGTGAGAATCGTTTATATTTATTATTTGAGTATTTATTATTCTATAATTATGTTAGTAGGCCTACTCTTCCCATGAGACATGAACGTGGGACTCGTTTGTATTTATTATTGAGTTTGTCTTATTCTAAGATATATAAGTACTCTTCGCACGAAACGTGAATGTGAGACTGGTTTGTATTTATTATTATTTGAGTTTGTATTATTTTATAATATGTAGGTACTAATCACATGAAATATGAACGTGCGACTCGTTTGTGTATTTATTATTTATGTATTTATTATTTTATTCGTGTAGATAATCTTCTCGTAAAACCTGGACAAGAGGTTCCTTTATATTTATTATTTGAGTGAAATCAGTAAAATTTTCTGTGTAGTTGACGTTAGAGAATAAAGCTTGACAAATTTCATGACAATCGGATGACAATTTCCTGAGAAATTAGCGAAAAACATAGAGCGCAAAAGTGACAGCGTTAATGTAACTTTTACTGTAGGGCTCTATCTACTATTTCTCATGATATTGAATACCCCTGATCAACGATTGTCACCTGAGAATTTCTGAAGTAGAATTTCTGTACTATAAACAGTTATACAGCTCGTATATATAATACATATTATTACAATTGTTTTAGATCGTGTTCCAATTGTATATCTACTTTTGAGATGTGTTCGTCAAGTGAACGCTCAGGGTATGTTATATAACTGTTTAATATCTCAGTAGCTGTGTGCACCACTCAGCTTCATTTTCCGCTTAACCCTTTAACCGCCAAATGATTCAATCTGAATCTTCACCCACTTGAAGTTGTGTCTCGCTGACGCGATTCACAACTTCAAGTGAGTAAAAATTATTCAGATTTGACAAAATGAAGGTCGACTGTTTTCAAATAGTGCTGATTGATGTCACATTTTATCATTAACATGTTTAAAAGGGCGTACTTAATGTGCGAATAAGAAATGGAAACCCGAATATACGCGACACCGGCGGTTAAAGGGTTAATTTATAGAAAAAAGTTTATATAATTATGTAAAAGCTATTTTTTTAACACACAAAAAACCCACAATATATCAAAAAAAAAAGATATTTGGGGCTTGACCCACCCACCCACATGCCAGATTTTCGCGGATTTTTTGATTTTTTTAACCTGACAAAAAGCCTTAAATCAAATTAAATGATATTGTAAACTGAAGGTGCCTGCATGGATGGGTCAGAATACGTGGAAATAATATGGTAGTCGACACACGACCCCGCAGCTCCTTTAAGAAAATGGTCGTATTCTATGAGAAACCTGTTGCGGCGATTGATTTGACAAATTAGCTACACCTTATTGTCAATACATTTATATGACTTTGGCTAAATTATAAGATTACTTTAAAATTTCAATGATATATTTCTTCAGCACTGGACAGCAAAGTGTAACATTTCTCCCCCACACAAATGTATACACGCATATCATTAAAAAAGCTTAAACAGAGAGCTAAAAAAATTTTTAATGTGGCGATTTCCACATGGGTTTAAATATTACATTTATTTCATTTTGATACCAATTTATACAGATCGGGTGATCATTTCTTTCTCCACAAACATCGAAATAAGGACAGATAGATACAAAAAGTAGTCCCAAAACTGGTAGTAACAACACAAGACAATATGCTGCATTCGATACATCCTGTATATTGGCAGCTCCCAGAGCGTCTGTAACGACACCACATTTGCATGTGAAAGTAGAAAAATAATGTTGACTAAATAATTTTATCACCAAACGCATGTCCATTTCTATCAAATCAGTTTGTCGGCAGCGGGTATTTCAGACCACCTTGCGATTATGCCAGAAATTAACGGTTGTAAGACAAGATTTACCGAGGAAAATATATCGTTCCAAAAAATATACAAAAATGAATGTGAAACGTTTCAATCACTGCATTTTTTAGTGTAAACTTAATGCCAAAGTGACTATTTTTCTGGGTTGCACAGATGAGGCTGTCGCCGCTGAAGGAAAGTTACCCAGCTTTTACAAGGATCCAGTTCCTCCTGTGTAACCTCAGGGTGAGGGTTATATATTACAAGGTCTAAAACTTGCAGCTGATCTCCACACAAATAGACCCTCTCATTTTATTGTGTAGTAGAATATAGAAGTATTTCACATAATACTCTGTTACGTTTTTTAAGATACACAAAAACAAGATAATAAAACAATTTCCAATTTAATAGAGTCTATTTTATGTTTGTTTCGGTACGTTACCAAGCGTAATGATCTTTATATTTTCAGAGGAGTGTGAATTTATGTAACTGGATATTTCTGTCAAATATCACCACACATAACTAATTCAACTGTTTATTTTTGAAACCAGACATAAATATGGTACAGCGGTGATGGTGTGGATTGAACTTTAACAACATTATGACTAGTTAGTCGCAGATATTACGCCTCTCAACATAAATACAATGTTTAACAATTTAGCTTTGTGTTGTATAACACAATCCTCTTGAATCATTACTGCATCTAGGACTACATACTGTATAAATGCTGATCTCCATATTAGTAGCAAGCATGGGACATACATCTATGTTATGGCACAGGATAGATATTTGCTGGTCTAGTTAGACTGTATTTTCTTACTTAGAATGCTATTCAGATTACACATCTCACCATCTATACATTTATTTGATTTGCATCTATACATTTATAATTTAAAATCCATTATATTACATAGTTATTATCATTTTTAATATGTATGGTATAATGATATGCTAAAGGATATAATGTTTTCTTGATACATGATACACCGTACCTTACTTCACGTAATTAGTTATCTAGATTGATGGTATATATATAATCTTTATAGAAGAACTATAAGTATGACCATACATCTGCATACAAGGTGTAACATGGCTATTTTTAAGACAGTAGTACAATGTACTAATTTTGGAACAAATGTTAGAAACTTGCTACGACAATCCTTTATCACATCAATCTTATTGATTCTTGGAATAAACTTATTTTCAACATGGCTACTTTTCTTTATATTTGCAGCAAATCATGTAGCATATCACTAAATGAACCAATGATGAATTCGAAATTAATTCCGAAGCCTACAAATTATTTATAAATCATCTCAAGAGACACTTTGATACCCTTTTCTACTGGATTGTCATTTGTTATATTTTATTATTTTGGATATGATGTAGTGAGAAAGCGAAACAGTTAGGCCTACCGGTACTACTCTCGAAAAGTGAATTATTTCATTAAGCCGTTAGGGAAATACGACATATAGTGTAAACATTTAATTTACTGAAAGATGTAAATACATTTAAGTAAGCAATTGTCCTCATGTATATAAGCGGGTATTAGGCATATATGTAAATCAAATCATTATTTTATTAATTAAATGTATAACTAAACAAGAAAAAAACACCCACTTTTCAGGGATTGTTTTAAAGAACTGGGCAGACTCGGAATAAATAGCGGAATGGCATCTGACAGAAAAAAGCATCATGCTAGATCAGAATTAATTCCGTATAGAAGTAAAGAAGACCAAAGACAGCAGATGACATGATTCACAGCCATTTCATCGTCGGCTGCAAGATGATAGCATGGGTAAGGGCGTCTGGTTGGTTCGGATGACCACATGTGAAGCTGGCAAGATTGTTATTTTGAATGCGTGTACATAGGATCATCCTATCGTTGTATCTGCCACAGATATTAACTTCAGAGCATATAATTTGTAGTTGTAATGTTTGAAGAAAACGTAAATCATTGTCATTTTCACGTACGGCCTTTATATTAATTCTGCAATAAATATACCAACATTACAACAAAGCTTCACAAAGTTTTTTTTACAAATATGCCCATAGAGTGATTTGGCGAAAATCTCGTTATTCTGATCATATACGACACATCCCTAGAGATCCAAGTGGAGGAAAATACTTTATCTCGCCTTCGTCGTCTTCTCGACCTTGTCCTTGTGTCTTGCCTTTGACCAGCTTGCAACGGGTAATAGCCTGGTGGGCCTGATTGTTCTTGTCCCTGTACAGGGCAATAGCCGAATGGGCCTGATTTTTCTTGTCCCTATGCAGGGTGATAGCCTGGTGGGCCTGATTGTTCTTGTCCCTATGCAGGGTAATAGCCTGGTGGGCCTGATTGTTCTTGTCTTTGTGCAGGGTGATAGCCTTATGGGCCTGATTGTTCTTGTCCCTATGCAGGGTAATAGCCTGATTGTTCTTGTCCCTATGCAGGGTAATAGCCTGGTGGGCCTGATTGTTCTTACCCCTCTACAGGGTTATAGCCTGATGGGCCTGATTGTTATTGTCCCTATGCAGAGTAATAGCCTGATGGGCCTGATTGTTTTTGTCCCCATGCAGAGTAATAGCCTGATGGGCCTGATTGTTATTGCCCCTGCACTGGGTGATAGCCTGGTGGGCCTGCTTGTTCTTGTCCCTGTGCAGGGCAATAGCCGAATGGGCCTGATTATTCTTGACCATGTACAAGGTAATATCCTGGTGGGCCTGATTGTTCTTGTCTTTGTGCAGGGTGATAGCCTTATGGGCCTGATTGTTCTTGTCCCTATGTAGGGTAATAGCCTGATTGTTCTTGTCCCTATGCAGGGTAATAGCCTGGTGGGCCTGCTTGTTCTTACCCCTCCACAGGGTAATAGCCTGATGGGCCTGATTGTTATTGCCCCTGCACTGGGTGATAGCCTGGTGGGCCTGCTTGTTCTTGTCCCTGTGCAGGGCAATAGCCGAATGGGCCTAATTATTCTTGTCCTGTGCAGAGTAATAGCCTGGTGGGCCTGATTGTTCTTGTCATGTGCAGGGTAATAGCCGAACGGGCCTGATTGTTCTTGTCCCTGCAAAGGGTAATAGCCTGGTGGGCCTAATTGTTCTTGTCTTGTGCAGAGTAATAGCCTGATAGGCCTGATTGTTATTGCCCCTGCACAGGGTGATAGCCTGGTGGACCTGATTTTTCTTGTCCCTGCACAGGGTAATAGCCTGGTGGGCCTGATTGTTATTGTCCCTGCACAGGGTGATAGCCTGGTGGACCTGATTTTTCTTGTCCCTGCACAGGGTAATAGCCTGGTGGGCCTGATTGTTATTTCCCCGCACAGGGTAATAGCCTGATGGGCCTGATTGTTCTCGCCCCTGCACCGGGTAGTAGCCTGATGGGCCTGATTATTCTTGCCCATGTACAGGGTAATATCCTGGTGAGCCTGATTGTTATTGCTCCTGTGCACGTAAATAGCCTGGTGGGCCTGATTGTTCATACCCCTTTACAGTTAATAGCCTGATGGGCCTGATTGTTATTGTCCCTGCCCAGGGTAATAGCCTGATGGGCCTGATTGTTCTTGTCCCTGTGCAGGGCAATAGCCTCATGGGCCTGATTGTTCTTGTCCCTGTGCAGGGTAAAAGCCCGGTGGGCCTGATTGTTCTTGCATTCTCAATTATATTGGACATAATCAAACAAACAAAGTTTTAGAAATCTAATACAATTGATCACATATGGCAGCCTTATACATGCAATTATCAGATACTACTATATAAATTTGTGGCAAAACTGGATAGTCATCAATCTATTTATTGTAAAATTATTACATAGGACATAATGTATTTCCTGCCCCAGAGACGTATCAGAGGAGCATAGGTTTTAAATGCATTACATTTGATGTTGTAGATTTTCAATTATTTTTCAATTATTTTATTTACTGATATAGTAGTGTCGCGTATAACTCTGCTATTGGCCTACATCGCCATGATAATAAACATCATTCTGCTGATGCGGAAATGCTGACTGTGCTTGCGTTCAGTTAAAAATCTTAAAGAGAGTACGATATATACATTATCGAATAATATCTAGTAATATATCGTTGTTTGGAAATTGGAACGAGGTCGGTGACAAATATATCTTGTAATACAATACTTATAAAGGGTTAAAGTGATTATACTAGTTATGGTACTATTTGTAATTCCTATACAAAGAGCTTGAATGCATTCATTAATATCTGTAAATATTTACATTAATTCGCCAGCTGTATGGTGCTTTTTATATTCATTAGATTGGCAAATTTTATAGTAGAAGTGACGGAGATCACATTTTTATTATATTTTTTACGGTCTTCTTTAAAGCTTGGGCATATAAACAAGAAATGAAATTCAGCATAAGTTACGAAGGATATCAGTACGACATTTCTGAAGGAATTAGTCAGTGATACGTTGTTGTAGTATGGCTTTAAAATGGTTTGTAATAAATGGGAGACGTCGGTGTTTCCAATCGCCTGCGAAACCTCAACCTTCCAATAAGCTTTAACTGTCATTATCCATGGTGAGGAAAAAAGTGTCATTTTGTACATTCTGAGCTAACTAGTTGTTCGTGTAGTTGGTAGGGTCGTGAGGCTGCTTGCCTGTAACAATAAATTATATTTGAGATTAAATGCCAAGAACACACGTCATTTTGTCACGATATAAACCAACATGTCAATGTGGGAAATCAATAGAAATGGTCGTATTGTTATTATGTTAGTGATTTAGATCCAGTGGTAACGACTTTACAATTTGCCTTTCGCAAGTAAACTAAACTGTTTTCTACAAATGTTTTGACACAACCCTATGAAACGGTAAGCATATAATAAAATAAACGTGGCAAACGTTAGCAATGGAAAGATACATCATACATCCTCTAATCACCACCCAAATGTATTAAAAGGTATTGTTAGGCCTATTTCAGGAGCGAAAAAAGGAATAAACTCAAAACGTATTGCCTAATTCTGAGGGTCTCATGCAAAAAACTATAACTTTTAAAATTTCGACCATACGTACATTTTAAATTCTAGTCTTAAAAAATAATATTGTGTCCCGAGAAGAGCAAATAAAAGTGAGTGCCCAGACCTGTTTTTCGTCAAATTTGAACTGGTGTTCGAGTGTGTATCGTAATAATATGAGTCATAATATGCCCTCGATATTTGCCATCCCCCCATTTATATTTTCAATCTACAATATCCTCGAACAATCCAATCAAACCACAACTGTTTGGGAATTGTTTGGTGAACACATGCCAAACCCGGCGAATTGTTTCATAGAACTTGGTATATATTTGGTGAAAGCAGCAACTGCTTGGGAATTTGGGGTCAAATTTCAAGTTCCCTAAGTAATCGCAAATCAAAATTTCGAGAGAACTTTCGGCGATCACAGATACTGTTTGGTTAAAAAGGAGAATCTTTATGGAAACTTGGGGAGTGTTTGGAAAGGATTGGGGGAATTTCACAAATTTGCAATCGGCAATCGCCAATGTCTCCAAGCAGTCGCCAGACCGGTGTAACAATTTTAGATTACCCCCCTGTTTAGGTTACCCACGGGGGTAATCTGAAACTAGTTTCAAGTTATGCCCTCCAGTTTCAAATTACCCCTGTCAATTTTACTGGTTAACTTTCAATGATGACAATAATATTATATTTTATATTTTTATCACATGACTTTGGGACATTTTTGGAGACACTTTAGTCTCTATAATTATAACCCTTTGATGTTCATGGCAACTAGTCGAACAAATATTTTAGCATTATATAACCCTCTATGGTAACTAACGTAAAAAATGCAACCGAGATGTCTTGAAACATTTTAATCTCCATATAACCTTTTGATCTTTATGGCGACTGACGAAAAAATTGTTTGCGCGAGGTCATGAAACACTTCAATCTCCCTATAACCTTATGATCTCCAGGGCAACTAACGAAAATCATTGTCGTTAAATATTATCTATGAATGTGTCTATTGCAGATGTAGCGTTGGCCATGTTTTGCAGACTAGTGCCAATAAAATTGTTTATTTTCGGGCCTAAATAATTATTTTCAATGATCAAATAACAACAAATACCCGCATAGAGGCCTATCTTTCCCGCATGCTTACATCATGTACAATGCCAGTCATCTATGACAGCAAACCAAAAAATTGCCGGCGCATAACAAATTGAGCGCATAACAAATTGAAACTGGTTTCAACGTACCCGCCGGTAAACTGAAACTAATTTCAACGTACCCCCGGTATGCTGGAAGGGGGGGGGGGTACGCTGAAACGGCTACAACGATGAGATCCCCACTTTACAATATCCCTCTCTAGTGTAGAGGTCATCAAAGGTCAAATCCAGTTTACCTCCACATCTAAAAATGACCCTTAGGATATGTTCTACAAGTGGTAGAAATTTCATGCTTTAATCATAAAATGCACAATAGGTTACCTTATCTACTAAACTACTCGGTGAAGGGATCGGCGTTTGCGCAAGAATCTGATGTCAAAAGTCGATCCCCGTACTGATGCCTTAACCCTTAAAGCGCTGAATATTGTTATATAAACCATAGAGACCAAAGAGTTTTATTCAATTCGAAATCATCATAAATGTCTTAGTTTGCTCTTTCTGTTTCATTTGAATACCTATGTTATGGTCCTACGATCATTATTGTATTTTTACTCTTACAGTGTGGGGATCGGCTTCAGACGTCAGAATCTGACGTCTATACAGACGTCAGATTCTGACAACTAAAGTGGATCCCCGAACTGAAGCGTTAGACATGTAGAAATATCAGTAGACCCAGAAAAAGGTATTCAAATGAAGCAAAGATAATTAACCAAGCTATTTAGTCAAGTTGTGCTTAGCGGTGAAAGGGTGTGACTGTTTATAATTATCTCTTCAACCCTTTAAACCCTCACGATGCATGAAAGCATCATTTTAAATCCCTGAAAACAGACTTAACCCTTTAACCGCCGGTGCCGCATACATTCGGGTTTTCATTTTTTAAGTACCACCTTTTAAACATAAAATGTGCAGTCAGCAATATTTGAAAACAGTTGACCAGTTTGACTTTGTCAAATCTGAATAATTTTCACTCACTTGAAGTTGTGGATCGCGTCAGCGAGACACAACTTCAAGTGAATGAAAATTCAGATTGAATAATTTGGCGGTTAAAGGGTTAATTTTCTAATAAACTAAGAGTTTTATAACAAAAAAAAAATTATATAACGATATTTTTTCATTAGCCTACTTCATGTCATCTTCAACCATTACAAGGCGAGAATTGCGACAGCAATTCGCTGTTTGTAGTCGATGAAGGTGACAATGGTAAAGTCAGGCCTGAAAGCGTTAAAACGATGATTGTAGATGCTTGTTTCTACTTAGATGATCTTTGATCACTAATCAGGCCATCATTGATTTTTAGTGCTCTCATAGCCCCTATGGCATATAATAAAACACCGCATTAGCGCTGTAGATTTGAAAGCAGTTGTGTGGTTTATCATACTATCACTGTCAAACATGGATCGCAGATCTTTTCTGTTCTTAAGTGTTGTAATAATAACAGGTAAGTAAATTGTGATTGTATTCATTGGAAGCTTCTCCGTGGCATGACATCAATTTTTTATTGAAGTAGTGTAACCAGCAGATAATGATTTAACCTTTTCACTACCATACATGACGGAAATTTCCGTCGTCATTCGTCAATGAACGTAGCCATAAAATGACACAAATTTTCGTCAAATATATACTAAATTTATGTATTTTTCGTCATTTGAGGCTGGAAATTGCGTTAGAATGCACTCCGGCCTGGAAGTCAAAGGGTTAAAAAAAAATTGTTTATCAATATTTATAAGAATCCAGAAAAAAACATACTATTTGTACACTTAAAGGATGGTTGAATGCTAGCACTGCATTGGGGCACAGCATTGGGGCACATCGGTAGCCCGATCATTGCTCTCCCACATATATTGTCGGCGGCTATTGATGTAACCAAGTGGTATCATGCTGTCTAAGGCAGTGGGTATTAGTGGTATAAAGTGCTACTGCAGACAGTTGTGTTTACATGACAAAATGCGACTTAGAAATAAATAAAAGTTTAGGCTTATTCAGTGCTATTTTTATTTAAGATCAGTTAGCTATCCCTGTAAAAAATAATTGAAAAGAACGGCCGTTCAAACGCCGTTCTGGGCGTTCGAACGTTGCAAAATCGTTCGAACGGCCTGAACGACGTTCTTATTCTAAAACTGAACACCACTGTAATCGTTCCGAACGACGTTGATTCATCACGAGAAGATGGAACGGCTGTTCGAACATCGTTCTTGGCACTTGAACGTTCCTGCAGTCAACCTAATTTGGGAACAGCGTTCTATTCAGAACAAGATTGTCAGAATGTCTGTTGCAGTTCTGCTAGATAGTTCTGAAAGTGAGACTAGTTTGTGTTTAATCTACACTGTTTGCAGAATTTTGCGCATAAGCAGGACTCCCAACTAAATAGTTCAGTTTTAATCACTGTGTGGCGCTTTGTAATGGAAAACAGTGTGACAGGACTCCCAACTAAATAGTTCAGCTTTTAGTCCCTGTGTGGCGTGTTGCTTTTGGGAAAGGTGTATTTGAGTTTGTATTATTCTATGATATATAAGTACTCTTTCCATGAAACGTGAACGTGGGACACGTTTGTATTTAGTTTTTGTATTTGTATTATTATATTTATGTCGAATTTCTAATAGCATGTGCATTTCTGTTCCAGCATTTCTAAATGATTTTGGAGTGAAACCTGAACGTGAAACTGGTTTGTATTTATTATTTCGTACGAGTAATTCTATTATATGTAGGTACTAATCTCAGGAAAAATGAACGTGAGACTCGTTTGTATCATTTATTATGTATTTTTTATTCTATTTATGTGGATAATCATCTCGTGAAATCTGCACATAAGACTCCTTTGTATTTATTATTTAGAAAATAAAGCTTGCCAAATTTCATGACAATCGGATGATAATTTTCTGAGGCCGCATACAAGTATTTCACTTATGAATTGCTTAACAATAATTCCTGTAGTATAAGCAGATTTAAAACATTGTTTTATTTTATGTATATATAGGACATGCATGCGTATTTTATCAATACAATTGTTTTAGATCATGCTCCAAGTGTATATCGACTTTTGAGATATGTTCGTCAAGTCAGCGCTCAGGGTATGTTATTTTACTGTTTTATATATATATACGTCAGCAGATGTGTATATTACTCAACTACACTTTCCGCTTAATTAAGGTGAAAACGATAATCAGATAATCTCAGATTATGTAATACACATTCACTTTCCCTGCATGGAGAAGAAATATTATTTTTTTCTTGTATATCATAACATAATTGCGTCATTCCCTTAAATTTGATTGATGTAAATAAGCATTTTTAAGGCATAACATAACGCAGACATTCTAGGTATCGTAGGTATCTAAGTATCGTAGGCGCGGTGTAGCATCTGCTGACGATCAACATATTTTGTAGACATTGATTCATTTTCTACGATCATGTCTCCCATTTCAATTCTGACTTTTCTTAACAACGGGCGGTGTGTATATTATACATAGGGACGAAGGATTGTCCGTTTGTGATCCAACCAACATATGTAAAAAATTGTCACGAAACGTCATCACTGACAAACATCATGTTCTTTAAATGAGATCACCGCAAATTTACCATTATGTTTCAATCGTAAATTACTCACACTGTCATATCCTCGACCATCTTTTCAATTGGTTATCTTCCTACTGGCAGGAGATGTCAGCTTAAATTTGGGTCCATACGGAAAAATGTATTAAAATTGCAACAAAGAATGTGCGATAAAGCAAATCGAAAACTCTTTCTCGGAGTATGTAACCTCAAAATATCTGGACATCGAGGAAGAGACAGAAACATGGTTAATATGATGACACGCAATCAACGATCACTGATATCTCAACTTATGGCTATTCACCCTCTATAGACTTGTCATGCAGATACTCTTTCTAACATGATGTCATGCAGATACTCTTTCTAACATGGTGTCCTGCAGATACTCTTTCTAGCATGGTGCCATGCGTGATGCTCTTTTTAACATGGTGTCCTGCGTTTTAAAGAGTTATCAACAAACGTATATGACAACCAGTATTTCACAGTCTACGCATATTCAACTATGCTGAAAGCTGAAAAAAATGAAAATGATTTGCTTTGGACCTAAAGAAAAATAGATGACTGTTCACTAAATAACTGCATGGAAATGGACAAGATTTTTTATTTTAAATTGTAAGACAATTTAACAAGGAAAACAAATTTGAATATGAATCGTTACAATCATTGGATTTTTTTGTTCTTTGACAATTTATTGAATATTTCTGCTGTTTATATGGTTTATAGTGAGCACATGTTAAAATTGCATCAGGGTATACCAAACTGGCCCTGTTCATCTACTGCTTACAAACATGACTCTGGTTAACGTCTCCCTGGCATTAAAAGGTGCCCGCGAATTGCCACTTGGCAAAGTGGTAAAGCCCAGTAAAGCCAAGGTGACTATTCTTTTGGTTTCACAGATGGAGCTGTCGCAGCTGGAGGGAAGTCACCAAAGTTTTACAAGGATCCAGTTCCCCCTGTGTAACCTCAGGGTAAATGTTGTATATTAAGACATCTAAAACTACAAGCTGGCCCAATCTTGTTTTCCACATCATTATACCCTCTCGTAGAAGAACGTTATTTTTTGTTTTATAGTAGCATAGAGAAGATATGCACACATTGGTGACTTTATGTTTAATGTTCTTTTTGAACACAAAATATAATCAAACTATTTCTAGTTTTTTTTCACCAACACTCAATATAGTCCATATTATGTGTGGTTTAGTACTTTAGTAAGCCTATGATCCTTTCTAAGAGAAGCGAAATATCGTGGGGTGTGAATTAATGTGACTTCTGTTACTGGATATGTGTGTCAAATATTACAACAGACAACTAATTAAACTGTTCATTTGTGTAACCAAACATAAAAATGGTAGAGCGATATCAGTGAGGATTGTAATTGAATAGTTAAATTTATTTCAACCTATGTAAATTCAACATTTTAAAAGCAGCAGATATTGCGTATTTCGACATAACCACAATGCTTAACGATTTAGAAATTTTAAAGTTTGTATTATGTGTCACAATCCACTTGAATCATCTAGTGGTGATTTAACCCTTTGACTTCCAGGCCGGAGTGCATGCCAGGATCCAGATATACTGGTGTAGGAGTTCTATTTCTCGTCATTTGAAGCTGGAATTGCTAACGCAATTTCCAGCTTCAAATGACGAAAAATACATAAATGTAGTATATATTTGACGAAAATTTGTGACATTTTATGGTTACGTTCATTGACGAATGACGACGGAAATTTCCGTCATGTATGGTAGTGAAAAGGTTAAGCGCATGTTGGATTTTTTTTAAATGACAAAATATGTTGGATGACAAAACGAGTGGCATGTCTATATCAGGAGTCACAAAGTTGGGTGAAACAATTTGCATTTTTTTTATTTTGTTTTGTTGTAAACTAGAATAGAGAAGTATTTCACACGTAAGCATATTCCGGATCTAATATTCGCAAAGCGATTTATCCAGATGTTAGGCAACTTGACCAATGAGGTACAAGTATCGTAGACACCCGGACATATCTGACCCAGTGAGAATCACATAATTTACCAAACCTGCATTTAAAAATCATGAAATTACGGCCGTTCCAAAATTCAAACAGCCGCAGTTGTTTTTGTTTGCCTTTGAGCGGCATAATAGCCCTATGTAGCCCATATTCCCCTTAGGTTTCTGATAGCGCGGAGCGGGAGCCCTGGTGTAGTGGTTAAAGCTGCCTGCCTGTATAGTCGGGGCTCGTGGGTTTGAATCCTGCTCTGACATTCAGCTTTCAAAAAGAAGAAAAGAAAAAAGTATTGTGGTGAGCTTCTGTGACCGAGAGGTAGCGTGCTCGGCCTCAGACCGTCAGGGTGGCCCAAAACCCCATTCATGCATTTCAACGGCAAATTCAACGGCTACTTTCATACTAATTTATGATTATACGTATTCACGGTATTTACTTATTATAGATATCACATCCTAGTGAAGCTATGCACATTTATCTAATATATTTATTTATATATTTTCAGACTGAAAAATCAATATATCAGAATGAATATGCAGATTTAAAGTTTCCAAATTACGAAGTCAAAAAATGAGCAACGAGATGATCTGATGAGTTCGTCATTAATTTACTTATATATACATTATTCGTAATTTTAGGTTTTATTGTTCACTGTTAACGAGCCATTTAAATCCATTGTCAGTTAGTCTTTCCTTAGATTTTTAATCTTTACAGATTTGTTAGTTGTCATAGTAATATATGTACATCTATATATAAAAGATAGTATTTATATTATCACATACAAAATTAAAACCATGTTAACTGGCATTGCCATGATAAAACACTGGATATTGTTATAGTAATATATGTACATCTATATATAAAAGATGGTAGGTTTTGTAAAATCACGAAAGTATTTATATCATCACATACAAAATTAAAACCATGTTAATTGGCATTGCCATGATAAAACACTGGATATGCCGCCATCTGTTTTTTTTTTAAATAAGCAATTTTGTGCATTTTGCCTGTAACAATTGATTTTTTCACTTGACTCTGGATAGAAATAATGGACATCAAGCAAAATTAGGGCTTTATTTAATGGAAACCTTATATTATAGGAAAAATGACAAAAATACAAAATCGCCGCCGTCTATTTGAAAAAAGTGTATATATCGACAGAAAAAAAAAAGATTCATAATATTTTATTTCTGCTAAATACGAAATGTACAACAAAGCACTAAGTTTGTATTTTATCCCTCCGTTTTAACTATTCCCAACGTTTTTTTAGTGAATACAATCAGGACTTCTCGCTCATGTTAACCTTATATAGTATAAATCTTTCTTATTACTTTTACATTCTCTCTTTTCAAAAGTTATCGTGACCATCGAAGAAGTGATCACAGCCACATTAAAATGATTTCAGCCACTACAAAAGTGATTTTGGTCTCTGAAAAGGTGACCACAGCCACTTTAAAAATCATTTCAGCCACTACAAAAGTGATCTTGGCCACTGAAGAAGTGCGTACAGCCACTTTAAAAGTTATCTCAGCCTCTACAAAAGTGCTCTTGGTCACTAACAATACTTTATCAACCCCTAAAAAGTGATATCGGCCACTACAAAAGTGATTGTACTCCTCAATAAAGCACCACTTGGCTGATCACAACCACTTTAAAAGTTATTTCAGCCACTATAAAAGTTATCTTGGCTACTGAAGAAGTTATCACAGCCACTTTAAAGGTTATTTCAGCCATTACAAGGTTTACAAGGTAATATTGCTTGGTTGGCAATCAGATCCAATACCTTCAGGTACAATCGCCTCGCAAATCCATACACAATACAGCCATAATCCAGTTTGGAGCTGATTTGTGACCAGTACACCCTGTATCGCACATCTGGCTTATCATGTCCTACGGCATTTACGAAATTTTCGATTTCTAATTATTGCAACCATATCAAAAATAAAAAATACGGGAATTTCGTCTCTATATCTAGCCTAACTGGTAAGTGCGCAGCACAGAAATTAGAAAACTTTTGCAGTTCTTGTCTATGGAAATGTCTACATCATATGGTCATATTAAGAAGCCAAAATAAAATCACCGATTTTTGGTGATCATAAACCTGGGCATGTCCCTTTAAACACTCATTTCAATTCCGATAGCATTTTTTTATCTATTTACAAAACGGATTAAAACGACTAAAGTCGTGTTTAGTTTTGAAAAAGTGAATAGGTTTGTGTCAAAATCAGACGTAGAAAAGATGATTTAAAACATAGCGATCATTAAATATAATTGTAGATAATTAAAAACAAAATGGTCCTAAAGCAGGCAGTATCAAATAATACATTTGTTCCGAGGAACATATCTATCATACGCAGTAAGTAAAATAATAAACCAATACATTACGTTTTAAAATCAATAAAATTTATTGTAGGCAAATAAAATACAATAATTTTTCAATAACGATTGCTTTTATTTGGCGTGTGTGCTGTATAATATGGTTTTTATATTGTATGAAATAAAATACAGTTTCCAATACACTTATCATTAAACTCAAAACAGGATAAAATTATTATTTTGTACAATTTGCCTGTGTGACTTTAGCACAGATTTCTTCTGCAAAATATCTTAGGGCCAGTGCCACCTGGACTGACAGCCGTCTTGCTTCCAGACCCGATCCATTTAGCAGCTCCTGATATGCTGGGGATGGCGTAGTTCCATGGAGGAGTTGGATTAGGTCCATACACGTTAGCGTTACTCCAGCCACCATCATTAAAGCTGATATGCTCCCATCCTGCCTGATAGGTACGGGTGCACTTCCACGTCCCATCGCTCACGACACCAGTGCTGGTTTCAGCCAACATACCCATGGCGACATCATGCTTGTCTGTGCATTCGACGGCGATTACTTGGGCACAATCTGAATATTCATACTCTGTCACTTTTATCCAATTGTTCACACCCGTGGTCTGTGTCTGTAGTACACCGTCAATCCACACCCTTATCGCATCATCACATGTAGCCGTCAACACGTTGGGGTTAGATGACCCTAAGACAAAAAAACATATGGTTATAGTTTTAGCTAGGTAAGATTGAATAGGTAGAAATAGACCAACAACTTCGAGTGGGTCGAAATTGCTCATATTTGTTAAATATGAAACCAAACATTTGACTATTTTGATATTTAAACACTCATTTCCCAATAACTTGCCAGCAAAACATATTAACCTTTTAACCGCCAAATTATTCAATTTGAATTTTCACCCACTTGAAGTTGTGTCTCGCTGACGCGATCCACAACTTCAAGTGAGTGAAAATTATTCAGATTTGACAAAATGGAGGTCAACTCTTTTCAAATCTTGCTGGTTGATGTCACATTTGTTCTTTAACATCTCTAAAATGTGGTGCTTAACGTGCTAATAAAAAATGAAAACTCTAAAATATGCGGAACCGGCGGTTAAAGGGTTAAAAGGGATTATAGTGGTTCTTAGCGTGAAAGGGTTAATGCCTTTTACCATACCCAGTGGGCACGCGATTTTCACCTGATGTGCCTAGTTTTGAATGCATTTAGGTGGGAAACGCGATGGAGGTCAACCACAGTTGCTACATTAGAAGAAGCATGTCGCGTTTGGCCGAAAACGGCAAGAAACAAGATGACAGGCAGCGACCATTTGAAAAAAAACAGATTATGTGATGATATCATAGTGGAATCGGTTCTGGTATTATTTAAAAATGTATATTTTGTTTGCGAATTAATTTAATCTATCGTCATAGCGACAAGCTATACTTCTAACGACGATCAAATACAGGCATTAATCGTCTGCTATTCGACTCTTTCTGTTGTCCACCTTAGTGAATAATGTAGTGGGGGAGGGGTGGCTGTGGAAAGGGGGTGCGTATGCTGAAATATGGGACGCAGAATACATTTCAGTCATCAAAACCCTATTACGCAACCTTGAACACCATATCAAGGTGGAAAGTTCCGTCCAAGCACTCAAACACTCCTCGGCAGATGCAGTGACTCAATATATCCACAAATCTGACACAACAGCTTCCAATACGTTATACCAATGATAGAAGATCATGATGAAATAAAGATGGCCGCTATAGCCTCGGTTTAGATCGCACATGAAAACGGACAATGCCAATAGACTGACAGACCACGATGAAAAAATGATAAAACAAAAAAGGCGGCCCTTGAAAATCTATATACATGCATACCAGGTTTCAAGGAAATTCTGAAAACAAAAATTAAGTCGAAAAAAAAACAATTTAGTCGCCAGGTAGCGGCCATTTTGATTATCGGTGGAAAGCTGAATATCTAATCAGGCCATCTTCATACTCATGGGTAACATAAAAATCATTATTTTTCAATTTATCGCGTTAACAAGAATTTTTTGAATCTTTGACCTTGACCTTTGACATTGACCTTGGGGAAAAAATGTCAGAAGGGGTTGAATGTTTGTATAAATTATGAATTCAATCTGTTGCACCATGTTGGTGTAGTAGCCGAAAGGCCGTGTGCGTCGGCGGCGGAGACGGCGTCGGCGCACAAAGGGGACGATAATACCCCTTCGGGCCCAACAGGCCGGTTTTATAACAAATGACCAGTAGTTGTGACAGTGAAAATACAGCTTTTTTTTACAAGTAATCCGATGGCTAAATGTGACAAAGAAGTTGTATATTAAATGTGACCAGTAGTTGTCCAAGCGGTTTTGTCTCACAGGGATATCGCCTCGAAGTCCCACCGTCATGTCAAGTAAATGTAGTGCAATTATATTTTACAAGTGATTCTACTGGGGTTGCATGGTAATAGAACTGAAGGGTTCTTACTCCTGGGGTTGCATGGTAATAGTACTGAAGGGTTCTTTTTGAAGAACCTATATTGTTTAGAGAGTAGGGGAGGGAGGTGAGGGTAGTGCTAGTTAATCAGCCATCCTTTTAATATGATTTTGTCTTTACAGCCATTAATTCGCACATCCTCTCTATATAATAAAACGTAATAACAAACATGAAGTTTTGTGGGTTGTTTCCCTTGTTTTTAACAATGTCCAATTTAGCCTATCAGTGATCAGGTGATATGATGTAGTCTGTAGAAGTTTTTTTACCCATGCTCGCTTTGGAGGTTAACATAGTGGAAATAATTAATATAACAGTGTTTAA
Organism: Flabesymbios commensalis; assembly: GCA_964017125.1. Taxonomy (NCBI): domain Eukaryota; kingdom Metazoa; phylum Annelida; class Polychaeta; order Terebellida; family Flabelligeridae; genus Flabesymbios; species Flabesymbios commensalis. The sequence goes on along the minus strand of OZ024902.1, from coordinate 125,296,232 downwards.
GATAAAGAATGAGATTCTCCGTAATGCTTTTCTCATTCCGTAAACTATTCTATTTAATATTTGAGTAATAATCTGGGAAGAAAACTTTTCGACGACTCACTGCCAGGAACATAAATGGATAATTCATTATGCGAGATTGATCTCGGTCAAGTAGCACAATTAAAAGGGTATTTAATTAATTAAATGATAATAAAACAAACCTACCACATACGCAATCTGGAGGTTGATTAAACAACGACTTCCTGTGTACATTTCCTGTAACAATAGAGTATGTGATGATTAACATTTTATTATAGTTTATCCAGGTATATTAATGTTAAATAGGGTGGTGTGTGGCATGTAGCGTTGAAAATAGATTAGCCCAAGCTCGGCTAGCAAGTGTACCATCCACTGACATTAAAACAGCGTCAGGCTGACATTATTTACGCTTAAAACACACCACTACAATATTTTCGTGTCCGACCACTACATTATAAGCCGGAAATTGAGAGTTACTGTGGATCTGGTAATATTCGCAAGGATGTAATTTTCGCGAATTTCGCAAGGAAGACAAATATGCGAATTGAAGAATCTCGCGAAAATTATTATTTCTCGAATTTCAAACTTCGTGGAAAGTTTTAAAATCAGAAATTCACGAAAATTTAAACACGCCAAAATTATAAGATCTATAGTATTGTTGATCAAGTGCAGACCAATCACGGTATGCCTATGATATTATGATCAGACAGGTGTGACCGAGCTGTTGATTATGAGGGATCCTCATTATGGTCGGATGTGTTTTAAGCCAGTTAAAACTCTCGGAGTTCTACATTCTCGGCCTCGACCTGTTTCACAGCTGAGAATGTAGTTCTCCTCGAGTTTTATCCTATAAAGAGCAGACATGTCCATCAAAACGTATAGAAAGTTACAAAGTAAACAGAACAATAAATTTACCGTCCTGGTCCTTGTATATGACGTGTCCAATAGCATTTGGTGCTGACGACAAAGCTGGACAACAACAGTCGTGAGTCCCATGCCATTTATCGCACGCTTCGTTCCGTATGTCACAGAAGTAATATTGTCCTACACCTAGAGGGTCATGAACAGACACAAACCCGTAGTTCAGATCATCAATGTAATGTACCAGCTCATCATGTGACATCATCTCATGTTGACACTCTGAAAATAAAGATGAATAATTGTTAAAACAAATGAAAGAATGAATGAATGAATATGAATGAATGAATGAATGAATGAATGAATGAATGAATGAATGAATGAATGAATGAATGAATGAATGAATGAATGAATGAATGAATGAATGAATGAATGAATGAATAATCAGCCGTATATCCCGCGCTGAAAGAGTAAAAATAAGTAAAATGACGATAAAGCCATAACATAGGTATTCAAATGAAACAGAAAGAGCTAACTAAGACATTTATTATGACTTCAAACACTATGGTCTCCATGGTTTATATATAAATATTTTAGAGTTACTAAGATTTTTATTTACTGTGATATGGAATTGTTGTAAAAATATGATGGTATTGACGGGTATACGCAAAGACAACCGTTATGTAAACGCTACAATTTATGACAAAGGAAGCCCTAGGTTGTGCGGGCTAAACTGGACGGAAACACAAATTAATGAAAAATAATACATGAGTCACCTCGTTCTTGAGAAGGAGGGGTGGTAGTGGTGGTAGTGGTGGTGGTCGTGGTTGTTAGTAGTTTTTCTGCAAAAGATAAACAATATGTAGACATTTTATCAAATATTTATCAACTATTTTACATTCGCCCTTCACTTTTGTGGACATTATGAAGCCTAAATTCAAGTATCATTTAGATTTTATATGACTTTATACTCAGCGCTCACTGATCTTATATTACATATAATACAAATATATTGGATTTATTTTATATGAGATCGCGACCGATCTGGACAGTATTATTAATCATATACTCACCCTTTAAGCCCTAACGATGCATTAAAGCAACATTTTACATCCCTGAAAACAGACATAATTTCCCTACAACCAAGACAACTAGGGGTTTTAGAAATAAAATGTCCATGAAACTAGTTTACGAATACAATGGCAATTTCCTTAATTTTCCACCCACTTTAAATCATCTTCACCCATTACAAGTCGAGAATTGCGACAGCAATTCTCGACTTGTAGTGGATGAAGATGACAATGGTAAATTCATGCTTGAAAGGGTTAAAAACGATATTGTAGGCCTACATCTGAACAATTATAGACATTATTAGAATACATCAAATGATTGACCATCCCAAAACTAAAACTTGAAATTAACAGCGTAAAACATACTAAAACCATATATGCACCTGGACATCATGTCAAATAAATGTTTTCTAGGCGCGGCACTTCAGTAATGGTTTTATTGCGGTGTGTTAGCATAACCGAAAGAAACTAGTGGTAATACATGCACGCCATTAGTTATTCTCACCAATGCAGTTATACTTTGATATCTATTTAATATCACTAATATACATTATTCAGTTAAGCTCTGTCTACATAGTCAGTAGCAGTTGAGCTGAAGAGACAATATCATTAACGTTGCAGGGAAAATTTAACCTAATTCAAAGTTTTTGTTGTTTTGTTATGTGAATTATGTTTTGTTTCTGTATAACGCAATATTGTATTGGCATGCAATATAAATGTGCATTTGAGAACAAAACTATGCTAATATACTACTATACTATAGTATTTCATTAAACTTTGTCTTTGCTTCTAAACCATAATCTGCAACTTTAAATCTTTATATCAGACAATTATTTTTTAGAAAAATCTTATAATCATTTATTTTTGTTAGAACGCTTGTAATTTACCACATATGTATAATTGATACTTTTGTTTTGTTAAAATTCGCCTGATCTGTATTTCGTCATTTATTTTAATCATACTGTCACATTATTATGAGATTATACTATGAAACTATGATATGCAACATAATGTATAAAACTCACCACAAAAACATTCAAAATCTGGACGTTCAAATATGTATATGTGTCTGTGTCCTGTATTATCTGAAAGAACAGCAAAAATATAGCATAATATATTTAAGTAATAATGCTCAAGTGAGCGATGAATATGCTGAAGATGTTATCACTTTTGACTGATGATTTAGAGTCGTATCAACCAAACATACATGTTGTCTTATTATTACTGTCGAAGTTAGTTCCTGAGGAAATAATAAGGGTGGGTGACTTAACCCTATCAGCGCGGGGATCGACTTTAGACGTCAGAATATGACGTCTGTAGACGTCAGATTCTAATGTATAAAGTTGATCCCCGCATTGAAAGAGTAAAACCTATAATGGACCCATAACATAGGTATTTACAAGAAGCAGTAAGAGCAACCGTATATTCCCCCGCATATAAGTGAGGGTGCGCCTAACTTCACTCAGGCTTATCATGCTTATAGGCCCATGCGCCTATAAGTGAAGTCGTTTACAAATTCCACACAAACGGGACTTATAAATGAAACCCTAAAAACGCGGATTTTAGGCGCATAAACCAGTTTAGTCATTTTTGTTTCTTCATTTTTTTAATCAGTTTCGTTTCGCCATTCACAGTAAGCCTATTCATCTCTATTGATGAACGATGTAATTGAAAATAAACATGGTCACAAAATGTAATCCCAGGCCTGGATAGCTTTTTTAAAGTTCCATTTACAGGCGCATGCGCCTAGCTTCAGATGTAGGCGCATGCGCCTATATCTGAAACCATTTATTTTTTCTTGGTCTCCAAAAAAGGCAAGGTTTCACATATAGGCGCATGCCTATATGCGGGGGAATACGGTAACTAAGGCCTTTAATTATGATTTCAAATAAATTGGTGTATATGGCATATAACAATATATCAGCGCTTTAAGCATGTAAAGGGTTTTGTGATTATTTGGGCTTGTACTTGGATTCAGCAGCTCTTGGTAGTGAGAGTGATATATCACCACATTGTTTTAGCCATTGTCATACTGACATATCAGTCGTTATTTTTCGTCCACTTGAAACTGGAATAGCAGACAATATTCAGCTTCGAACAAACGGAAATAGGAATAGATATCTCGCAAAATGGGTTATTCAAATAACTGTAGATATGTACAAACAATCACCTTCAATTTCATAGAACCAGTGGCTTTCCTGGTTAGGGATGCACATCATGTTCCTATCTTCACAGGTACCGTTACACTGGTAATAATTCTGTATGCTGCTGTCGATCTCAATAATGCCGTTAAAATTGGGCAAATCATGTATTTCTCTTGGTGTGATTGGATCAATCTTGCATTTATTACAGGCTTCTATAAACAAGGTTGATATCATTAGGTTATTGACAGTGTAAGTAATGACAGTAAGCTATGATTAACACGGATCTATACTTTTCCGTCTTTTAGTTAAGTTTTTATACACATCAAAAAAGAGATTATTGTAATATTGAGGAATACGTTTGTATACAATTATCGTTGACGCTATTGAATACCATGAATATAAAACACCTACCGCATATACATTTTGGGGGTTGACCAAACAAATACTTCCGGTGAACAACGCCTGTAAAAGTAGAAGGACATATAACATAACATTTGCCGTTCTCAGATTGATAAGATTCAATACCATTTAATACCTTTGCAATTTAAATGATGTAGTTCATTATTCCTCATAATTTAAACATTATATAATTTTTTTTATATTAACTATGTTATTTTGTTTAAAGCTGTAGAGCGACAGCATGTTTAGGTACAAATATAAATAGGTAACCTGTTCAATACCAAGTCGGCCACCCAGTTGCATGCGATACCCATGTGTAATAATATAAGTATAAGATGCTATGAAAAATGATTCACACTGATGACTTATAGTATTTTACTGATGTGCTATAGTGACTGTCTGTCCTTGTTATCTAATAATCACAATAAATTGATAATTACCATTCTTGTCCAAGTATGTCACGTATCCAATTGAGTCCTTTTGATTTTTAGAAAGACAGCATGGCTTCTCTTCGCTAGGATAATTCTCCCATCCGTAGCACTGGTCACAGAAGTAATAATACACAATCTGATAAGGATCATACACATCTATGACCGTGTACCCCAGGTTATCAAGGTAATGCAATACCTCATCGAAATGCATCACCTGATATTCACATTCTGAAAATATATGAACTGAATGATGAACGAGCGAATAAATAATAAACATGATAATATTATTAATATTAATACTAATAATAATAAAAAAAATAATGAAAATAATAAAATAACATTAAATTTATAACAAAAAAAAATAATTATAATAATAAACGACTGACAAACAAACAAACAAACAAACAAACAAACAAACAAACAAACAAACAAACAAACAAACAAACAAACAAACAAACAAACAAACAAACAAACAAACAAACAAACAAACAAACAAACAAACAAACAAACAAACAAACAAACAAACAAACAAACAAACAAACAAACAAACAAACAAACAAACAAACAAACAAACAAACAAACAAACAAACAAACAAACAAACAAGCAAACAAGCAAACAAGCAAACAAGCAAACAAGCAAGCAAACAAACAAACAAACAAACAAACAAACAAACAAACAAACAAACAAACAAACAAACAAACAAACAAACAAACAAACAAACAAACAAACAAACAAACAAACAAACAAACAAACAAACAAACAAACAAACAAACAAAAACAATGAACGAACGAACGTAGCGTGATATGTAAAATTATAACACTTTTACCTTCCTTGAGATTTGTCATAACATTTTTGTGTCTAATTTTTGACAACCATGTCAAAAATATAAACTACGGGAATTTCGTCTCTAAATCTAGCCTAACTGATGAATGCGCAGCACAAAAATTTAAAAACTTTTGCAGTTCTAGTCTATGGACATGTTTACATCATATGATCATATTAAGAAGCTAAATTAAAATCAACGATTTTTTTTTATGATTTTAGCCTGGGCCTGTCCCTTTAATGTACATAAGCTGGTTTAGAGTTATGCAATGGTCCTGCATGGACAGTTTTAGAGAGGTTAAATATCTAAATATGTATTGTACAGCTACAGTACGCGTACGCGTTCATGCGCTGACACCAGCTAGACAAAAGAATCCCCCACTGATTTCGAGAAACAAATGCAACCAATAAGCATTATGAGATGCAATTAAATTACCGATCAAACACTCTCCTCATTAAAAATAGTCAATAGAAAAACGCAATAACGTCAAATGTAATAGTTGTTGAGAGATCGGAATGCCATTCTTGAAATGTTTAGTCACATGATGAGCCCCTAACATCCAGTTTCTAGGATTGAAGTATTGCATGTGAGATACAAACTATTCTGTAAAATACATTATATAGAATATTCACAATATAGACTACTGAAATAGGTGAATTATATGACATGAGCTGGTAATTTAAACAAACAAACAAACAAACAAACAAACAAACAAACAAACAAACAAACAAACAAACAAACAAACAAACAAACAAACAAACAAACAAACAAACAAACAAACAAACAAACAAACAAACAAACAAACAAACAAACAAAAACAATGAACGAACGAACGTAGCGTGATATGTAAAATTATAACACTTTTACCTTCCTTGAGATTTGTCATAACATTTTTGTGTCTAATTTTTGACAACCATGTCAAAAATATAAACTACGGGAATTTCGTCTCTAAATCTAGCCTAACTGATGAATGCGCAGCACAAAAATTTAAAAACTTTTGCAGTTCTAGTCTATGGACATGTTTACATCATATGATCATATTAAGAAGCTAAATTAAAATCAACGATTTTTTTTTATGATTTTAGCCTGGGCCTGTCCCTTTAATGTACATAAGCTGGTTTAGAGTTATGCGATGGTCCTGCATGGACAGTTTTAGAGAGGTTAAATATCTAAATATGTATTGTACAGCTACAGTATGCTTACGCGTTCATGCGTTGACACCAGCTAGACAAAAGAATCCCCCACTGATTTCGGGAAACAAATGCAACCAATAAGCATGATGAGTGCAATTAAATTACCGACCAAACACTCTCCTCACTAAAAATAGTCAATAGAAAAACGCAATAACGTCAAATGTAATAGTTGTTGAGAGATCGGAATGCCATTCTTGAAATGTTTAGTAACATGATGAGCCCCTAACATCCAGTTTCTAGGATTGAAGTATTGCATGTGAGATACAAACTATTCTGTAAAATACATTATATAGAATATTCACAATATAGACTACTGAAATAGGTGAATTATATGACATGAGCTGGTAATTTAAATATTTGCGATGTCCACTTATTTTTTTTAAATAACATTCTTGCTGTTTTATCGTTGCCACGAGAATACTTTTTGACGCATTTTGTTATGGGATAGAATCAATATAATTGATAACCCTGGCTGTGATCAAGTCTGCTTAAAACACACCACAACATTATTTTCTTAGTCCGACCACTACATTCTAAGCCGAGAATGGAGAATTATTGTTGATCAAGTACAGAACAATTATCATGGTAGTCCTATGGTGTTATAATCAGTCAGGTGTGACCGAGCTGTTGATCATGAGGGATACTCTTCTTGGTCGGATGTGCTTAAGTCAGTTAAAACCCTCGGAGCTCTATATTCTTAGCTGTAGAAAGCTCTCGGCCTTCGGCCTCAGCCTTTTGCACAGCTAAGAATGTAGAGCTCCTTGGGCTTTATCCCACGGAGTGTGAAGGAGCACACAGCGCGTGGCCCTGCACAAAATTACCGTCAATACACTGGTTTCAACCTTACCTCGACGATGCCGCCATTAACGTCATCGCCTAGTCACATTGAGAAGAGAGAAACAATGTTTTTTTCTCAGAACACCCCACACAGGATCAGCGAGACTCGAACCCGGTACGCAAGCGTGACTGTCAAAGCAGTCAGGCGATCTACCAAAGTGTCTAGCCTGATTCCTCTGCCCGCACTTACACTGTATTAAAAATATATAGGCCATACGCCAGACCTATCAATTCACCTATTTTTAGTCACCTACAAAATAAATATTCGAATGAAAATATTTAAAAATGTAATAGCCTATTGTTTAATAAAACGTCATATCGCCTGTGTTTTTGTGTAGGATTAGGTCAGATGATTTCGGTCAACATTTAAAAAGTGATGCGGCGGCGCTACTGTAGCAGGCAATTTCCAAATGAATCGACGCTCTTTTCAAGGCTAAGAATGTAGAGCTCCGAGGGTTTTAACTGACTTAAAACACATCCGACCATAATAAAAATCCCTCATAATCAAGAGCTTGGTCGCGCCTGACTGATTTTAGTACCATATGCCTACCATTATAATTGTACTTGATTAACAATAACTCTCAATTCCCGGCTTAGAATGTCGTGGTCGGACAAAGAAAATAATGTAGTGGTGTGTTTTAACCCTTTCAGGCCTGAATTTACCGTTGTCATCTTCGTCCAGTACAAGCCGCGAATTGCTGTCGCAATTCTCGACTTGTAGTGGATGAAGATGACTCTAAAGCCCATAGTTGTAGGAAAATTAAGTCTGTTTTCAGGCATGTAAAATGATGCTTTAATGCATCGTGAGGGGTTAAAGGGTTAAGTATAAAATAGTCCTGCGCATCATTACATCAAAATGGAAATAAGCTCACCGTCCCCAAACTGTTGAGATGCTGTAAGCGCAGCAACCGCAAAAACAACGACGACTTGAAGTACCCTCATCCTACACATGATGGTCTGTGATGATATGTTCACTCGGGGTAGGCCTATGTGACTTCTGTATCAGTTTTTCAGGTTTCTGTTTATCACAGAAATCGCTCAGATTTCTGTCAAATCACTGCTCTTCTGTTAGAGTCACCGAAGACAGCGACTGAAGAGTGAAGACAGCTCAGATGAAGTGGCTTTTATGCTCAATAACGCGTCAGAAAATTCCCAACTATATTCAAGTAAGGCCAATGTCGTCTCAACGCTAGATGAATGTCTAAGACGCTGGCCCAGTATTGGGGCAGTGCTTTGGGTTATTTCGTTCACTGGGTTGAGTGAACAAGTGACGGCTATTAGTTAATTACGTGACCTTGCAGCTCAGTCAGTGAGACACTTTAACCCAATGTTGCCATAATGCTGAGCCATCGTCTGCGAGGCTTGCCAATGTTGTCTCGTATTATAATGTCATAAACGTATTATGTCGTGTATAAGACATCCAGGGTTTGAGACTTGGAGGAGGGTGTGAAGCTGGGGTGATGGTTAGCTGAACACGAGTTGACAAACCAGGCTCGAGTGATGCTTAGCTGAACATGGGGGGAGGGGGGGGGGGGGGTAATTAAACGTCTGTATCTAGATCTAGACATGCATGTAGGCCTATGGGGCAATCATCGCCGGGTATCAAAATAATACCACGCATTTAAACGTTTGTTATAAAAATTGTCGAGATTACCAGCAAAGTATGTATGTCTGACAGATAATGTTATCATCATTGTGGAATGTATGTGATACATGGTATTCATAACACTTACAGTGCGGGAACCGACTTAGACGTCAGAGTCTGACGTCAGACGTCAGATTCTGAAGTCTAAAGTCGATGCCCGCACTGAAAAATCAAATAAAATTAATGGCCGTAGACCCATACCATATTTTTCAAATGAAACAATAAGAGCTACAGTACTGATTTCACAAAATGGGACAGATTTTTCATCAGTGGCTGGCCAGCGTTAACGCAGGCCAGCCACTGATGAAAAATCTGTTCCATTTTGTGAAATCAGTACTGTAATATAGACAGAAGATTTCACCCCATAAGGCCCATGAAATTTGACCCTTGGACGCTAATTAGGTCATCAACGTGACGCAAAATAGATTTGTCAGCTGCGTCACGGAGGTCGGATCTTGACCCCACCCGCCGACAAAACCCCTATCCCAACGAGTTGATTTCACCCCATCTAGCCCATGGACAAAATTTAGTCACGACAAAGTAGTATATCAATACAGAATAAGAAACGTAAAACTGACTAAATTTGAGGTCAGAAAGGTTCGGTCAGATCCCTTGTATGTGACCACCCCCACTCACTCCAGCAGTTTTATTATACCCCATCGGACCCAAGGTCAAAAACTTTGTCAAAACAAAGAAATACACAATGAATTGTGACAAGCCCCATTCAACTGACAAAATATCAGGTAGGGAAGGTTCTGTCAGATCCCCTATAGGTGACCACACTACCCCTCCAGTTGAGTGAATATTATACTCTACTAACTAATATGGACAATATCATTTTTTCGACATAAACACCATGGTCTAGTTGAACACTATGCTTTATGACCTGGTCGATTTATACACTAGATCTAGATTATCATTAATACACTAAGGGAATAAAGACATTTTTCAAGAATACAATTCTTACTCAATAGACACACAGGCAGTCAGGCAATATATGCATCTAAATCACCAACTCTGATACTTCGACTGTATTCATGATAAAGATGTATCATCTGGGATACAATTGAATCATAGCTGAACAGTTTATCCATGTTTACCAGTATATATATGTGTCTATTAAGTAAGAATTGTATTCCTGGAAAATGCATTTTTCTCTTAGTGTATTAATGAGAATCTAGATCTAGTGTCACAGAATAACAAAAGATAATACAAGTCTACGATCAATCCTGACAATGGTAAAGGACGCTATGAATCCATTTGACAGCGAACTTGGCCCAACACATCTCTATTATATAGGGACAGGCGAGAACGCATCGGACACTACCGAGAATTTACTTTTCGCTATTAACAAAATTCATATATGAGTGCATTGAAAATCCAAGTCGATTTGAGATGAGAAGACCTCGACGAAATCTGCTCACATTTGTATCCGAAGCAGGTGAACACAAACTTTAAAAAAACAGATAAAGTGGTGCACTAGAGTGGTGGCAGCCTGCTTGGTACGTGATCTATTTGAATGTATCCTGTATCTCTCATTACAATAGAATATAGACGTAACAGAAGTTCGTGAGTATTCACTCACACCAGTCCCACTCCCTCTTGGTCATGTTGATGGAACAATGCAGAAGACTCATGCCGCTACACTCATAAAACCTCTTGAATATAAGTTAGAGCGACCCCTCCACCGTCAATAAATACCACTATTATTATATCATTGATGCCTTATTTGTCCTACATTTGCAGACGAGCTCTTCTCTTTCATCAAGCTTTGGCGCAATGGCTCGCATTCCTCTTCAAAAAGTAATGTATGCAGAAGGTGATGTCATACGTTTTGTCACTGATAAATGGCTGTCCCCTTCAACTAAAGATTTCGAGAGAGATTCAAGAATGTCATCATCAACTGCCTTCATTATTACATGTACATTTCAGAAACGCCCGAGGAATTGGAATCAAGCCCTGAGAAATAACCATTTTAAGGAATCCTTGTTTTTGACAATACCTGGAAAGACGATAGTTTTGCTCGTATCTTCAAGCAAAAAACTATTTTTGCTAATTTTGGCAATGTATGCTACAGCTACAAATCAGTTGATGGTGGAATACAGAGAAAGGTAACCGATATACTACACAATGATCACGAAGAAGCTGATTTACGAATGTTTTACTATCTTGCAAAGACAACAATTTAATATGTCTGACACAGACTGCCTTATCATAGCACTGGGTTGTTTCCAATTCTTTGGCTCAATCATCAAAAAGATGGCTAAAGGCTGAAACCAGTAATACACACTGTTATGTTAGTGTGAACCTGATTAATTCTGCACTTGGTGAGTCGATACGTAAGGCTCCCACTGTGTAAGGCCGTTATATGAGGGGGGGGGGGGGAGTGCTTATAAGAGATCTGAAAAAACCTTCCAGACCTGATATTTATAAAAAAAAAATACACCTTACCACTTTATTTTACCACTTTATTTTGACAAGTTTGGTCCATGGGTGAGATGGGGATAATGAAACCGCTGAAGTCAGTAGGGGGTGGTCACTTATAAGGGATCTGACCGAACCTTTCCGACCTCATATTTTGTCAGTTTTACGTTTTTTACAATGTTTTGATGTACTACTTTGTTGTGACAAAGTTTTGTCTATGGGCCAGATGGGGTGAAATTATCCCGCTGGGTGGGTTTTGTCGGGGGGGGGAGGTGTGGGGTTCAGATTCGACCTCCGTGGCGCAGCTGACAAATCTTTTTTACATTACATCGATGACCTGATTAGCGTCAGATGGTTTATTTCCATGGGCCTGATGGGGTGAAATCTTATGTCGCAGGCTCCCAGACTAATAGGGACATATATATAGATCACAAAAGTCACTGCATATATATGAGCGGAAGGTTACATTTGCACACAGACCCGTCGTTTCAGTGCACGCGTCACTCAGTTAACCCTCGTAGCACTGACCTATTCAATTTAAATTTTCAGTCACTTGAAGCTGTGCCTCGCTACCGCGACACACAACTTCAAGTGACTGAAAATGTATGTGATTTGTAAAATGTAAGTCTCAATATAATCATATGAGTGTTTCATGATTGAAGGCATATTTTACTTTTAATTGGTTATCAGGGTTTATGCAGGTGCTAAATAAACACAGAATGTCTACTGTAGTCGACGTCAGTGTTCCAGGGGTCAAGTTGCTGGTGTGATTGTCAACAAGGACATGATAATTATTGGCCTTCTGCTTGTTTAATGTTTGTTCATTATCGCATTAGAGCATTACTCTAACTATGGGTCAACGTTTCGTGTTTGGTGTCTGAGGAGCGTGTATTCACCTAGCAACATGAGGCGTTAGCCCAATGTTGTGATAATGTTGGGCCAGCGTCGAAGACGTTAGGCCAATATTATAGCAGAGTTTGAACTCTGTCAGCGCTGTGAGCTTAAACGTTTCTCATCGAGAAATGAAAACAAATTAATTCTTAAAGCGTTGAATTAATTTGTAAAAAAACATCGCAACCTATGTTAGGGGTCTACGGCCATTATAAATATGTTTACTCTTACAGCGCTGGGATCGACCTTAGACGTCAGATTCTGACGTCAACAGACGTCAGATTCTGACGACTAAAGTCGATCCCCGCGCCGTTAGGGTTAAGACAGTTACTATAAGTTTAAATTTATATGAAAGTGCTAAAATAGTTAAAAACAAGTTTGAAGTATTTCTGTTAGCGATAAATCCTATTCTGTCTTTTATACAAATAAAAGCATCGGTTGCGATTTTAATTGCAATTAAGAGTGATTTATATTCAGATTATTTTGACATGATCAAAGTTATTAAAATACAATGCAAACTAATCTATTTGATAGTTGGACACCATCACTAAGACACATTGTGCAGCTCTAATAAGGGCTATTTCAGGCCGTATTTTGATAAATAAATTATATTTTAATTTTAAATATATTTGAGTCATGCATCATTTGCTTGGCGGAATTTGAGCATTCGCATCGTGCGCCTGATGCTGTGTGACCATCTGGTAACTAACAACTCCATCTATCTATCTGTTTATCTATTTATCCGCGGCTTCGAGTGTCTATCTGTCACAAGGTTTATTCAGTCTAGTATATAATCAGAACGGGCCTCAATCTCCAACGGGCCCTTGTTGGGAATCAACAGATGATTTTACAGTACCGATTGAAGATAAAATAAAAAGAGGAGACATCCCCCACTTATTATAACTCGGGCCAATGTTTTTTTAGAAGCCAAATCATCATCTAATGATGTTAGTCCGGCACAGAGACAATGCTTTGCCTTATTATGTTTACTGGGTTGAGTGATCAAGTGATGACGATGTCATTGCGTGGATGTAGGACCAAGATACATCCAGGGACAGGGGTCGAAACTAAGAGTGGGGTGTGAAACTAAGGTCTGAACTGGAATGAACAGGAAGGAGGTTAAGAAACCAGGGTCGAGAGACTAACTGAACAGGGGTCTAATGATATCCAGCGTTCAGTGGGGGGGGGGGGGATCGAAACTTAGAGTGGGGTGTGAAACTAAGGTCTGGTAATAATCAGATGTACAGGAGGGATGTCAAGATACCATGGTCGAGGTGTTCAGGAGAGGGTTTGAAACTAAGAGTGGGGTGTGAAATTAGGGGCTGGTAAAACTGAACTGAAGAAGAATGAGGTCAAGATACCAGGGTCGAGATAACTAACTGAACATGGATCTAATTAAATCCAGCATGTCCAGAGAGAGGGATCAAAACTAAGACTAGGGTGTGAAACTAGAGTCTGGTAAAACTGGAATGAACAGTGATGAGGTCGAGATACATAGCTGAACAGGGGTCTAATGACATCCAGCGTTCAAGGACAGGGGGTCGAAACTTAGAGTGGGGTGTGAAACTTACGTATGTGATGCTCAACTGAACCACACAAATTAACCCTTTCAAGCCTGAATTTACCATTGTCATCTTCATCTACTACAAGCCGCGAATTGCTGTCGCAATTATCGACTTGTAGTGGATGAAGATGATTTGCTGTGGCTTAAAAATTAAAGAAAATTGTCAGATATTGATAAACTAGTTTCATGGAAAGTTTCGTTCCAAGACCCTTTGTTGTAGGAAAATTAAGTCTGTTTTCAGGGGTGTAAAACGATGCTTTAATGCATCGTGAGGGCTCAAAGGGTTAAGGAGGCCACGAAGCCAGGTACCTGTTTGTGTGACTCCCACCTATATAGATACCAGATATATCATACACGGTATGGTTCAAAGCTCTTTGGCAATCCCTCTCGGCAACTAATTAATTGCATGACATACTTCATTAATATGGTATCATCTAAGCAGGCTATTTCAACCACTGCACCAAGACGCCCTTGAAATAAATTAGGCGGCTTGAATGTCACAGTGACATCGAGTCGAAACTAAGAGCGGGGTACGAAACTGGAGTCGGGTGATGGTTAACTGTCCAACGAAAAAAATCTCGAAACCAGGGTTGTGGGCAGTGACGCATTTAGAGGTGGGTTAGGGTAGGTCCCGAAATCCCCCCCCCCCATTCCAAAACAACTCGCCTCAACATCGAACAAAACTGCCGAAATATCAGTATTTGACACACTAAATTTCCTTGGGTAGTGCCTCAATATTAGCTCAGAAGATTGAAAAATCATTGATTGATAACTAGATTTGTTTTTATTTGCACACCCCCTTTCTCAAAATTCTTGATCTGTCCCCAGCAGCTGAGTATGACGATGTAGGCCTAGTCAAAAATCAGTAGACTTATGTTGGCTCCCAGAAATATAAATAATCAGCTGAAAGGGGATTTAATAACAGAAAGAGAAATATAACAAATTAATAACAGCTTATAAATAAGCAAGGCAGTAAAACAATCACGGTAATACAACATTATATAGAGTAACTTAAACATGGTAAAATGGACTATGTATGAAGCTACAAAAATAAAGAATACAACAATGTACATTCTATGACACAAACGGAGAATATACAAATATGCGGTATATAATGTATGTAGGCCTACATTTAAACATGGGCCTACACTATCCAGCGAGCACAATGCATTGAACCGAACACACCAACACCAACGCGAGCGCGATTATGCACGCGACGAGTGAGGCGACGACACCGACGACACCGACGCTAAATGTAAGGCGTTTCTCCCTGTTCCAAGCCATTTGTGGTCCCACGCAAAAAAAGTAAAAGTTTTGATTTTTTGATGTTGTCATTCACGATCGTGCTGGTCTGCTATTCGCTTTAAATAAAATTTTCGGAGTATAATTAATAGTAGTGTTTCCCTTTTATATTATAATATAGGTATACGCAACTATAGAACAGCATACTGTCATGCAAAAGGCAGTATCTGCTTACTTTAGAAGTAGACATATACTGGATTTTGATTTTCCAACGCAGTATAATAGTTTATGTTCTGCCGAACATTTGAATCACTAATTCACAACGACATAACATATGAACAGCTCTGCTCAGAGACCATCATCTTATATTAAACAATATTTTTCAATCAATTTTCAAGAAATACGTGTAAATACGTGTAAATTTTTGAAATTGGTTGAGAATAAGTGAAATTTATAAACAAGAAATTGTGCACCCTTCCATTAACTTTCATCAACTCGTTAGCTGCTGATCACCTCTAGTGTCGTTTTCGGACTTCTTGTCCTTCGAAAAAGAAAACAATTTGTAGCGACCATCACATTGTGTGGCACACAAACAAAGCTGTGTCGTCATACACGAACATTAACCCTCTAAGCCCTCACGATGCATCAAAGCACCATTTTACATCCCTGAAAACAGACTTAATTTTCCTATAACCAAGGGTTTTTTAACGAATATTACCATGAAACTGGTTTACCAGAACATGACAATTTTCTTTAATTTTTAAATCACATCAAATCATCTTCAACCACTAAATCATCTTCATCCACTACAAGTCGAGAAGTGAACAAAAAGATAAATTATTTTAATCAGAGCTCTCCCAGTAAACACAAAACATTTGTATAACATTTTATACAAGGCTGGTCTAACGTCAAAGACGTTAGGCCGACGTTGATCAAATGTTACACAAATGTTTTGTGTTTCGTGAGCTGAGAGGCAATATATTTAGACAAAGATATTTATGGTGTAGGCCTAGCCCAACAAGTTCAAGTGGTTGAAAATTCCAGTTTAATAATTAGGCGGTTATAGGTTAACTCAATATATTGTCACGAATAATATACAGTATTTTCAATATAGTATTTACAATACACAGTAATATAATTATTATTATTTTTTTTTAACTGACATAAAATTGATGATACTCATAATGATGAATACATCTATCTTTTGACATACCTTTGGTCATTAGGAATCATTTTTTGCAAAATGATATCGTTTATTATAAAGGCATTGACGGTTTTGGCATACTAACAAATACTAACAACTCAATTGATGTAGGCCTACATAAAATTTTACCATGTTTAATGACGGGGTGATGGGACGGGTTCACTGTTGCGTTGAGTTTAATGATTTTTATTATCGTAAACATGCTATTTTGCTTCAAGGGGGTGAAATTTACAATTCAATAACAGTAAAAAGGCCAAAAAGGGTTTGATTGACAGGCTTACGTGTTACTGTTTGTGACCTGTAAGTAAGAGGAAATCTTCAGACCACAAACTGTCTAGAACACGCGCACCGGGCCACATATTGGTAATTAAACATTCGCAGTTTCGACCACCTGTTCAAATGTACATTTAATTAGCTTCCTCCACACACCGAAACTCTCGTCACAGCGACTGCACACTGTCCTCGTAAGGCAGACACCCAGCTAACAAGAGGAGTTGACACACTGCAGGCTTAATGATGGGACAACGCCGTAGGCGGTGGGTCAACATTGAACCAGCATTGGGTCAGCATCTCATGTTTGTTGTGAATTTAATGTAACTAATTTGCAATGTTTAGGCGCGACACATCCGTTAATTATAAAACTATTAATCATTCATAGTCATCATATCTATTATAAAATTTTGATAACGTTACACCTCAAAATCATTTCATACTGCATGCACATAGCCACTTACTTGATTTATAATATCACTCACTCACTCACTCACTTGCACGCACGCTCGCTTGCTCACTCACTCACTCACTCACTCACTTAGTTACTTACTAACTCACATACTTACTTACTTACTTACTTACTTACTTACTTACTTACTTACTTACGTACTTACTTACTTGCTTACTTACTTACTTACTTACTTACTTACTTACGTACTTACTTACTTACTTACTTACTCACTCACTCACTTAGTAACTTACTTACTCACTTACTTACTTACTTACTTACTTACTTACTTACTTACTTACTTACTTACTTACTTACTTACTTACTTACTTACTTACTTACTTACTTACTTACTTACTTACTTACTTACTTACTTACTTACTTACTTACTTACTTACTTACTTACTTACTTACTTACTTACTTACTTACGTACTTACTTACTTACTTACTTACTCACTCACTCACTTAGTTACTTACTTTCTTACTTACTAACTTACTTACTTACTAACTTACTTACTTACTTATTCTATCACTCATTCTCTGTCCTGAGTATACGTTTATTCTGAAATTGAATTACTATGTTCTGTATATGACTAGTTTTCACAGCGCGAGGAATAAGGAAATGCGACAATTTTGTTTCTTTAATTTGTATCAAAATAATTTGATTGTCAATTTAGTACATGAAGACTATACAGCATGATAAGCAAGAGCCAAATGTACATAATTGAATTTTCATGTTTATTTTATTTTGAGTATTATTTTTTGAAGGTAACATTTTTCCTTTAACTAAAATTGTAAAGAGATGAACCAACGTAAAGAACCCAGGTCATCCTTCATCATCTATGGTTACCTCCTTCTTATTCACCAGGTGGCAAATCACATGACAAAATATGTATCTTGCTGTTAGCATTGGTAAGTGCTAGCTCTGACTCTCAGTAACTGGTTTCTGTGCTTGCTTTCTGTGCAATACCTATGTTCATATTATCTATCTAACAGGCTGCATACATTTCTATCTTTTCCCATACCATTCAAAATGATGAAAGGTAGATCTTGACATGGTTATGGAGATAGAATTAGACAATTTAATGACTTCGGGCTCTCTTTCATATCATTTTGATTTTTTGCTAATTAGATAATTAAGCCTACGGAATTCGTTTTTCTAATTGCATGCAATCTATAAAGTCAACATTGTGATGTTCCACCACATGTGTAAAATGAAATGAATCGGGCTTTAGGCCACCTTTGTGCACATATAGGCTAAACTGGGCCAGGAGAACCTCCTGAGGATGGTGAGATGATTGAGATGACACAGGATTCGAAATTCGAGCCCTGGCTGTCTGAGGCCAAGCACGCTACCTCTCGGTCACGGAGACTCCCCACAATACTGACTTTCACACGTAGATGGGGATAAAACATTTTTTGTTTCTTTCAAACCGCCGTGACCGGGAACAGACCCCGAACTCTGGCGTGAAAGGCAGCGGTGCTAACCACTACACTAGGGCCCCCTCCCACCACATGTGTAAGGTTTGCTCTGTGGAAACAGAAAAACATTTTGTGGAAAACCGATTTCCTTGAAATTTTGCAAAGGCCATTTTCTATTAAAATCCTAAAAGCGGTAAAAAAAATCGCAAAATTATTTTGAATATTTTAAAAGTTAGACCATTCGACATGTAATAAAATGCTAGAATTAGTTTAATGGGGTTATAGAGGGACGTCGTAATTTAAACTTACTACATGTGGTCTCACCACACTAAATGAGCCAAAATTCAAGGGTGGGTGGCTACTGACTGGAGAATCCGTCAAAAATGATTGCTTTATAAGGTTGTTTCCGCTTCTGGTGAATTAAAAAAATACAGGAATGTTGTATTTTTGTGGATAAATTGTAAGCACACATTGTTTTCTTTATGTGTGATATGAGGTATAACTGTGTTGTGAGATGTTTGGATGGATATAGTGAGTGAAAAGGATTTGTGTCTTTTCTGGAAATGGTCGTAGGAATATTCCGGCGATCAGTACCTTTTCATTCACCAGGAGGCGTAGCTAAAAATCTAATTAGTGAGCATATCATTTTCTGACCTTTTTTTGAAAATGGACAGCTTAGGCTTTGTTATGGTGCGTCACATTGGGGGGTAGCTAGGGACCGATATGGTGAAATCGGCCTGTAGAATGTTGGCATTATACATGCGTTTCAATGGGATTGGCATTTAGGGTGGGGAGACAACTGGTCTAGCTTTTGAAAAACGCTATATAATTTCACCACATTGTCGGGGCTGTTAGGATTGGAATGGAAAATGCCATTTGCAAAATTTCAAGGAGATCGGTTCAAAATTGACGGAGAAATCGCTGAAGATCATGCGATCCCGGTTGATCATTTAAATTTGACGGCGAGTATAGCGGTTTATGGGGTTATTCATTGCTAGTGCACCAAAGCTACGCTCATTCTTTTCTTCGTCGGTCATTTGGTGTTGATTATCTTTATATTACATCTAAAATATATTTAAAAAATATTCAACGACTACTTTCTTGCTAGTTTATGTTTTAGAGCTGCCAGTAAATACGACGTTGTTGCGACGTTTAATCAACCAGAGGCGTATCCAGGGAGGTGGTCTGGGTGCTCCAGCACCCCCCCCCCCCTCTAATTTCCAAAGTGGTGATTTTCAATCTCATAAATTTATAGCTATAGATCCATCCTAAAAATTATGTTCATCGTTCTTCACTTAGGCTGCTGATCTGGAGATAAATTAAAACAATTAGGGACTTATTATGGATACCATGGATTCCCCATGATGACGTAGTACGATCATATTAAAATTGTGGGTTGAAAAAATTGATACAAAAGGTTTCTCAGCGGTTTTAGTATCTACAGGCACCCCCGAATCTTGTAATAAAATGCTAACAGAATCCACCATTGGAATATACATAAAATGCAAGATGGCCGCCAAGACCCATTGAACGCCATGTTAAAAACTAACTTTGTTGTGCTTTGGACTAGAATGGTACAAAATACCACTTTTCCAACTAATTTTGGGTCACGGAATCCATTTTTTTATCTATTTAATTGATTCGAGGTGTAATTGACTTCAAAAATTCAAAATGGCCGCCAAAAATAGTTGATGGGGATGAAAATATTCTTGTGTAAAATCATATACATGTGTGGTTAATTTCTGCACAAAATCGGATTATGAAACAAGCTGTTATACATGTATTTGGTTTATTGAAGTGAACAATGCAATTAGGCTTATTTGGCTCATTCATCACCAATCTGTTCATCATTGTCTCTCATGTTTTCACATCATCGGATTGTGGTGGATTACAGCAGCAAATTATATTACAATTACCTCAAGCTAGCTTTGTAATACCATACTTCATGTTCTTATATGACCGCGTGCTGCACGTACTATTACAGCCGCACCTAATATCTGAATATGACCTTCAGCAGGTAATCTGGAGCAGCTGCGTACAATCATGCGTACAACCCTCAGATGACCACTTTCAAGCTCATAATATCCCTTTTCGTTAAGGTTAACAGTGCTGTTGCCAAGATAGGTCTGCACTGGAAGTAGGGCCTACTCACTACGTTTGACCACCTAATTTACTGCTGAACCTATCACCCTCTCTAAAGCAAGACTAATCCCTACATGTTTTTTTATACAGAACTGAAGGTGACTTCCACCGGGCTTTTTCAATAGCTTCTATATTAGATAAGTAATTCATAAACACTTGGGTGTCCTCATGCATGTGATCAAACGATTAAACTAGACATCAATCATTAAATTATACAAAACATAGCCCTGGCCAATATGTGAGTGAGTGAATATTGCTTCTCAACCAGGATCGATGTGGGAACGAGCTGCCCGCGAGATTGCTATTACCATTCAGCATCCTATCCACACTTCCTATATAGACAGTTGTAATAGATTATTTGAGGCCAGCTTTATCCATTGTAGATCCTAATGGTTCCAAGAAAACAGGCTGCTGCATGGGACCCACCTAGTAACAATACAATGTGGTGGATGGGGTGCGTGGATGGCTCTGACTCGAAGATCATGTGGGCCTGCGCTGGCCACCAAACACGTTATAACCGTAGAGGTATTAGAATTGTGAACTTGCAATTACATAATCCAATGTAGATCTGATACAAACAGGGTCGGCGAGTTCTAGGTCCAGCATAGGGTGAAAATATTTAAAGGAACACCCTCCCCTGGTTTGAATGTACTTTTATGTGGTTGATCAGCATTTGACCAGACTATGATGGCTTGTGAAAGTGTCGTGACGTTGAGTAGAGGGTGTTGATTCTGGTCTCGTCTTAAAGAGCTTGTGAACTTGCCTAAGCTGGATCTGTTAATATACAGATGTTGGACCAATTTGAAAATTGATCTTCCTTATTTAATGGCTCTCATCGTCATTTATATGTCTTTTTTCAGTAGTGATAAGTGCGAACACCAGGAGTAACTGTTCCCGTTATACCCAGCATGTGAACAGTATTGTTGCCTGGATGGGTTTTCGTTATCATGATCAACATTGTCAGCAATCCATTGCAAGAAAGAATCAATGTTGTCGTTCAGTTCCAGATCAACCCCTTGTGTGCCCACTGCTTTATTTTCAAGGTTCTTTGTACCCAACTTGTTAAGCAAATCGCCCAGTGATGGATGACCATACTTGTGCTGAATTGTAATACATAATCCAAGACATATGGGTGGCAAGACTTAGTATGGATATGTCGCGAGCATGATAGCCAGTCTAATAGATGCAATATGGAGGTATGCATGTTCTGCTTTAAGAATAGTAGAAATATAAGATCTCGATGATGAGGGGCTAGTAATTAAACATAGCGTTAAGTGAAGACATAATCGTCTGCCTTCCTAAATAATTATTAGGTTGTGCTTTCATTTCAGATCTTATTATTTTCCCAACTTCCTCAATCAGATCTTGTTCAGTGAATTATTCTTTCTGTAACTTCACATTTGTCTAGTGGAATATCATTATTACAGTTTCTCAAAGTGTTACAACATTTGGTTTTGAGCCGACTCTTGTGAAATAAATAGTTAGTATAATATATCCTAATTTGGTTTCATCTATCATATGTTTGGGCAAATCTTTCATGCTGATGGTTTCATCGTCAAAAATTTCTAAATTACTTGGTTGCAGTATTATTCTCATATGCATAATGCTTCATTTTATCATTGAGCTTAACATAGCAAACTTGCTGTACTGGCAGTGGAATCCAGAATAAAAATACTGTCAGAATAAAAATACAGAAACACCAATACGATGTCCCAAGTGACTGATCTGACAAAATGAGTCGTAAGTCGCAGATTTAAATACTAGAGCGTGGTGTGGTTGAACTCCAACAATATGACTCCGCAAACTCAGAGAAATGTGAAGTCTAACATTGCGTGATTTTGAGAAAATGACCTTTGAAATTCAAAAACGTAATGTGTACACTTTTTAAAAATAGCACACACTTGGATTAAAATTAACTAAATAAAATAAATATTATTTTCGATCAGATTTTTTAAATAATAAATGTAGGGCCTATAGTTCTATTTTTTGTAAAATTAAACAGTATGATGTACTATCCCAGATGTATAATACACTATTCCAGAGGTTGTGATCATCAGAATTTTTAAACTGCATGTATAAAATCCTACTTGTTAGCGACTGTTACCATGGTAACATGTAAACAGAAACAAATATCACTAATTTGTGTATAAATGAGATTAAAATAACATATATATTTTTATATATATTATTTATATATAAATCAGCATGTTGGCTTACATTTATTTCTATGTCATACCATTTTAGGAATCGAAAGTAATCCTATGAAAATAATGATGTAGAAATTAGAAATAGTTGAAATAAAGGCCTAAATAAAGCCCTAGCATCGTTTATCAAACTGCGACTTACGACTCATTTTACCAAATCGGGTCACATATACAAGACGTAGTAGCAGTAGTAAATGATTGCTTTACGTCACTTTTCGGCACTACATAATATTAATCTAGGTAATATTATAATACGATAAAAATAGTCCATAAGATGAATATACAAGAAAGTGTCAGCGACATGTCAGCGAAAGCAAGTTTCATGCACGATAGCCAGTGGATAGAAAATCTTTCTTTTTTTTAATTTTTTTTCTTATAGCAGGTCTTCATTTAAAAGTGAGACTTTAATCTAATCACTAAATTAAGTTCAAAAATGGATTCCTTGACCCAAATTCTATTAGAAATGTGGTATCACATATAATTATAGGCCTAAAAGTGAATGATTTCATTTTTTATATGAAGTGTGAGGACGCTTGGCGGCCATCTTGAATTTCGGATAGATTCCATTGATGGATTCTGTTAGCATTTTACTGAGTGATCAGACAGCCTATTTATACTCTAAATCCGTTGAGAAACCTTTTGTATCAATTTTTTCCATTATCACATAGAACAGGATTTTAGGATGATCGTACTAACGTCGCTTAGAGCCTAATCACATTGGTCCAGGATTGCGTGTGAAGGGGATTCTAACAGTTTTGTTAGTCGTCACGCTTCGCAACTTGCATCAGATCTGGCGAAAGGAAGGGGGGGGGGTGTGGGTTTTTAGCATTTATGGCATGGTGGATAACAAGGATCCGCGTTGTTTGAATGTCAGTCTTTGATGGAAGTGGGGGGAGAAATTTTCCAATTTGTCATTTTCGAAGTAGACCAATTTTCCTCGGCTGCAGTCAGTTCACTGCAAGGCACGGCGCTCTTTATTCCATTACTATAGTCGGATTCACATTAATTAACCGTGGTGAATGATTTTTGCCGATTTCTCAGTCAATTCTCAACCAATTGTCATGAAATTTTACAAGCTCTATTTTTCATTCCCTACCCTGGAAATATTGTATGGTTTAAAAGTTATCCTATTTAACATGTAGTGAAAAATAAGAATGTCGCCCTCTATAGACCCATTAGCTCAGATCGTCTCAGAATTTCATTAGGCCTGCATGTCAAATGGTCTAACTTCTAACTTAGGGGGCCTACTTGTCAAAACTTCGTGATTTCAAGATAGTCGCGACTTGAATGAAAAATACTGTGTGTAAAATTTCATGAATATTGGTTCCGTTGAGAATTGTCTGATTAATCCGCGAAATTCATTCACCCTGCAGGTTGATGAATTTAATGCTATAAGCTGATCAGATCAAGCAGGCCGTTATGCCGTTAAGCCGATTGCCAACAAATCAGCCCCAAAGTACATGTCGGCCTATTAGTAGGCCTAGTAGTATTTCAGAAAATACTTCTGGAGAAATGAAATAAATCGGGCTTCAGGCCACCTTTGTGCACATATAGGCTAAACTGGGCCAGGAGAACCTCCTGAGGATGGTGAGATGATTGAGATGACACTGTCCTCCAGACACAGGATTCGAAATTCGAGCCCTGGCGGTCTGAGGGCGAGCACGCTACCTCTCGGTCACGGAGGCTCCCCACAATACTGACTTTCACACGTGGATGGGGAAGAAACATTTTTGTTTCTTTCAAACCGCCGAGTCCGGGAACCGAACCCCGAACTCTGACGTGAAAGGCAGCGATGCTAACCACTACCCTAGGGCTCCCGCCCACTTCTGGAGAGGATCCTGTAACGAGTCTGCAATGAGCGCATCAACCGATGCCGCCAGCAATGATGATGTGGGCAGCTATGTTCAGGATCCTGTTGGCAGACGCAGCTTTCGGCAGAAGTGGCTTACTGACAATAAGCCTTAACAGCAAGCAAAAGAATGGATCCAGCATATACTGCCTACCTTGTGTCCTGTTTGCGACTAGCTATCGTGGCCAGGACTCAAGAGTTTTTGTTTCACGGCCAATGACGAACGACACGTGTAATTGTACTCACTTACATAGTAAGTTGTAGACCTATGTTACAGGGAATAATTTGTCCCAGAAAAGTTGTGTAGCAGGTTAGCAGCTGCGAATGTGTAAGCCTACTATTCCCCATGCCAAAAACTGCTATCACAAAATATTATTGTGTAGCATATGCCCAAAATTTAGTAGCAAACTGCTCCGCTACACAAGACAAAGTATTCCCTGTGTTCCATCTGTCAAGTTGAGTAAAAAACTGATATCTTAGCCAGGATCTTATATCTTCATATTACGCAAAGGTACCACGAAATTGCACAATTTTATGTTCGTTTTTTTTTCATTTTTTTACGGGGGGGGGCATGCCCCCCTTCCCCCCCTCCCCCCCCCTAGGACGCGACCGCCTATGGCGGCCCGAGAAAGTTGCGCTGTAAATTGATTATCCGAATTTTTTTCTGGATACGCCACTGAATCAACGTCATTGACGTTAATGCAACGTCGCAACAACACGGTGTGCCCACTGGGTGATGAATATTCACCAGGTGGCCCTAGTCTACTTTGATGCCAGCTTATGCTATGGTGTTAGAGGTAATCACCAGGTGGCGCCAGTCCTGACTATCTCTGTAACTCGCCTGGTGATAAAGGTTTAGAGCGGATCAGCACATTAACCGCTAAAGCGCTGAAATACTTTTATATTGTGTACAAACCATAGCGACAAATTTGAAATCAGCAGAAACCATAGCGACAAAGGATTTTTCAATTTGAAATCAGCAGAAATGGCTTTAAGTCAGCTCTTTCCGCTTTATTTGAATACCTATTTTATGTAGTTAGAAGGATCTCGCCCTCCACTGTCTATGAACACGTTGTGAAGGATGGCTAATGCTAGCTATAATGCTATGGATCTGCCGCTATTATATATATGTTTACTTTTTCAGTGCGGTGAGCGAATTTAAACGTTAGATTCTGACGTCTCAAATTGATCCCCGCATTGTAAGGATCAATTACTCCAGCAGCTTTTTCCGCAATTATTGATCAATCCTGAACAAATATTGTTCAATCTACTAATTATATTACCGGTGTAATTATAGTAATAAAAGTAAAACCATGTAAGTAAATTGAAGTATGCTGCTGCACTTATCGATTGTAGACACATTATTTATACCGAACATTATCATTATGTTGTTAACATCATTATTATTAAAATCCCCTATTATAAATACCATGTAGAACATTGATTATCATGATTCAACCCATTGTTTGGTAAAAGTGGGCGACGAACCTAAGTTTTGATCATCTGTGAATTATTTTCGATTGCAGAACTGTTTGTCTATGGCCGTGTAGAGTCAGATTAGTATTGCCATCCTACAACAAACCTAGTTTTTCTTGCGATAATTTCTTCAAGGTGAGTCAGCGAATAATGTCAATTCATCATGCTAATTTATCATTACCAGCAGTACCGTATATTAATACCGTATGGTACTGTATTAAATAATTATAATAAACTAGGTCTCAAGCCACTGGGCACACGATGTTGTTGCGATGTAGAATCAACGTCAATGACGTTGATTCAATGTCGCAACAACGTCGTGTGCACCTACAGCAGGTCTTGTTCATGGTGACGGGATCACCGAAAAAGCGCGGCGGAATAACGGTTCAGAAATTTTGATTTTACTGAAACTCACATCACTAAAAATCTGATCTTTACCAGAATTTAATTCATTTATGTTTCAGCTTATGGAACCTACAATAATGGTTGATTCTCGCTACCGCGACTCACAACTTGAAATGAGTACAATCGGGTCTGTTGCATACTTTGCGCAAACACGTTTCATTCAACCAATACTGTTTCAATGTTGACCCACAGTCTTCGACGCTGGCCCGTCATTGAAACAGGTGATTGTACCGTCTTTTTTGACAGCTGCATTATGCTGGTGACCTTTAAAAGCCTGGCACCAGAAACATATTCAAACATGGTACACGATACATTGGCCCAATACTGATGTACTGCTGGGCCACCATCTGCGACGCTGGGCCAACATTATATCAAATAAAACCCTTGAGGCTCTTAACCACAAATATAATCGTGAATATTATTATTTCTGAACACTTGTTAAAGACAAAAGTATTTAATTTAAAGGCCTGAAACGTTATATTCGACATGTTCATAAGGACTGGTGTACAGAAATGTGAACCGTTTCCCACACACAGCACCCCTCTTTCCCCTAAATTGGACACAAACTCAGGCAAAATAAACTTAATAGTACCTGTCTCCGACCGGTACTAAATATTAAAGGCGAAAACGCGTTTCAGATCTAAAGTCGATCCCCGTACCGAAAAAAATAATGAAGCAGAAAGAGCTAATCAAGACATTTGTGATGATATCTAATTGAAGGAACACCTTTGTCATCTTGATCCATATAAAAATATTTCAGCGCTTTAAGTGTTAATAAATGTGTGTTATCATTGTACGTACTATCACAAATCCTTATCGGTATGTTTTTTTTAATATTTAGTAAACCATGTTTGTAGTAGGTATGCATTGCTTGCGCTGGTCTATCACAGCCGGACAACAGATCAACAAGCTGAAAATGATCACCTTAACCAGGTAAGATGTCGGCTTATATAATATATGTAATGTGATGATTAATGTAATGTATTGTAATGTAATGTAATGTGATGTAATGTAATGTTATGTTATTTAATGTAATTTAATTTATTGTAATTTAATGTAGTGTAGCGTAATGTAACGTAACGTAACGTAACGTAACGTAACGTAACGTAACGTAACGTAACGTAACGTAACGTGACGTAACGTAACGTAACGTAACGTAACGTAACGTGACGTAACGTAACGTAACGTAATGTAATGCAATGTAATGTATTGTAATGTAATGCAATGTAATGTAATGTAATGCAATGTAATGCAATGTAATGCAATGCAATGCAATATAACGTAACGTAACGTAACGTAACGTAACGTAACGTAACGTAACGTAACGTAACGTAACGTAATGTAATGTAATGTAATGTAATGCAATGTAATGTAATGTAATGCAATGTAATGCAATGCAATGTAATGTAATGTAATGTAATGTAGTGTAATGTAATGTAATGTGAAAAGTGTCATTATTTTATGATTGATGTCACAGATTGTTGCCGTCACACCAGTTTTTAGGAGGGATGCACACTGAGAGAAAATCATGTCAACTTCACGTCTCTCCTCAAAGGTCACTGGTTGACGAGGTTCTTCACATCCGGGTCACCGGTGGCAACGCTGACCAACCAATCACATTGCTCGCACGTATGGCCGATGAAGGAAAACGTTTCTTTTCATACGCTCATTATGTCACTGACAGCCTGGGTCAAGTCGACCTGACCAAATCAGCATCTCACGGTGGATTCTACACAGGTTAATATAACTGTACATGATTGATCATTCTACAGATATTTTTCATGTATTTAAATTCTACGGACGGATTATTTTGAA
This sequence comes from Flabesymbios commensalis, assembly GCA_964017125.1. NCBI lineage: Eukaryota > Metazoa > Annelida > Polychaeta > Terebellida > Flabelligeridae > Flabesymbios > Flabesymbios commensalis. The sequence continues at coordinate 125,267,452 of OZ024902.1, read as the reverse complement.
CAGTTCGATTCTACAGATTAAAATATATGTGATATGCTTACATTGTCTCGAATCGTCTTTTCCCGAAACAGGGGAGATGGACTAAATGACCGATAGGGCTTAACTGTTAATGAATCCAAAATGCATGTACAACGCCCTCTATTTCGCCTGTAAAGTAGGCTACTCATGTAATCTTATTATCAGTCTAATCGATCGCAAAAAAATATTTAATTTAGCAGGTTAATCAAGGGTTATATTACTTGACACGGATGGCTTCATTTGAGAGACACATTTGTGCTAGACACAACTTCAAGTGGGTGTGAAAACTAAATTTTATTTATATTATTTATTTAGCACTTTAATATAGTTTTTTTATAGGGGTTGAATCTATGGGATTATTCTGGAGCATGAAGCAGGAGCCGGGTCAGCCACGTGGGCTACGGATCATAAAACGTGACGTCACCACTCCACTAGTGACGTCGATCACTTTATACGATGGTCACGTGAACGACTTCAGTAACATTTTACAAAGTGAACCAATGGCGACCAGCAGTGTCGAGCGCTTGTACATGGCAAGTCACGTGACACGTACAGAGGTTAGAGAAGGTGACCTACGAGGGACGTTCTTCATACCTGAAGGTTATAATAACAACTGATTCTTGGCTTTAGATATAATATACTATCTCTCGGTGTAATCTTATTTATCAGTTTATATTCTTTCAGTTTATTCTGTCATCTTGGTAACATTTATCATATGTCCCATAAAAGGACAACATGCCATATTTTGAATGTGTTTGATTGATAAATGATTTATTTGACAAAATTTCATTTGATCAATAATCATTTCAATGTATCTGGAGACAACGCTTAAGATACACATTATCTAACTGTGTTTATATTAAAACACAATGATTCAAGCAACTCAGTATTATTAATTTGTATCTATACACGGATACAATTTTAAAAATTTAACCTAAGCATTAAAAATGATATTGTTTTCTCGATTGTTTTCTTGATTACTTTTTTTGAAATGCATAATTAATTTTGTCGTGATAAATTATTGTAATTTCAACTTAGAGGTGAGAGTGGTAAGAATTACTGAAATATCTGAAGAGTTGAATACTTTCTGAAGACCTTAAAAATTTCTTCAGATATTCTTTTGAAATTATTTGTTATTTATTGTATTGTTATTATTTATGTCATCAAAATCCCAGCAAACAAAAGACATTGCATTTTTAATGTCAGGTTAGAGTCTCAGAAGGGCTGACATTGAACCAACACTGGTTCCAGGTGAATGTGTGAATTCCCTTGACAGAAAAGGGGCAATATTTCTCAATATATTAATTATTTTGTGACAGACAGGGTTAATACAAGGAATTTTAGAGTGGAGGGGGGGGGGATCCGGAGCCTCCCGAGTCCAAATCCGCAATGCGCCGACTGCCCGTTTTGTCTGTCACCACACTGATGGAAAGTGCGCCCCGTCGCACCAGGACATTTTAAAAATATGAGACCTTCCAAGGTAAATTCTAAGACTTTTTTCTTAACCCAGAATTTTACATTAATGGAACATTTGTACCCTTGACAAATTTTGGTTAAGATTTGTGAGGGGGGGGGGGGTCTGAACCCCTCCTCCCATTTCCCCTTTGGAATAAACACTGTCAGCACCGTGATACAGTTATCCACATTATGTGGTGTATTGTTTTGTGTCACAGATGGCGGATCATACTCAGGGATAATTGACATGTATTCGCACGGGGATTCGCTGTGATGGCTTTGCAATACATTGATATGAAAGCCGGTTATAAAATTCAAACAGATTTAAGCTACTGTAAGGTCAGCATACACCACAATTATTAAGTAGCAAACCTGTAGTAGGGTGAAAAACCTAACTTTCATGATGACCACTTTGTGGCTGCTTAGACAATTGATTTGACTTCCTTAAACCTTTAAAAAAAAATTATGTCTCCCGCATGTGAATATGAATATGAAATATTAATAAATACACTTTTTCGGTTAATTCGACCATAAGGAATCCGTTTCTGACGTCAGTTTAAAACTCGGCACTTATATGTCGTACATGTATATAGGCCTCCAGCTAATTGTAATATGAGGGGACGGGTATACTGAAAATATAATATATGTATCATATTAAACCTTTTGTCAGACTATGTTCAACAGACAAAACAACACTTTCCTATTAGTCCATGTAACATCCTGTCCATGGTGCGTTGGAAGAGCTTTGAACTACTGGTGCTACTGGAATCTGACAGAAGCCACTTTTAAAATTCTAAGTCGAGAGCAACTGGTCAGGCCTGCAGTAGAAGTCTTTTACCGTGGTCACATTAAGCTGACAGGAGTCGATGCAGACGATCTAGGTATGATCTATCTTTTTTGGGGGTCAATGTGACTGGGCTGCCAATGGTGATGTTGACATCTGGATTACACCCGCTTTGATTATATACCGTCGACCACCTTCCCTTTTGAGAGGAAGTTGCAGTGTCCGAGGTTGGACAGGTCCTCGTCAAACACGTCTGTATACTTCTTTATGACGTCATCGATGCGAGGGTGGCCACAGCTCTCAGAAAGATGCTGTATGGGGGACGAGGTTTGTATATGGCGCAATGCTGGAGTTTTGACCAAACGATGTCACTTTCTGTGTTCAATAATCATTCTTCCCATTCCCTCGGCTGGTGGCACCACTGCCTACCAGCAGCTGATGTGGAAGTCTTTTGTGACAAGTACTGGGAGTGCAAAGGCATCCATGAGCTTGACTTCTGTTTCACAGATCATCGCAGTGATGTTCCACAAAGTTTGCATACTATATCGGACAGCCGTAGCAATGACAGACATCCCAGTCTGAGATACATTAGAGATTTTATTTTTTAGCCATGAGTGTTCTGGCAGCACCAGTGTCGAGTAGGGCATGTCCGTGCTCTGCAGCAATATCTAGCTATATTCGACACTGCAACTGTGCTGCCATCTGTGGCCCTTTTAAGACGTTGCCCGGCTTGATACGAGCAATCATTTGCGCACTGCCCTTTTTTTTGCAGCATGCACAGATTGGCTGGCCGGCTGTTCACGACATTCTTTGTTGGTGTATGCAGCGGTTGGGGTTTGGGTTCACCATCCTTTACACATCTGTGTGCGTGGACCATGAGACTGACGGCGTCGTCTTCGCGTCTGCTCCAAGGTGTCGACTCACCTCAGTGTCGGTGGTTGTGCGGGACTCCTGCTTGTCCATGTAGGCCTGTAGTTGCTACATGTGCCTCTTCACTGTTTCCAGGATTTGCAGAAGCCTTCTGTTTTCTTGTGTCGCCCCACATCCATGGGCTCCTCGTCTATCACCTGGTGTTCTTTTTTACGATGAGTCTTCTTTTTAAGGGCCACCTCTATTGCCGTTCGGAGAGTATTAGCTCGGCCTACTGCTGACAGGAATGAGTCTGTAAGCTTCTCCATAAGCTCTGACCAGCTGTAAACCTCATCAGGTGGCTGCGTTCAGTGTCCTACCTCGCCTAGAAGGTTACTATCTGTCGTCTTCTGGGACAAAGAATATAGGAACTCAACGTTTGTGGTTCCTTGTTCCAATTTGCTGATCCGTCGCATCCATACTCTGGTCAGGTCGGGCTCTTGCCATCACAGACGTCTATCTTTCTGGCAGTTTTGTCCAAATTGCTAAATTATGTTTTCTCAGCATGGTTGGCAACAAACATATTCACCAAGTGCTGACACTGCTCTCCAGTCATAGCTAACGCGATACTCGCATTAGCCATGTTGTAATTGAGACTGGGGCTGGTTCGCACAGGGGTAAGTCAGTGCAGTTTCCATATTTTAGACATTAAATGTATTTTTGTTCTATGTTTCTCCTAGTGAAGAATTTTATCAGTACCATTGAGTTCATGTTCGAAATTTTTCAAAAGAAAATATACAAAAGTAAAAACACTTTTGCCATTTTGAGGGGTCAAAAGTATTTTTTTGCTGTTGCAAAGATGTTATTTTGCCATTGAACTTGACAGTTTCAACTCCGATAGTTGTAGTGCCCAAACTGATGGTGATAATCCTTTATACATGTTAGGTTGCCTTTTATGATATTAGTTTTAAATATAGAATTTTTTAAATATGTCCATTTGGGGGTTGTTCAAACAAAGACCAAATAAAATGGAGTTAGTTCGACTGTTCAGATTAACCCCACAAAATATCTGGTACATCCAACACTGTTCGGATTCACCCCATCCCATGTTCTCATTAACCCCAAGTGGGGGGTTTGTTTGAACAGTGAAAATCTTCAACATGCTTTTATGACTGTACTTTGTTTTCAATTTCATAATGATGTATGCTAAAAATAGCATCTATTGTTGAATAACTCCAAAAAAAAGTCCCCCAACTTCATCATATAAAAAGTCAAATCATTTTTTTCCAAATTCTGTTCGACCTAGTCCTGGTCTCCCCTACTTCTTTTGTTCCTATAGGCAAGATAGCCAGCTGTGAGATTGAGGTTCAATCCCAGAGTCTTAGAGAACACCTGACTGTTTTGTTGCTATTTAGGTCCCTAGTGCCGCAACGATGGCGTGAAGTAACAACAAGTCTTTTGTGCTATATAATAAGGCACGACTGGTAGGCTGGTTGACAGGGCTAACTCTTCTGTTCATGGCTAGACGTCCTCGCTAGTTCAGAATCTGCTTAATTCTGCTTTACCGTCCAGTCATATCTCTTTTTATCATCCTTAAATGGAAGTAGATATACAATTCATTGGCAGTGATGCTAGCATGGGGATGTGTACTAGGACGTGCATGATTTAATTACTCCCCAAAGTAATTTGCTTGTCACCTAGCACGGCATGTGATTTTTTATGATCATGACATCCTGATAGCTCTCTCGCTGGTCTGGGTCAGTCATAAACCAAACAAACATTGGCCATTTACCGCCAGGCACGAAGGAGCTCTGGCAGTGTAAATGTCATGTGTGTCTTGCCATATGTTTTAAAATCCTGTTTACAACATGGTGCTATATTGTTTTTAAGCAGCTAGAATTAGTGGCTTGCGTAAGCTCTTAGTTTGTTTGACCATTTGTCGGACCTAAGTGGGCTCTTAGAATCTGGTTAGCTCTAACTGAGCCTTTACAATCTGACTTGTACTATTTATATGCATTACATCGCAAACTTGTACCTTCTTTTTTAATGTCAGTAGCTATTCTCGATGGGTTAAAACAATAGTGTGCAAAGTGACATTTTTGGCCTTTAGAATAATAACCAGCTAAGTCACTTTATTCCAAATTTATTCCAAATCGAGATTAAACCAACAGATCAAGTCGACTTAGAACATTGTTATTCTCTTGAAAAGGAGCATATATCAGCATAATTTATGTCCAACACAGGACCAATTCGATTTGACACATTGTTATTCTGGTCTTATATGATCATGGGCTCTGTTTCTGGGACAAAAACGGTGCAAGTGCACTTATCGCATTGTTATTCTGAGATTTGCGTCGACAACACAGGGTAAATGCTTGGACTTGGTTCATTGTTGATCTAGCAACAATCTCTGCATATTCTGTGTTCCTAGAGAAACAATGAGCCAAGTGAACTTGGTGTCTTGTTGATCCCAATTTTGCTTCTGTAAATCATTTTGGAAGGTAAAAAAATACTGTGATAACTTCACTTGATCTACTGTGAAATTCCAATCGCTGTGTGTTTCGTCAGTATAAATCCAAGTCCACATGCTCATAAATGTATTTAGCACGAGTGTAGCTCCAAGCAAAAAGATAAACACAATTTCGCTGTCAAGTCGACTTTACCCATTATTGTTTTAGACCATCGTTATATGTGAATTTGTTGATACAATCTTGGATTTTACACATGTTCATCAGAATCTGATGATTCAAAACTTAGTGTGACATGCGATTCAGAATAAACATTTTGCCGATACACACTCATTAATTTTAAAATAATTTTGTGACTTTTTACGCTAGCTAATATTGTCTCTTTACCGACAAATTCACATAATTACCAACAAGGTGTTAAGTGATGCTTTTATTTGGTTTCATCCAATAAATATATTATTTTCTCAGAATATCTGTCCCCTTGCTTCACAATAATTTTAGGTGTAGGCCTATGTATGAATATAATGTGCTAAAATTGTATTTTGTGATTGTTATTTAGAACAAAGAGGTTACCAACTCTTTTTAATGTTTTTTTTAGAGAAATACATCCATCTATAGGCATATTAATATAAACTGTCAAATTCATACCCCATGCAAGGTGAGCAAAGTCTGTCTAAATTTGTTGGCCATCTTGGATTTTGGGGTCAGAAATGTGTTTTTATACCAAACTGACGTCAGAAATGGACTCCTTGTGGTTGAATTATCCGAAAAAACTGTATCTAATCATATCTATAGCTTTTATATGTCAAAAATATTTTTTAAATAATGGCGGCCTAGATTTTTGCAAGGGACATAGGGGCTAAATTTTTTAAGGGTCAACATAGTTAAAGTGCTACGAATGTTTCTGATCTGTGTATCCTTTATAGCATAATAGATGACATCATTTTGACATCACTTTGATTAGGTATTTCCTAAGGAAATTTATCTCTCATTCCAAACTATTATGCAAAATAATTTCGTTAATGCTGTCAATTATAAGTAGGCCTAATTTAAGCGTATGATTAATATACAGAACAATAGGGTATTTCATCGAACATCACGTCTGAAAAATACGTTTTTTATTTAATTGGATTATGTAAAGAAATACAACCCTCAAAACAGTCAGTGATATTTTTACCTTATTTGCACCGTTTTTTCACTTTGATGAAATTGAGCAATAATTTGTGCGACTGATGAATCCCCCTTGAAACAAAAGACAATGAACCAATGATAGTCTAATGTTGGAGCATCTTCGACGCTGGCCCAACATTCAACCAGCATTGGTTCAACCTTTCATGTTTTCTTGGTCTTTGAAGCTGAATGTACAATAACGCATGCTGTCATAAATATAATAAATTAATAATAAATCATGTAAATTTTTACCCACTTGAAGTTATGACTCGCTACATCTGAAAATTAATTATACTTGTTTCATTTGAGACCAAACATTTGCAAATATTGATGTGTACGCACACAATACTTTTGAATGACAGTGATTTGATCACCTAAAACATTTTCAAAAGGACTATTGTTGTGATCAGCGGGCTAGTATTTAAAAATAAACACTATAGATGAATAATAATTCAAAAGTAGTAGTTGTGTTTTTATGTGATTCAGGAAGAAACCATATATTTCTATGGTAAGTGATAATCACAACCATAAGCACAACCTTTTCGTGTTAAACCTTATATCATCAGTGTAATTGAATCCATGCTTGGGATTGTTGTCAACCAACTGAGAGACAGCTATTGAACTCACGTTTGACTGAGGATTCTATGCCGCTTTCTGGCATTGGGGTTTGGTGTGACTACTTGGTCAGGTATCTTCACTGTTCAGCCCAAAACAAAATGTTGTTTAACTCATCAAGGACCACAACGAGAAATAGACTGTCAAACATTTTCGCCAAGCTAATTTACGCACAAACTCGCTTGATGAACTTCTTCAGTCCAGTACATACAGGCATGTGCCACCAATTCAACTGATGTGTGATTTTGATGTCGGAGACCACATCTGGACACAATTATCTTCACAGTCACCACATCTGGACTGCTTGAAGAATCCGTGATTCCACCCACGAAGTCACATATAATAATTAACCAATATGGAGTCAGAAAATACTAAAATGCACAGTTAGAGACGAACATGCATTTATGCCGAGCAGGTGAACAAACACAGCACCCAAGGATAAGCGGACATTGCTTAACATTGTAAAGGCCAACCCCAGTAACAAGGGTATTAACATGGTCACAGACAAACTACGGCTTGTAAATGATATATCACCCAGACCTAGGAAGTAATGCCAGGACCAGCTTTGACTCAGGCAAACAGGGAATTTACTCGATCAAGGCTGCTATCATGCCAGATCAGGCTTATACCAAGCTCGTGCCTAGACATGGGCCCAGAGGTAGTGGCGGAGGGGGTACACCCGGGTTAAAGGTCCAACCTGGCTAGGTCAACAAACACCATCGAACTAACCAACCGATGAAATGCATCTTGATCTAATGCTTGAGAGCTTAAGAGAATGAAAAGAAGGACATGACTGGACCAGGGCAGAATTAGGCAGAGTACGAAGCAGTATGTAGCGTAAGCTGTAAAGAGGAGATTAGCCTGTCAAGCCATGTCTCGTCATGCCAGAGTTACGACTCTGGGGACCTGTATAGAAAAGCACAGTCAGGTATGTTGCAAGACCAGGAAGGTCGATGATCTCAACACAGTAGTATAGTTTACATCATGTATCACCTCCTCTGCAACTTGAAACGGACAGATGACCAAACATATGCATGAGCAGTAGTGCTATAATAATAAACATTTTCGCGAGATTCTTGAATTCTCAATTTTTTCCTCCTCACGAATTTCGCGAAAATTAAAACCTAGCGAATATTACCAGATCGACAGTATTACGTTTTTTTTTCAGAGTGCTGTGGAGTGGCTGCTGAGGCAGAACAGGGTGATCAGTGATGGAGTTGGTATGTTAGGCGTATCTGTGGGTGATGAGATGTGTCTGCTTACTTCAATGATATGTCCGCAGGTAAGAAAAAATGACCCAAATAAAAATGTAGTATGTTTGTCAATTTTAGGCTACATATAAGCAGGCTCTGTGGAAAAAAATATATTTCTCTGACCACACAAAGAAAACTAGATTGCAGAAGTAGCCCCAGGTATAATTTACTATATTTAAAGCTGCATATTGTAGATTTGTTACAACAATTCAAGTTGAAAATGAATAAAAACAGTAGCATGTGTGTAACAGCTTGTCTTGTTCCCATCATTTCCAAGTGAAAGCAGTGGTTTCCATTGCCGCCTTGGATAATATTACGTTGGTTGATAAGACATATGGTGACGAAGTGTTTCCTGGCCTGGAGTAAAAAGCTGTGAACGCTGAAATATTATATAAACTATGGAGACCAAAGAGTTATTTTCAACTTGAAATCATAATATTTTTCTTGGTTAGATCTTTCCGCTTCATTTTAATACATGTAATGAGTCTACGACCATTATATATGTGTATTTCTTTCAGTGTGTGGACCGTCTTTAGACGTCAATATCTGACGTCTATGGACGTCAGATTCTGACGTATAAAGACGGCCTCCGAGCTGAAAGGGTCAACAAAATTGTAATGGCCACTAGAGGTTCTGTCTTATATTAATGGGCTAATAAAATGGACTAAAATGACTAGTGTAGTGATCAGCAGGCAAAAGGTTAATGGAGTATGATAATGTTAACCTATAAAGTGCTTATCACGTCAATATCAGATAAAATTTAATGTGTCAGAGAAATGTGCATTAAATTTATTAAAACGACTATTGTAGGGATAAAAAATAAAAGATTAAGTAGCAGTAGTAAGAAATGATTGTTTTACGTCCCTTTTGGCACAAATGGGTGACATTAAGTGACATTGTAATACAATAAAAACGTTGTATTCAAATGAGATGAATGATGTACAGATGATGATGTGAGGATGGGGATGATAGGGCATGGTGGGTTATTGAGAGCGTTTTCTTTCGCTCGCCCGATAAGGGGTTCTGGGCATGTCTAAGGGATCTACCCCCAGACATGCCCAAACGACCGGAGACTTTGGTTTCGCTGTTCAATTTAATGCTGAAACTCCGTGGCATTTCGCGCAGCTCCGCTATCCTCAGGTCGGATAGTCCCCAGAGTAAAAAGGCAAAAGGTTAAATGGAGTATGAAACTTTTAACATTTTAAGTGTTTATCACGTCCATATGAAGTAAAATAAAATGTTTCAGAGAAATGTGCATTAAATTTACAAAAATAACCACATTTTGATTCAAATTGTGCACCCACTTGGATCTGCTGGTCGCGTTAGCGGGACACAACTTCAAGTAAGTGAAAAAAAAGATTAGAGAGTCACTTTGCAGCTAAAGAGTCCTATCAGAAACCATTTAGAGTATAGTAGTTTTTAATTTTTTTCAATAGCTGGTTAAAACGCTGTCATTGGGAATGAAATTAGTGTATTTCACTAAAAATTAGGATTTGCAATATATTTAATCTCAATGTAAACGAATATAGGACATTTTCACACACTTAAAGTTGTGGTCACCGTAGCAAAACACAACTTCAAGTGAGGTAAAATCTAAAAAAGATGAATAAGGGGTTTTGTCAAGTTAAAACAAATCCAAAAACTCGGAAGTGGGTGGGTGGGTCAAGCACCAACTCGGATTTGCTTTTTTTGTGCTTTTTTGTTGCTTTTTGTTGTTGTACATGTTTCCAAAAAAAAAAATCGGATATGGGGGTGGGTGGGTGTTGTCTGACCATTTCGATTTTTTCTCGGATTTTTTGATTTTTTTCAACTTGACAAAACCCCTAAGATAAATTGGCGGATATTGTTTTTAAATGTTGCACTCAGTTATCTAAAATTGCGCTTATCATTCAGTTGATACTTTGCATATTATTTTCATTTTTCTCTTCTGTGTCGTCAGTGCAATGAAGTACGTTGATACACATTGGACGAGTCCGGTGGAAGGTACGGTAGCCATGGAAGAATCACTACGCAAGATTGCAGAAGACTACGAAGAAGAGTTTAATAAGACTTTACTACCGGTGAGACTAACACATTGTATTCATTCAGTCGTTTTTATTCTGTTTTGTTGGCAGGATAACTCATAGTGATTGTAAATTCAATACTTGGTCAAACTGAACAAATGTGAGTAATCTTCATCCGCTTGTAGTGGGGTCGCTTAAAGCTGCATAACTGTTTTGTTTATTTTATTCAGACGATTAATCCATGGAGAATGGTGTTTTATTTTTTTATTTTACTGCTCCGGTTACTGAGTTATTAAGGATTTAAGTTTGTTGTTTTTGTATATTGTTGCCCCACCAAAACAAGCCTGATCACAGCGGCGTAAGACATACTGTCTATATAATCAGGACATTAAAAGTACCAAGTGGCAGATAACGGTCATCATAGAAAAAAGAGAGGAAGACTTTTAAAATTATTGTTATTTTTTAAGTGATCATAGATACATTTCACAGTACAACGTGTATTGTCTCATATCAGTTAGACATATCTAGAAGTTATTACTTTGTGTGATATGGATGATATCTGCATGTAATATCATGTTTAATATCGGTACCGGTATGGAGAATGTCGCTCACTTCAAAAATAGAACTCTATTTCGGTAAGGTGCTTTTAAGTGTGGGCCAGCATCAGAGCCTTTGGCCCGCCATTAAGACGCTCTCCCCAGACCGTGAGAAATTGTACTCGGAATTGACATCAAATTCAGTGATGTAAATCATCGTTTTCGCTCTTTGGATTTTCGTGATTTTCTTGAAAAACATTTGTATTTTTTATTAGGTATCTCATAGACATTTCAAAATATAGTCAAAATGCTACTAGACAATATCAGACGTTATTTTATTTTACCGTAAATCATCACATACAGTGATATACATCGCGCTATGCGGTAAAATAAAATAATATTTAAAAACAGCAGACTTTACTGTAACCGATTTGACCCAGTATCCAGCATCTAGATCTGCAGCTGGTTACGAGGGCTTTGTATCTCAGCTAACACGAGGCATTGATCCAATGGCAGAATAATGGCGGCCCATCGTCTGCGGTACTGGCCCAGCAATATGCCGGTTCAGTTCAACGTATGTGTTTGCTACTGGTTTCGTGGTTTCGTGCTGGCCAATGTAACATTATATTGGCCCATAACCTCACCGTTATTACATGAATATTGTACACACACCAAATCACTACTTCATAATACTTGATGGTGTACCGCATGGTGAACTAATTCCGCTACATTTACCCAGTTTTAGTGCATTTATAAGGCCTTTAAAACAATAGCAATGATTGTTTTGGACGTTTTAGGTTATTTTAATCGAAATAAACAAAACAGTTATGCAGCTTTAACAAGACATAACAATGAGTGCGTGAAAATTAAAGGGACAGGTCCAGGCTAAAATCATCACCATCATCCACCAATAAAATATCAATCAGCAACCGTCATTCAGTTTCGGTGTCGAGTACTACACTTGGGCCATTTTATTTTGGCTTCTTAATATGACCATATGATGTATACATATCCATAGACTAGGAATGCAATTTTATTTTTATTTTTCTGTTGCGCATTCACTAGTTAAGCTAGACATAGAGGCAAAATTCCTCATTACTAATTTTGGACAACCATGTCAAAAATAAGAAACACGGGAATTTCGTCTGTATATCCAGCCTAGCTGGTGAATGAGCAGCAGAAAAATTAAAAATTGTTTGCAGTTCTAGTCTATGGACATGCTTACCTGTTTACATCATATGTTTTGTTATGATCTTAGACCTGGGCCAGTCCCTTTAAGCACCCTGAGGGTTTACTCAGCCATGCGATCGCAGCACCAATTATCTGTATATATTTCTCCTGCATTACTAGAAACAACTATTCACTATGGGCTAAATCACTGTCATTTTCTAAAAAAATAAGGTTCACAAAATAAGTGTTTTAAAAGTCTGTTAACCCTTTAACCGCCAAATTATTCAATAAGAATTTTCACCCACTTGAAGTTGCGTCTCGCTGACGCGATCCACAACTTCAAGACAAAATTGAGTTCAATTGTTTTCAAATATTGCTGATTGATGTAACATTTTATCTTTAACATGTTCAAAAGGTGGTACATAATGTGCTAATAAAAAATGAAAACCCGAATATATACGGCACCGGCAGTTAAAGGGTTAATGCATTTTGTACTTTGTCTAAGTAAGTTTTTACTTCTGAGGAGTCTTTCTCCGTTAAATGCTATTCAAATACCTGATCGCGATGGATGTTTCTCACGTTGCTAGTTCACTCACTGTGGTGTATCGGGTGGCAATTCAGTCATGCAGCCAAGACAGAACAATATGAAGTGGTGATGATGGTTTATTGATCAATCTGACAATGTAGGCTAAGCAGAGCTGAACTAAGCTGAGCTGATTTAAGCTGAGCTGAGAAAATGACTTAACTGACTCTAACTTTAGCTGAGCTGACATTAGCTGAACTGACATTAGCTAAACGGACATAAGCTGGTGAATCTGGGAGTACAATATGAATATTTATTAATTTAACATTCTTGATAGCAAAATGACTTATAAGGATGATTTTTAAATCTTACATAAATTCTATAAATAAATAAGAACATGTGGACTGACACTAATTGTGAAAGGATGTGATGACTGTTGCAATTTTAATTTGTAATTTACATGCGCGTACAACAAGCAGGTAATCAAAGTATAATTTATTTAATTTGCATCAGCATACTTTACTCGATGTCACTTACGAACGATTGGCACTTGTCCCGGACGACACACCAAAGAATAAAGTAGGGTTAAATGGGTAGGCATTGCGTCTGCCTAGCAGATGAATGGCTATGTAATAAATGAAAAGAATATCATTAGACACAGCATAGCAATAAGAATATTATGTTTCTCCAGACAAAGGCATAAAACTTGTACAATTTTACAGACACAAATTAAATGTTTCAATTCCACCAATAATTCTTTAAACGTGTTCGATAATCCAACTGATTAACTAGCTGTTATATTACTCATATCGCATATTATTTCTATACACACTGCTTAGCTAAACTTTACTAGCCTGATCACAAATTGGATATTACCTTAGGGGTAACTCAAATGAAGGGACTCTTTCCTGGTCCTGACGCTACCTGAACTTAATGAGCTGCTACACTCCAAGGGCAAACGTCAAATTTGCCAAGCTTGGCAGGGCTCGGCAAGCCTCTTAAATAATACAATGTAATAATCAGCGTCATGAAATATACATAAGTCATCAATAATTTTACCAACAAAATATGGATAAAATATTAATAACAATAATCCAGTCAGCTACCAGGAAGCGCTCCTACGCTATTAATGTTTGCTTTGTTCTGTTATCCCTTCATTATTCAGCACAATTAAATGTGCATCAGCGGAATTATGTCAATTTGAAAAAAGTTTATCAACGGCAGATTCATAACAAATTTGTAAAACGGCAGAATTGTGATAAAATCATGATTCAGCTCTCTAGTATCAATGAAATATGACATCTAAGTTTATAATAATACAACTCATTATGAATAAATATATGTCATATTAAACCATGATTAGGTCTCACTCAGAGAACATCTGATCAGTTTGATGGCCACCGAGATCTGCGATGTGACGCGTAGAGGTCACCTTCGCACAGGCGCTGAGAGTTTGCTAAGCTCAGGACACAACGTGATCATGGGAAAATAACTAACAATCGGTGAAAGAGTATGAATATTAACGCCGCAGATATCCATGACATTGATAATAAGGTAATCGCTATCTGAGGATCACGAAACTTCAAGCAGGCTCAATATCTTTTAAATACGCGGCTAATCCGGCGAGGTTCACAGATGATTAGTTTTAGCTTCATTGTATTCTTAGACCCAAAACACGTGGTTATAAGGACACCTTCATTGTCGCCTTATCTCTTTACCAAAGTTATAGGTAAAAGCAAAATTTAAGGCGATGGCGGACCAAAAATGGCCGCCATTGTCGTCATAGAAAACAATTTGAGAGCCCTGTTACACTAGAATCGCCTGTTACACTTGAGTTAAATGTAATGATCCTATCATGTTGCGAATACTGTTACACATATTTGATTTATTATTTTTGGCATAATTTTTTTTTTTGTAAAATGGGCGCCATATAGTCTTCAGGTCAAATCTGCAATGTCCCTACATCTAAACATCATCACAATGACCTGTACTAGATGCGTACCAAAAATTTATTATTTTCTAATCAAACCCACAATTTAATTTAATTCGGCCATACATTGACACATATCTCCCGGAATAATAACAAGAAACATTTGAGGTATAGGCCTACTTGCCATAGCCTACTGTTAATCATTTTCGACTGTAGGTTTTCATTTGATTCTGTTATGATATTGCTTGATTTATTTGAAATATCTGGTATGCAAAAATGCATGCATTTCTGAGCAAATACATGTTTTACACGTCTATTCGAGCATATTTGAGTATAATGTTGGCCTATCGGCAGTTGGCCCATCGAAAATAAAACAACATTGGTATCACAATTGCCATCTGAATGATTGTAGATAGAGAGGACTAACACACAGTTGCTGCTGGTTTATGTATGGAAAAGAGGACTACTGCAGTGGAAAACCTGTATTTACCAGATTGATGACGCGTATGAAAAAGGTAACTTTTAGATATGTGGACACTGGTCATTTCAGGGGCAGATTTGGCGTTTCACTGACGGGTAGGGGTTGAACTTGACAAAGGAAGATTCCATCGTTGTGCGGTCAAGGGTAATTTGTAAAAATCCGTGGCATTTTGGGCACTGTCATTAGTTCATAGAAAACCCCTAAATAAAATTATGGATTTTTTTGCGCCGATATAGTCTCATAGCGAAAACCATTGCACAGAGTGTGAGAATATTTTTATTTATTGATATATAGCTTCACATTTACTAATCACGGTGAATTATGTTGGTGTGTTTGTCGCTCACCTTGTTGGATAAAAGTTTTATTATAATGATTTTATTGGTTTTCGGTTTTCCATCTGAACGCGACACCTCAGGAACGTCAACCATGAATCTCTCGTGTATGTAGGTATGGAAATATTCTGTGAAGGTCAATAACTTTGACCTGCAATGTTTTTACCTAGCAATTTAATACAATGAATTATTGTGGGGACTCACATAATATTGTTTTCGCCGAGTAGCCATGCAAACGAGTTTTTAGTGACGTACGCCATTAATATTCTATGTTGCGGGTACGGAAATGCAAGTCATCAAACTAATGTTGGGTCATTATTGGTACACCGTCTGCGACGCTAGCCCAACAATGACCCAGCAATGGGTCAATGTCTGGTATCTGCAGGTGGAGCTCTGTTTCTGGGAACACGGCGTTGTAGCAACGTTGAATCATAAATCAACTTTACTAACGTTGATTCAACATCGATTCAACATTACTTTTCCATGTTGGTTGCACGTTTAGATGCAGATAATGTAAGGTGCAAGCATCACTTATGTTGTAAGCAGGAAAAAGAACATTTGTTTCAAATATTACTTATGTCGCAGGCAAATAAAGAACACTAATTGGTTTAAACATTACTTATGTTACCGGCAACTAAACATTACTTATGTTAGAGATGGATAAAGAGCTCTTGGTTCAAACATTTATTGTGTTGCAGGAAGGTAAATAACACTTTGTTCAAACATCACTTATGTTTCAGGCAGATACAGAACATTTGGTTCAAACATTAATAAGTTATGATTTCAAACATTACATATCTTGCAGGCAGGAAAAGAACACTTGGTTCAAACATTACTTTATCCTGGAGCTGGTCATTTACTGGAGCCACCATACAGCCCCCTCTACCGAATGACAATCACACCTTATCCACGTAAGTTGTGTACATGTTAGAATTAAGGTAGGCAGGGATATAGATCGCTACATCTACGGTCGCGTTAGAATAATAGAGAGATTGTCATGTTGTTTCCACATCTGTTCTGGGGCAGTTTATCATTAAACCTAGCGAACAAATATTGACAGAAAACCTGAAATCTAGGCATATATAATGCCATGCGTGGGAATACAAGGGGTTTCCAATTTAGAAGACCTTCTCAGGAAAGACACAACGTTGAAAACATGTTGATTCAACACTGGTCTACTGTCTTTGAATTTGGCCAACGTGAATAAATATTGTGTCCACGTCTCATTTTGCAAACGTGTTTTTGACATGACCACCATATATATGTTCAGCAAATAAAAAAAGACAAAGGAAGCCAACCAAGTCCATTTGTCGAATTTAAAATTATGTATGCACAATGACATTAAAACATGTACCTAGGGAATTGTTTTTTCAAAGCCAGGTAACTATAGGTGTCTTGTTGATGGGCCACCTTTATATTTACCATGTTTCTGCAGCTGTAGATGCAACGGCTTACGGCTTAAAATAGTCGCCTGACGGTAAAGATTGTATCGACAATGTAATATTATATGAAAGTCAAAAAGCTGATAGGTCAAATATGCCTTTATATCACATAGCAGCTTATTATTTATTTTTATTCCAGCCTGCATGTTTTTATGGGGAGGACAAACTGTGGGACATGCCAGAGCACAAGATGATCTTTGGCCTTGCGTCCATCAATTTCTCAGAAGGGAACTCAGTTGAACAACTTGTCAGCCCACACTAAATGAGAATGAATTCAACATTTCACATTTGCATTCCGATAAAACTGATATCCCCAACAAACATGATACGTTGGTGCAGTGCTTGTTCAATGTTGGCCTAGCGTCTGCCATGATTGCCCAACATTAAATCAGAACTGGGCCAACGTCTCGTGTTTACTGTGGTATACCAGTTAGCACAAGTTGATTGTTTTTCATTGCGTTCATTTTTTTTAAATCTCAAACATACATAATCACATACATCACAGGTTTTGTCGCTATAAATCTTTAATAAATTTTATTGTGCTCTTGTCCATCAAGTAGGGTCAATTAATTGTTTGAAAAATATATTGTTACTGGGCCGATGTCTGATGCAAAAAGGACAGTGGTCCAGCCTCAGAACTCAAACAGCGTGTTAGGCTCCTGCTATACTTGATGCAGCTACGTAAGCCTACACTTCTTTAACAGTACACTCGTTCTTGTTTAGACACTGTTAATCGTCGGTCTTCATGCGGCTGATTAATAATGCGATGATAAAAAACAGTTCAGAAAACTGAGAGAATTCCCCTTCTACCAAAGCTGTGGCGAGAGTCTCATAATTTTCCAGATGTTGCCAAAGCTGATCACTGAGGGGAGCTGTGGACATGCAAACACCTATAGCCTGGACCACAGTTCCTATGGTAAATCTGTAGGGCATGTTTTTCGCAGATTTTTCTGTCAATTATGAACCGATTTTCTTGAAATTTTGCACAGGCAATGGGCAAGTCATATCATAACATCGCAAAATTATATTGAATATTGCAAAAGTAAGATCATTTGACATACAATAAAAATTCCAGAATTATTCATAGTTTCCATTTACTACATGTAAAATTGTCTAAATTCCAGAATTAGTCATAATTTCCATTTACTACTGTGTTCTTGGATCATATCCTTCGTGTCTATGTTTCTAGAGGATGTAGCTCGACCTAGAGCCACTCCCATCTGACCTGGATATTTGATACCGTCACAAATGATGTCGACGGCTCCTAGAGAGAGTCGTTGGGCCTTGAGAATTGTGAGTCCATAGACCAGTTTAAATGAGATATATGTACGGCTCACACGTATTTCACTTGACCTCGGACGTTGCGCGTAGAAGGTGCGTGTATTTATAGTGTGAATCCTATGCAATGATAAAAAACGTGTACACTCTCCTCACTTGTATATTCAACTGACCCTCGTAAGTCATTTATTAATTCACCTTTTTAAAGCTTTGATCAGAATGTCTTTCTTCAAGCTCAGCATGTTTGGAGCAGCTATGGCACGTAAATATTTCATAGCATCGTGGTTTTTAGATTTGTAGACAGTTGGCAGTCCTGGCAGTAGCTGCAAACTATTTCAAAGTCGGTGGCATAGAGGTGAACAGGATTGCATTGTAATACGGTGGAATTTAGAGGGGCAAGAAATATGTTGCTGTCTTCCAATATTTGTCCTTTTGATGTTTATTGAACAGCCTTATTAAATGTTCTTCAGACTGCCTGATGATTTTGGATAGGTTGGTGTCAGAGGCGGTTGGAAGGCGGTACAAAGTCAAAAAGTAAACAAACACAGGTGCTTTCCTGCATGAGTGTACGTTTTTTTCCCACAAGCTACGTAACATTAAATTAGCGTTAATATACTTTAATGTGACAATAATAAAATAGAATGATATTCCATTTAAGTGCTGATTATAATTTGGTAGATTTGTCAGAGTGCGATCAATGTTTAAGATGCGTTTGACTTGGACACAGTTGCACAAATTTCTGTTGAACTCCTGCTGAAAATCACACTTGGTGATTGTTCTATACATTCGAGTATTTGCTCAATGCTCTGAGGTGAAAGACGGAATGTGAATGGTCATGTTGGCACCAAAAACCTCTATTTCCTCTCGAAAACATATTGTTTTGAAAACCTGAAATTGGCTATATTTAGCGATGTTTTGTGTTTGTTTGTTTGTTTGTTTGGTATAGCTAGCCCTGAATGAGGCTGCCCGGGCCTTCCAACATTGCTACTCTGGACTCAACCTGGTGAGCTATGGCCAATCTAACATCATCTTCCCTATATTAAATATATTTACTTACATTTATGTGATTCATAAGTTGATATGTGACATATTGGACATAAATTTAGGTGATGTACAACTACAATTCATGGCGATATATTTTGCATCAATCTTTGCGGTGCGACATGAGCGACATCTATGTGAGGAGAATTCGTCCGCAACTGCGCATGCCCAGAGTATAGGGTACATTTAGGGGGTTTATAACCGGATCGATTGATGATATTAAGGGAATCAAGTGAGCGATATTAAAGGAAAAACGAATAAAATTACTTTCATTAGATGTTAGCTGGAGTTATCTTGTGTGGTTTCGGCCGCCGAGGTTGTATTAAAGGCTATTCCATAATTATCTTATATGTAAAACAATCTATTGATGAACATAGTGAAGTTTCAGACAAAATATGACAGGAGATGTTTCTTGTCTGCTGACATTGTATGCGAATGATTCTACAACTCGCCCGTCGATAATATGAACCAAAAAAGTGGTCACCTGAACTCGTTGCCAAACTCCTCTGGGTTGGTGTGGTGTGGAAATTCAAATGGCTACATCCGGCTGAAAAGTGTTTGCCAGCATCATCGTAATCACGATTCGTGACAGGAGGAAGTTGGTAGAAAATCTCCTGAAGCAATTACTTTTAAGTTGCCAAAAACTTTCTCATTTTGTCGACCTATTCTACAGACAACTTGACGTTGTGTCTCACTCTTTCACATCGGTCATCTTTTCCTACCAAGCGCATTATTTCACTGTCTGAATAGCGACCATCATACAATCCAGCCCAACTGAAACACATCAATACAAGGAATTGTTAGGAGTTGGCAACATACTATCTTGTTTTGTGGAATGTATAATACAATTAATTATGAATTTGTTTTTTACTAAGCCAATATACACAAAAAACTAATTCACCACCATTCTAAGAATGACGTGGTATAACGCAAAGCATGTTTAAAACTATATATTCCTGTAAATGTTTTGATTCAATATTACATCTGAAGCTATAGTGGGGCTTATCATAATGTTGGGAGCTAGACGGGTTGTGAAGAAAATTAAATTGTTTTACACCTATAAACTGCCTATCATGAAAAGTTATTTGAATACATTCCTTATTAGTTTTCTCTGATAGTGGAACAGACGCAGACTGACCACTGTCCCTTTTTTGTAGTAGGCCTATTTACAATAAATACATCTGTTATGTGCATAGGTATGTAAATCCATAAAATCCACCCATAGCTGGTAGACGATGATTGAACCAATCACATTTTTAATTAATGCAAGTAAAACGATACATTAAGGACGGAACTTTTCAGCGCAACAAGGTGCTTTTGAAAGCATGACAATTTTAGCATGGAAGTATTTATCATTTCCACACAAGGATAAATTGTGTTTGAAGCTTCAACCACTAAGATGTTCTTACCGTTAACTAGAAGATGGGAGACTAGGGACCATTGTAACCCTTTTGTACATTTGCTAAATTAAAACAAAATGTAGTATAAATATAAAAGGGTACTTTGGGACTGTATAGTAAAAAATTAACAATGGACCACATCGCAAGTGTCCCAGATTTATAACATCACCATGCTCCTAAAGTATGTGGTGTGTCATAAATGTGGTTCAAATTGATCTCATATGCTTAACTGTCAAACGTTACCCACAAGTGTATGGTCATGACGGAGAATTCATCAATCTATGAATGGAATAGTATTGGGGGTGTTCGCAATAAATAATACGAAATACTATGATGTTTCAAAATAATTTTATTAAGGAGCTTGATGCCAGATGCTTTCATGTTTGTGTTGAAACAGAGTGTGAATCCTCATGCAAACAAGAAATCTAGAAAAGAAGTCACAAAAAACCCCTCTAGCTGGGATTCGCTACAATGGTCCCTGTACCAATGAACCCCAGTCTGCCCTATCAATGTTTTGTCAAGGGGGAACCGAGAGCAAACCCCACTCAAACAGCTCTGGAATAAACCCTGGCTGTGGCGAATAATCGTGATATTTTCAGTTTGTTATTTAATAAATGTTTTGCTACCGATGACATGATTCACCTGATAAACATATGCATGTAAATAGCATATACTTATTCAACAATCCCTTTTCGGGCATTATTACTATTTTAGCACTTTCCTGATGTTGTTGGCCTATTCATGGTGATTTCATATTTCATTTGTATCTAATGATGGCCGCCCAGTTGATCAAATTACCTTTTTACGATTTTTATCCACCATCCATAATATGTATTGCAGTATAATGTTACTTTATTTAATAATATTTTAACATGTTAATCATGTTGATATTGCATTTTTCATTATAAAGCACAACATTATTGGCCCACGTTGTATATTTGACGATTATTTACAGCTTTCCTTTAACATGTTAATATTTACAATTAGTAACATGTTGCTATGTGCATGACTGAATTCTATTTCAAGTTTAACTCTTCTTTGCTAAGACGTATTCATCGAACTGAAATTTAGGCGCAGCATAATGATCCAACTTGACTTACAATTATAGAAACCTGATGGCTTTCAACATGTGATTATATCCTGGCATGACACTAAGATCATGTCAATGTCCAATATTATATTGGCTGTTGGGTAGGCCCTAATAACATGTGTGTAAAACTTACCCAAATCCACATAGCGCAGTCTCCATATGGATCACAGTTGAAATTTATCGTTCACTTTAATATTTTTGATTTGGAAAGAATACTTGGTGAAGCATGGTCTGTGTAATTAATAGGGCCCACATTATTGTAAGCCCCAGGCCTACTGGATTCTGGGACCAGAATAAGTGGGACATCTTTCTTATTTGATGTTATTTGACGTAGCCACTTTTGTAATGTCAAAATAATCTTTGAAATATTCAACATTATACATATTGATAGTGGGCCAAATTCTATATTTCCGAATAACAAAACAAACGGCCCACTTCTCCATGTACGCGGATCTACTTGTGTCAACCTTAATTATGTAAAATAATCGTTATAATATATATCATCGTGTAATCATCAATTTAAATTTCAAAGCGTTTTCAGTTTAGTAGACTTACATCAGCAGCAAATAACTTAATCGTGGTTGTGTTTTTATTCGTGGCAATTCATGAACAAATGGCAACAAAATATTGTCTGTCTCATTAAATAGCTGTCTCATTCAGCCCCGATCTCCTCTAGCTGGTCCAACTGTGTTACAGCTTTTGGGCAACTGGGACTTTCAGTATCGGGACAAAATGTTGCTTGACAACTGGGATAGTTAGACCGGGTATCCAAAACATACTTTCTCCATACATTATTAAATATTAGCATATCATTGCCTTTTTGGCTTGGTTTACAGTAGCATCAGTTGTAAACATTCTTGCACAAATATCAGTCAGAGTCGCTTAGCATGACCTCTCTCACCCAGGCACCAACACCCCTTTTACTGGGTAAGTTTTTCCTGGGCCTGCTTGACCAGTAATATAAGCATATTGTGACAGCCAATGCAATAATTTCTTGACCTTATTATGTCTCCCCTCTACAGAGGTGGAAACATATTGGTTTACCTGTGACCGCTCAGCCTGTCTGTGTGTCTGTGAGTGTCCCTTTCATTCGGTCCAGCGATTTCTATAATACAGGCGGTCAAACATGCGACGTTGACAGCTTTGGTTCAAAGCATCGTGCTGGTATAGTCTATGCTGCACAAGCCCACCATTGACCCAGCAATATGTCCAGCACCGGCGACGCTGGCCCAACATTTAACAGACATTGGATCAGTGGACACATCACCGCCAACAGAAAGCACTGTCCAGTGTTGAATGATTGATGGCCAGAGTCGACGACGGTGGACCAGCGTTAAACCGCCATTGGGTTGAACAGTCGTGTTTGCTGGGCATTGTGTTGTAGAGTTTACAAAAACGGTGAATCTTCCAGTTGATTCTAAACATATCAAGAAGGCATTAGTCGGGATGACGTCTGTCAGCATGTGAACAAGGCAATTTTGTGGCTTCAAATCAATAAAAACGACGTAATAACATTGTAATCAATAACATTGTAACAACAAATCTAGCCTCCAGAAAATCGAATTTTTTTCCAGTATTGAAAAATACTATCGCAATTTTTTTTTGCGGTATTTCAAAACAAAAAAGCACCAGATTGGGATGGCATTAGATCAAAGTTAAATTCCTTCCATACTAGTATACAATATGGCAAAAACGGGGGGGGGGGGCTTGGGAGAGTTGGGCCACATATTATATTTTGACACCGTTTTTTTTTTTGCAAAGTACAGACAATGCCAAGCAATCTAAAATTTATTTTATTTTATAAGCATTATGCAGCATAGGAGAACAAATGTGAAAAATATGTTCTCCTGACCCAACTCTCACAAGGAGTGGGGAGACATGGGTCATGTTCGAGAAGACCTAGGCCATGCCTGGGAGAGTTTGGTCACATAGAGTTTGTCGGTACAGATCGATACGTCAAAATAGACACAACACAAGAATACAACAGGAACAATTTAAGCATGAACATCTTGATCAATATAGTCATGGATAAAACAAATTATCGTTGCATAGCTCAACTCTCCCACATAGTGGCCCAACTCTCCCTATGTGGCTGAATTGGGCCATAACCCATTTTCAAGGAACATGGCCCAACTCTCCTATAGTGTCCCAACTTTACCACATTTGACTGTCCCTACTCTCCCTATATCCGCCATTTTTGTTAAAATCAAAATCATAGAATGTTTTTTTTACGATATTGATTCCTTAAATGCTTTGATGGCAGAGAAGTATCATAGGTATATTACACACCACAAAAGAGCATTCTACTCGGTACTATTTGTATGCTAACAAATTGCATACCTTCGAATCAATTGTTTACAATTTTTCAAAATATCTTGATTTCTTGACACAAAATCGTCACTGAATATGGGTTCGATATGAATGAATATTGCTTTACGTTGCTTTCTGCGCAATCATGGCAATATCGCTACAGAAGGAAGCCCGAAGCCAGTACTATGACCTACTCTTATTTCGAATGACTTCAAGGGTTCTTTATTATAGTGTACAGTACAATAGGCAGCACTGTACACTCCATTCCTTTGAACAGTTTGGAGCACTGTATATGCACAACCACGATGACAAATATCCGCCCGGACCGGACCGGGATTCGAACCTGGTACCCCCTGGTTACAAGCTCCAGTCGACACGAATGAGCTATCGGGGCCGGCAACATGGGCTCGATAAGCTGGTCATCGAACTATAGGTAATGTATAATTGATTCGCCAGACGGCAGCACCTGGTCATAATGATTCACGTTACTGTGATATCTCTGTGACCCAACTCTTCCAAGCCTCCCCTGTTAGGCATTCAGCAAACGACATTTGGACAATCTACTTTAACATCAAGCATGGATTAGTACATCCCACTGAAAAAGTGCAATGGTAAGCACCACCTTCCCTGGTTAACATTGAAAATTGGGGAAATGATTCGGAAAAGAAACAAAATTCACACAAAATCAAAGAAATTAACCAATTTTAACTAAAATAAAACGTCTTCGGCACCCAAATTTTTTCTGAAAGTATTAGCACACCAAATTTCTTCTTCTCTAAATGATGTATACTTTCTCCACACCTTTCTGCTTTTCGTCGAGGCCATTGCTGTCCGGACACCTTGCTCGGTCAATTGGTACACTGGCAAAAAGACTTTCTTGCCAAAAAGGAGATCGGAGCTCTTCTAATGGATCTGAGCAAGGCGTTCGACTGTATGCCTCACGAACTGCTGGCGTCAAAACTGGAAGCCTATGGTGTTCAGCCGAAATCTTCTAAATTTATTTTATCCTGTCTTTCCAACAGACAACAGCGTGTCCGTGTCGGCGAAAAGTGCAGCTCATGGCAAACCACCAGCAAAGGAGTCCCACAAGGATCTGTTCTCGGTCCTATGCTTTTCAATGTTTTTGTTAATGATCTATTTTATTTTGTCAAAACTGTCCTGCTTACAAATTATGCAGATGATAACACTCTTTCCTATGCAAATATAATTTCCAAATTATAAAATTACACCTGCAAAGGGAAGCAGAAAAATGCATCTGGTGGTTTGCTATAAACTGCATGAAAGCCAATCCGGACAAATTTCAAGCTATTTTCTTAAATTGCGAGAGTGAGGGCAGTCATTGTCTTTACGTAAATGGTTGCTCCATTGAGCAAAGCAAAGAAGTAATACTGCTGGGGGTGAGGCTGGACAATCGGCTAATTTTTAATCACCATATCAACGAATCATGTAAAAAGACAGGCAGACACGTAAATGCTCTGAAGCGACTATGCCATCACATCTTGAGCAATTTCCAGCAATATGGCACCATTGCTCAGTATCAAATACTAAAAAATTAGAAAAAATCCAAGAACGGGCTCTGCGGTATGTCACAAGCGACTATAATGCCGATTACAAATCTTTGTTGTGTCAGACTAGCTTGCCTTCCCTGGAAGAGGGACGACGACAACAAATAGCTATTCAGACCTTCAAAATTGTAAATAACCTTTTGCCACCTTCAGAATCTAATCACACCGCGGAAATGTACTCGAATTCTTAGAAATTCTGTGAAAACCCTAGAAATACCTTTTTACAATAGAGTTAGACACGGAACAAATTCATTTTCATTCTTGGCCCCAAAGATCTGGAACAATCTACCAGAGGAAATTCGTACACTATCTGATCTTCCCTCTTTCAGGAAAGCCATAGCTACTGGCCTGTACACAATAATAGATTAGAACTTAACTTTTTCAAAATGTTTGTTTATTCATCAACACCTCCGTTTGTCCAGACTCCAGCTCCCTGCAGTGTGTCTTCTGTTGTGTTTGTAGTGCGCATGCACATAATTATAAACTAAATTGATATAATAGTGTGTCTTTTGTTGTATCACCTTACAACTTTTCATATCTTTTAAGTCTTATATTTTAACTTTTATATTGTTACTTAGTGCAAATGCGCTTTTGTATAACCATTATATAATTTCACCTAAGCTCCAGATATCTGCAGAACCGAGTCAGCCAAACTACCTGTTTTAGATGTTTTGCTAAGTCATGTTTTATATCACAAGTCGCTGAAATAACTGTTGTTAGCTAATGTTTTACTGTATACAGTAAATGAAAACTTATCTTATCTAAAGGGCCTGTCACACCGTTGCGATCAGCGTCAACGATAGCGTAACGCACGGAAAAATGTTAAAAACTATTGAAAACGCTGGCGATTGATGGACTCGCATGATCCTGAACGATTGTCTTGCGTTCATAAGTTTACGAGTAGCGTTAGAGTAACGCGATTGACGACTGAAGAACGCACATCACATAATCCGTGATTCTATCGCCAGTGATCACCAGCGACTGCCAGCGTGGGAGTAGCGCATGCGTAACGCATGTATAACGCACTTGACGACTAGGGTGCGACTGCCGACGTGCGCTCGACGTTCCACAACGCACAGTTGCGATCAAATGATTTTTCTTTGGTTTTAGTAGATTTCTAGCGGTAAATTTTTCCTTTTAATATGTTGAGCCATGCGAAAATATATTGAATTTTCAAAGAGTTTAGAAGTGTTTGGTATAAGTTATTTTGAATTAGACATTGTCTCGTGTTAAAAGCCTATTTTTCATAGAAGATTTTAAACATCTCATATTATTTTTGATCAGCTGATTAGATATGTTGTCTATCATTACCAATAATTTATAACTGTATTTGTTTAAGTGGTTCACCAGGAAGTGTAATACATATATATGTATAGATGTCTATTATGATTTAAAAGCCATATAGTACAGCGATTGAGTAACGCTCTCCTAACGTGTACAACGATCGAGTAACGTTACTCTAGCGTGTACAGCGCTTGAGTAACGTTCCCCTAGCGTGTACAACGATCGAGTAACGCTTCTCTAGCGTCTCCTCTTAAACGCTGGTGTGCGTTGAAAGTTTTGAACCTGTTCAAAACTCTCAGTGTTCATCAGCGTTCATCTGCAATCAACAACGATCGCTAAACGCACACGGCGATGGCAGAACGATGGGCTAGCGATGGTCAGCGTTCGCCAGCGTTCAGCTGATTTTTTCGTGCGCTACGCGATCGTTGAGGCTGATCGCCAAGGTGTGACAGGCCCTTAAGAGAGGTTAGATCCAATCCGAGTAGCGTCAATTAGGCAGTATGTAAGCATGCAGGCAAATACTTTCCTGAGACAGCAACAAACAAAACATGGGAATGACTGCGGCGTCCAGTAAGACAGTAGTTACATAAGCTAATTAGCACTTCAGAAAATTAGTAAAAATATAAACATTGCCGTTGATAATAAAAAAAAATAAAAGAATACAACAATATTTTAAATTTTTGAATCAAATAATAATTTGTAACAATGCACAGCAGTGCATAGCGTTATCAACTTGTTAACGTCTGCGTTTGATCCACCTGCCGCGTGCCCCACCCTAACACCACCCCCATGTGCAGCGTGACGCGACGCGGAGGGACGCATCTCCCTAACAAGTGTGACAGGGGTGTGCGTCGCTCACTCATAATTGTGCGCCCCCACTGTCTGTAGTGTACATGGCGACTTACATCATATTATCCTGATCATTGGATCTGTTAGACCTAGTTGATGTACCATTTCACCACCCCGAGAAGCATACATCACTTCAAACGTTTTTGCGCTGGTGATTTTTTTGTATCATCGTATATAATTGTCATCCCTATCCCACCAGGTGAGCCTACTCATTCACACCTGAGTGAAATAAAGCACGCGGGGGCACAACATTTACACATCAATGTCCAAGCGTGGAGAGAGGAGAAACATTTTATTTCGCTGAAAATCCTGCACCAAGCGAGTCTTAGGGGAAGGGCGGGCATAAGGTGCCACTTAACGTTTCTATGCTATTTAAGAAGAATATTCGAACTATTTTAAAACCAATGACTGTTCTATGTAGGCTACATGCAATGTAGATACATATAGCAGACACTCTTTATGTTTCAGGGATACCTTATTTTAATTATAAGCCGAATAGCTTTGCTCCCAAAGTGACCCCCTTTGCCCAATAGCTTGGGCAAAGGGGACCAGCGCATTGGGCAAAGGGGGCCACCAACACTTTAGGAATTTTTTTTTGATACACAAGTGTGTACACCGAAGTGAGCTTAATAAAAAAAATATGAAAAAACCCTTTCATTTGATGTATATGGTGACATTCTTTGTTGTACATAATTCTAATAATATACTAAATACTTTCGTTCACTAGGATTACTTTGTGAAACATGCACCCATTGAAATTTAGCAGACAAAGGGGGCCATGCTGTATGGTCTTTGTATTGAAATGGCCTGGCCCCCTTTGCCCTGACCCCCTTTGCCCAAGGGGTAGAGGTGGGGAACTAAATGTTTTATCTCTCACCAAAGTCCCCCTGACTGAATTAACGATTAGAAAACAAAAGCAATATAACGTACCACACAAAACAATGGATTTTCAGAAGAAATCACGTAAATTAATCAAGAGATTCATACATATATATGAGGTTATATTTATAAGATTGTTGCCATAAACCCCCCATCGTCTATTATTTTATCTACGATATGTATGAGATGTATATTTATGTTTTTTGTATGCACATAGTCACAATTCATAGCTCATTAATAATTGAAATATCATTGATGGCCCGCTTTGCCCACCGGCCTCCTTTGCCCGCCTCTCCCCTCAACTAGCAAGGCAGGCATGCAGCGGCTAATTGCAAAGTTATACACTTTATCCATTTCATCACGTCCCACACTTCCCGTCTTTTTTCATAAATACATTTTTTTAAAGGGATTGGCCTTTTTGCAATTAACATGCATATAGATTGTTTCAGAACAATTGTGTGTTCATAGTTCAAGAGCTCTTTAATTTCTAGGTGGAATGTCTCTCAACGTTCACAGTCAAAAACATACACAAAACATTTATAACGTTCACATTGAAAACATGCAATTAACATAACGTTCATAGTAAAAAAATATCCAAATAACACAACGTTCACAGTGAAAAACATCCAATTAACATAACGTTCACAGTGAAAAAACATCCAAATAACATAACGTTTACAGAGAAAAACATCCAATTAACATAACGTTCACAGTGAAACAACATCTAAATAGCATAACGTTCACAGTGAAAAATATCCAAATAACATAACGTTAACAGTGAAAAACATCCAAATAAGATAATGTTAACAGTGAAAAACTTCAAATTAACATAACGTGCACTGTGAAAAACATCCGATTAACATAACGTTAACAGTGAAAAACATCCAAGAAATATAACGTCAGTGTGTGGTTTGTCCAGTATCCATGAACGAGAGCAACACAAATATGTTTAATTATAGCATTGACTGGTGCAAAGCCTTACATTCGCTGTATTGAGATACATTATGCCATTTTCTATGGAAATGTCATGCTCAGAGGTACAAACTGGGCACCTAACAGGCTTGAATTATCAAATCTTCACAAACCAACAATTCTCACGTTACTACTGATTCATCACAGGGATGGTGAGGTGGATTTTGACCGATACATTTTACAAACATGCCTACCTCATAGCTGTATTTTTATGAACTAACACGTGCAGGTAATAACCACACATTTCAAAATCATGTCATGGGCAGCTAGTATACAAATTTATTTCTGTATAGTGCGTAAACTGCAGTTAAGTGTTATTGTTACGCAAAATAGGACGTTATGGTGCTCATTATCGTGGAGCCTGCCTACTAGAATTTGTTCGGGCAATTTGTATGCTTTGTCAAAATAAAATATTCCATTTCATATAATACATTTGATCGTATTATATAACCACACAATTTTCATTCACGTTGAGCTTTGCATTGCTGGCACAATGTACATCGTGATTGAAAATAACCTGATATACTCTAAGATGTAAATAGTTAAGGGATAATTGATATAAACGAGGGCATTGTAATTATACAAAAAATACCATACTGTTATTTAATGCTTTCGAATATCTAACATTTGTTTCGGCCTATATATAATGGTTGAAAATGCGATTAAATGTCTTCTGTAAAAACTATCCTGGTCCGAAACCAGCCAGATTCAATATCACTAAATAAGTAAGCACCAGTCAAAGTCTGCTCTTTTATTTATATTTCATTTTGCCAACAGCTAGGTCCAACTCAATAGCTAATTCACTTTGCAAAAAACCGTTGATAACCTCTAAAGTATACACCAGAATATACTATATTATATTAAAAGATTACCTTTTACAGGCATGTAAATTATATAATTCTATACATGGAACAACATAATACCACGTGTGTCTGGTATATCCCTGTTTTAACCATTCTGATAGTATTGGAGTACCTTCTAAGTCCACGATTGTTGGTACAGATAGTCTAGATAAGTCAAACCACATTCCCGAGCTCAATTCAAAACTGATTATGTCTGACATTGCCAGAATTCGAGCAATGTATTAGTGTAGCCTACTAGTATAGTCGATGTATCACTCTCTTACCACTCCTTTACAGTTCAAAGTCGAGCCGAATAAGCCACCGAGAAAGGCCTTTTAGACTTGGGTGTTTTTTTACAAACTCCACCCATTATGCCTTAAGTCGACCAGTAGGACTAAAGTCCCGTAGAAGAGCAATGGCCCATAGGACCAAGGCCCGTAAGACCACTGGTTCATTAAAACAAATGACACGTAGGACAAACGATCTGTAACCAGGTTGAAAACCTTTTATTTAATGTTGATGCTCTTCAGGTACACGTTTCAAAGAGTTTGTGCACATACACTGCCTATTATTCCAATAAAATCATTAAGAAACACCCAGCCATCTCCTTACTTTATAGTGCTGGCGATTCCAGCAAACACACACAAAACCTTCAAAACTTACAATGCTACAACCGGGCATCAATATGGGTAGATTATAATTATAACGGAATGGTTTGTGTATTTCGGAATAAATGAAAATTTAATAATATTAACTCATTTTGTCTATGACGAGCTATCTCGGTAAACAAACCCACCAACATGTAACAATAACTATTCGGATAATGTCATATGACCAATATGGATAATGAATTAAATATTAAACAATCAAATATTTCAATAGATGTAGGGATTATTTTATTTCAACTTACGACCTTGCCATGATATTCTGATTGGATAAACATTTTATTTTTTCTCATGTGTATGAGTCGCGGCTGATAAAATAGAATAAACGTGATGCTTTTAACATCATTCAAGCTTATTCCATATTATTGTTTAATACTCGACAACATTTAGTAAATTCAGCGCATAATTACAGATGACTTAGTATGTTTCAGATTGGGAACTATGGGATATCTAGAAAAATGATGATTATCAAAATAACAGATGAGTTTAAACTTAGATGGGACAATATGAATTTATTTTATAAAAATATTGACTACTAATTTTTGTTGTCAATACAATTAATTTATTATAAATATATAGGCTTCTATTCTTGCAATAAACCTTATTGTGTATTTCATTATCTCAAATAGAATCTTGTTACATATTACAAAAGCTTATATTGGATTTTTTTTAAACGCGACAACTGAAAATTTTTGCACCAACTAATACTCGCAGAAAATGGAGTTCTCCAAAAGGTACCATTTGTTGAGATATAAGCACTTATCCTCTTCCACTTGCTCAGCTTTAGGCGATCAAATGGTTAAACAAGATTCATACAAGCATCATTTAAATTTAACTGAAACGTCAATAAAAAAATTCGGTTTACCAACATGTTTCAGGTGACTGTTAAAACAACTGTGTCGTCTATCTTCAATGATATGTACTCCCCGGAGTATTGACCAAGACAGTTGATGCGAAACACGCATTATATTGATAATTGTGCTCAGCGAATCTCGACGACTATCTTAATTTACTACCATCATGAATAAAAATAAATGCCTTTTTTAACAACAAAGATACGTAAGCTTTACTTTATTAACCACACGACAATAAAACTACATATTTGTTGTAAATACACTAAAACATATAATAGTACAGAACATAAAACATAACATATTAAATAATAGCACAATTAATAACGCATTAATTAGAACTCTTTAAGAGTAATATAATAAATTATAAGTTAACATAATTTAATGTAATATTAGATATAACCCACATTTATTACCAGCTAAATAAAATGACGCATACGTCTGCACAGTCTGCATCGTGAATAAAATATATATGAATCAGCCAAATAAATACAATCAATTCTAGTATAAATAACTAAAGGTGATCAACGGTGAAAATATCATAAACGCATATATACACAGTTTTATATTCTAATGATTAATTGGAATAATATCAACACTCCACAACATACATATAATAATAATTAGACTTTAAATGCCCTAATGGTTAAGGACAGAAACATTTATATTCAATTATGTTTTGTTCTTGACAATTGTGGACTTTATCATAAATACTGATTTTTACAATAAAAATGTTATGACTGATATATATATGATTACAATAAAAATGTTATGTCCGATAGATGTATATATTTTTTTTCAATTTTAAGGTTAACGGCGATAGTAATTCTATTCAATTATGTTTTTTTCTTGGGAAATTTGGGATTTATCATAAGTGATAAAGATTATGTTGAAAATGTTTTATAGAATAGATATCATCATGTGTATACACGAGATATAAAATCATTGTTAATTATGTAGTGAGCAACAGCTGAAGTAAGAATAATACAAAAATAATACCAACATATATGCTTGAAATAAATGACATCATCTAAATAAATCCTTTACTCCATTAATGATTAAAAATAATGTACACGCAAATTAGATTTATAAGCAATTAAAGTGAGAATAATACAAAATAACACAACATTATATGCTTGACAGAAAAACACCTAAATAAGTCTTTAAACCATCAATGATTAATAGTAACATATGTACAAATTAGATTTAATAATATAAGTATGTGTATATATATATGTATATGTACGCCTTACTTTGTTATCCTCACACAACAATAAGACCACATATGTGTTTTTAATATTTTAAAGCACATACTAATACAAAAAATAATATCCTAATGAACAACAGCACAATTATTTATACAATAAATAAAACCATTGAAGATAGCTAATAGATAAGGATAGTTCTAAAGATATTATATGTCACTCGAACGTTAAAATGTGGAAAAAAGTTATGACGAAGTCGGAATATTGTATTATCATGGCATACTAAGATATTAATAATAGACGATGTGATACAGCTGAACGTCATTATACGGCATTTTTATGTCAGGATATAGTATGCTAAAATTATAAGGATATGAGACTTTAACGTCATAATATGGTATTATAATGTTAAGATATGGTCATTAACACCACAAAATACATTTAAATTTTAACATATGCCATGTTGATTATATGATAAAACATTATAAGATCAGAATAGAATACATTCAATATATGACATTGCAATGCCACACTGTGATTATATTACTGTATCCTCCAATCCTTCGCCATTTAATGAGATGTTATGATGCTAATTAATTAGGCATATGTACAGCACCACCCCCATCTCCCACTTTTCAAGGCATGGATCGGTCCTATACATAATGTTATTATAATGTCATATTTTGATATAATATTGCTATCACTTACATTATTATGCCACATCCTGACATTAGAGTGCCATATTCTGACATACCGGGACCTAAATCCAGCCTCCACGGTTCAAGGTAACGTGTGTACTGCATAACTATGATAAATACTAACGTTTTCTTAATTTCTGGTTATTATGATCCCATGATGTTCTTCCATTTGCTTTTAGCATAGACTAAGAAATAGCAATCTACTCATGAACCAATTAATGAGTGACTCAGTATGTTACACGGAAGGCTCAACTAAGCATTCCCGTTATTCAGCTGTGATAATTAGCAAATCATAAGGCGGCCATCTTATGCAAATTAACATTTTTCTATTATCATAGACTAGCACAGTATTGTAAATTTCAATCCTGATTATTTTGAAAACTCAGACATATTTCTATATTCATATTTTTTCAAAGTAACCATGCATGTCGTGATATTCAGCATATTATATGGCAGCCATCTTAGATTTGCGCAAATAAGGTTTGGTTATTACATAGCTTAATACATAGAGTTTTCGAATGTGACTATGCTTATTTTGATACGTTAGTCATTTGCTCGAAAGTTATGAGGCATAATGTTATAATTGGCAAATCATATGACGGCCATATGGAATTTATGTCAATTAGGCCTCCTATGAAGGAATGGCTTGCCCCTTCCTCTAAAAATATCACAAAGCTTATTAAAAGGAGTCCCTGTGCCAGCTTTTGTGGGTTTATACTAAAATACACACCTTGGACTAAACGTGATTTTGTCCTGAAATTTGGAAAAGGCCGCTTTTGGCCTTTTTTATGCTTTTAAAAAGGTACCCCTGTCCAGATTTAGTCTGAAGATGATAGGCTTTAATTTGGTACCATGAAATCTAATTATTATAAAAGTTACACAAAAAATATGGCAGACTCAGCTCACAGATTAATAATAAATATTCAAATTTTACGCAAATTATTATCGACATTACACTGGACGATATATATCTAAAAAATAAAATAATACGCTTTAATCGTTACAATGATTTAATTGTATATACTGTAGATGTGGTAATATTCCGGAGGTTTTAATTTTCGCGAAATTCGAGTGGAGGACAAATTCGCAAATTCAAGAAACTCACGAAAATTATTACTATGATAGCGCCACTAAAGAAAAATCAGAAATTCGCGAAAATTAAAACACACGAAAATTACCAGATCTGCAGTATATATCAGTGAACGATTAAAACAAAATTCATATTCCTTTCTCTTGAGAAATTTTAGATTTATCATAAATAATGATGGTTATGCTAAAAATATTATGTCAAATAGATATAGTCAAGTGTATGCATCAGATATAAAATCATCGTTAATTATGTACTAAGCAACATCAAATATCAAGAATGAAATAAACATCATTCAAAAAATTATACGCTTGAAATAAATAAAATCAGCTAAGTAAATCACTAAAGTTATCAATGATTTAATAATGGTGTCGGGATTAGCACTGAAGTGGTTAACATTACTGTGATTATTTGTGAACGATATATATACACACAAATTAATCATTGACAATTATATTGAAGTATATATTTTTGTAAAAGTAAAGTTAACCCTTGTCATGCTACGCCCGTATATATACCCTTTCAAGCAGATTTAAGCTAGATAATATGTCACTGTAATGGATAATATAGTTTGTGGTAGATGTTCAGTCACTCACATAACTCAATTTAGAAGATGTATATTTAAAAAAAATATAACTATTTTTCGTCATTTGAAGCAATACAATACAAACAATACAGCAAGAAAGGGGTTAAAATATTTGGGTTGTGCCAAGCATTTCAAAATTCAGTATTGATATACGGAGAAAAGAGATGTATATATCGTATTGATTGGCAAGATGTACATAAATATATAATCGCACAATTCTTTGTTTGATGCATTTGCTAACTGTATTACCAGCACTAAAACCAAACAGATGCGAAAGGGTATTTCTAAGGTAACCGGACAAGATACTTTAAAGGTGATTTTAATATTACGTCGATTGTTTGCGGACAAATCACTTGCTTTATTTGACTTTGCCAAAGAAATATATGCTTGAATTAGCATGTAGATTGATATCGAAATCAAGAAACAATCTGACAAACAAATAATATATAATAGAAGATGAATCGTTCCCTTTACACCACACCCTGCTACTGAACACAGGTAATCAGAACGATAAGTATCTCGGTAGAGAATTCGCTCAATCATATTAACAGAATAGGTGCTGCAAATGAGCAACCACGCAATTGCTGAAAATACAGCCGTCCACCGCAGACATAAACATTGGTGTTTAAAAGGATAAATGATTTGAAGAGATACAAATATCAACAAAGTAGTCTTATATATCATGTTAGATACCAGCGATATGTACAAAAGACTATTTAGGAAAAGACAGATATGGCTTGTTGTCCATATAGAAATATTGACACCAGTAACGTCTGCCACTAATATCCCTAGCGCATATATCGAACTTACTACAACAGCTCCTGACTGATTCAGAAGAAGAATAGTGAAATATCGTTTCTTACTTGTAAGCTGTTTTCGTATGAGCCACACAGATATAATATGTTTTGTAAACAAAACCACAGCTGCCAAAACTGAAAATGTTGTAATACAGTATGCGAGTATCTGCTCTGTTTTTATATTGAAAATCCCAAAACAATTTATTGTTTTTAAAAATGATGTGCATTTGATATGCTTTGACATAACGCAACATATCAGTGCTTCTGATACTTTTACTTCCAACTGTTTTGAGAAAGCTGATGAAAATTGTATGTTTATTTTTGTTCGGTAATATACATATTGCATATCTATCAAAGATTTTACATTGTGTTGAAAGGCGTTTATTACAATATAATTTAGTGGGTTCCCTTTCAATGCAAGAAAAACTATTTTGTCGAGTAACACATTTTTAATCACTGAGATTAGATTGAAGGATAAGTCCAGGAAAACGACGTTTTTAAATATCCTGATTTCAAGGAAGTTGATATTTGCAATTTTATTATCACTAAAATCTGATATTACAATGAACGAATTTAGAATTAAATCATTTTCCTGAATATGTACTTTATTTATATCGCAAAATGATACATTAAAAAAAACTAACCCTATTAAATGTATAAGATTTATATTAAAAATCTTTTGCACACCCTCCATAACAAATCCTTTGAAGTGGTTAATCTGAGAGGACAATACGTCAAGCGAGTTATTGACCTCACAAGAGAGACTGTAGCCATCACAGTGACAGCTGTCAGGACATTTGTTACATCCCACTTCATCATCCATAGAATACAAACAGTTTAAGTTGTCATCACATATTTCATCAATACCTACACATCGATTCTCTCCTCGACATTTCAAAAATCCAGGACAAGATAAAAGGGGGCAAAAAAATTCATCACCACCATATTTACAGTCATATTGACCGTCACAAACGGCGGATATAGGAATGCAGTAGGATTCGGAACATTTGAACATACCAGGACAGGCAAACCAATGACATGAATTGTATACATCGTTTGCTGTTGCTATGGCACCATAACTCGCATTGATTCCAATTTTACACTTCTCCATCAAACGTGTGTCGTGTTCTTTCGTACACAAAACTGAATCAGACATTACTCTTTTGGAGTGATAGTTAGAAACATCAGTTGCCCCCTTTTGTCTGCATTTTATATAGTACCGGTCCATTGACTTTGTGTACTTTACTTTTTTTTTGTCTATTGCGGATCGTGGTCGTCTGCATGGTGACGTTTCTTTTGCAATTTGACCCACTTCTCCTTTTGATAATTCCAATAAATTAATATGTTCCAATTCAAAATGTGAACAGGCATATTCTTCTTGCACAAATAATGTCGTGTTGGAATAAACTCCATCGCATATGGTATGTAGTGGTACAATCATCTGATTTGGGCCATCACATAAAACACCGTGATGACAAGGCAATGCAAAAGACGAACTATACCAGCTGCTGTTTGTGGTACCATTACAAAAGTCTTCATCGCTCCCGTCAAAACAGTCAGATATCAAGTCACACTTATAAATCAAGAGTATACACGTTCCATCAACACACGTGAAATATTCATCTTGACATTGCATAATGTAGGGTCTGCTGTTTTTTTCACATATCACCGCACTTACATTACTAGCTTCAGCACAAGGTTGACATTTCACTCCCCACCTCTCAGTAGAGTATGATTTATAGCTAGGATTATTATAATACAATCTTTCAACTAAGCTACACTTGTTATGTAAATTTGTGAAAAACATGTCACTAGTTGTGTTCGTTAGATGAAATATTATGTTCAGTAACCTACCTTGTGGTGATTTTGTGGTCAATGGTTGACCAAAAAGGGCAATGTAATAATTTGTTGACATTCTCTTACTATCAGAATTATATAGCAAAGCATATATTTCTGGAGTAATATCTGCTGATTCTACTGATCTCACCTCTACCGTTAAAACTTTGGCATGCTGTGACATACACATGTCATGTGCATCATTGTAAGATACTTCACCTTTCGTCCAAGTAAATGAGAAACATTTTCTTGTTCCACGTACCGTGAACCACTCATCTTCACAGACATGACTTTTTAGTACTGATTCCTTGACCGAAATAGGTGGCCGAATTTGTATCATTTCACACACAAGGGACGTTTCAAATCGCTTATTACAAGGGATGGTTATCATTGGGAAACTCCCTTTTTCTGACTTGATTAGTATTAGTGCTGTACAGTTTTTGGTATGTGACATCTCAGGCTGTACAGTGTTGTTTTTATATTTTAAATTTTGAATAAGCTTATGGCTTATGTAATTATCATTATGTAGTGTGTGTGTGGTCAAATCAATAACCCCATACTTTATGGAAGGATGATACCAAGTAGTATGAGCCACAAGCCATTTATTCGTATAGTGCGTAAAATGTCCCTGAAACATAATATATTATACCAGTATTATTGTATTAGAATAATCATATTTGTCCCTTTAACCACATGTCCCAATAAAAGTCATTTTAACAATGTTTATTAACACATTTAATACCAACTTTCAAACATGTAGAAGATAAAACGTGCCATCAAACAGCAAGATTTTAAAATCTTTGACTTCCATTTTGTCAAATATGACTAATTTCCCCACACTTGAAGTTGTGGATCGCGTCAGCGAGACAGAACTTCAATTGTGGGAAAATTACAATTGCAAAACTTGGAGGATAAAAGGTTAATCAACATGTGTAGCACAGCTGCACACACACTTTGTTCATATGTGTTGTTATATGTAATAATTGTGGTATGTGAACCATTCTTATAATGATATTACATATCATTGTGTGGATTATCTTAATACACTAATCCCTAATTGTAGCTAAAATATTGGTTAAATAAATGTCACTTTTGTGTAAATTAAGACTGAACTGGGCTATGTAAAGATGCTGAGATAAATCAGATAGCATTCAAGCACAATACCTGAAATTCGAGACAACAATAACAGCAACAATAAAAAGAGAAAATCTAACAACAAAAACAACAACAATAAAAAAAACAACTACAACACTAACAACACAAACAACACCAACACTAACAACAACAAAAACAACAGCAACTGTTGAAAGTTTCAGAGAAAAACAGTTTCTTCTTCATTCACTTATTCGTATAGATTCATAATTCCCGTGACCGAGGGATGGTGTGCTCGAACGGAGATTGCTAAGGTTCGAATTTCGAAACCTTTGTTTGGAGGGAAGTGTCGTCTCGCTCATCTCACCATCCTCAGGAGGTTATCCAGTCCCAGTTTAGCCTATATGTGCACAAAAGGTGGCATAAATCCAACTCATGCATTCATTCATTAATTCATTAATTCATTAATTCATTAATTCATTCATTCATTCATTTATTCATTCATTCATTCATTCATTCATTCATTTATTCATTATCAGTTAATCAAACCTGTATGTTTTTGGTCAGTCCCATGAAAATAACGTCATCAGGTGTAGCATGAGTGTCCAGATATCTGAATAGAGTCATCCTCAGGGGCTGGGGAAGAGCCATGTTTTCAGATTCACAGTCTTCATTAGCCTCAGTCCATGATATTGACCTAAATATATTATGTGGCATCGTAGAAAATTTATTGCAAATCTCATATAGCATATTACCTTTCAGAAAAAGTTCAACAGGCGAAGTCCTTGCTCTGAATGCTTTTATTTGTAGTGTAATATTTATTGTAAAACAAGATGCCTAAGACAAACAAGGCGGGGCCAAGTATAGTACTTTGAGGCAAACAATAACAAGAGTGATGTAGTCACATCACCGTATGATAGAACAATATTATATGTACATTATTGTGGTATCATGACAGTCTGGTTTATTGTATGAGCGTGCAGTGCCGCGGTTGTTTTCTGTCCTGGAGAACGGAAGAAATTGGCTTCATGCTGTGCTGTTGTTGGTCCACCGTTTAAGACGCTGAACCAGCGTCTGCATAGGAATTAACATATGTTACTAACCGACCTGGTCTGTGCAATTTCTGTGTTGTGAAGACCTGCACATTGAGTCGGCGCAGTGTCGAAGAGAAAGATCTATCGGTACTATGTCAATATTATGATTATGTCTTTAGCTCTATTTAAAACAAACACGCTCCTGTAAGTACAAAGACTCCAAAAAACACCAACTCAATGGATGACTTCGGAAATAATGCAGACTAAAACCCTTTGCCACAATCTTGAACGAACATCATGCAGATCTCTCACACATCTAGATCGTTCTCGTTACAAGCATCAATGCCACCTGTGTAATATAATGAATTCAAAAGCTAAATCGAAATATTTAGCTAGGGTTATTTCAGAAAATTCGGACAATCCCCGTCGCCCATGAAATTCAATAAATAACATTCTGGATATAATTCCACCCCTCTGGCTGTGCCAGAATTCACATCAGTAAAATCACTCTGTGATCATTTCTCTAAGTATTTTGTGGATAAAATTGAAACAATCCGTTCCAAATAGCCCGATAAAGTACAGAATATTCCACCAGTGCAAAAAACAGGAATTTGATCAAAAATGAACGTTTTTGAAAATGCGTCAGAAGATGAAATTGAAAAGCTTATTTTGAGTTAATCGTCAAAATACTTCCTAAAAGCGTGTTAAAAATAGTCTTGACATATCAACTCCCGTCACTGACATAATCAACATTTCATTGGAAACTAGTACATTTTCTCAAAATTTCAAAGAAGGTCACTTAAGACCACTATTTAAAAAAAACATATCTTCTTAAAACGAAATAAAAACATTACAGGCCTCTATCCAAAATTGAGTTTAATTTCTAAAATATTTGAAAAGGTGGTAACCAATCGGCTGCAATCTCGTATAAAAAATAACCATCCACCTAATTCATTAAAATCAGCTTACTGGGAGCATCATTCTACAGAATCAGCTCTACTGAAAGTACATAGCGATATCATTATTAGTATGGACAAGGGTGAAGTTAGGGCACTGACTTTGCCTGAATTGTTTGCTGCCTTCGACACCATTGACCATACTACATTAAGAGATATAATTTCTGATTGGTACAGAATATTAGGCCAGGCTCAAATTTGGTTCTCTTCTTATTTGTATAGTGGGCACTAATCCCTAAAAATTAAAGACACTTTGACAGATAAAGTCACACTTTCATATGAAATTCCACGGGGATATGTGCTAGGACCAGTGATTGTTATCTTATATACTACAGCACGCAGCGCTATTATATCTAGTTTGGACATAAACCTGCCGATGCCGATGATACTCAAATGTACATGTCTCTATCAGTTTCAAACGCTAAGGAATCTCTTGAGAAGTTGCAACAGTGTTTAATGGGTGTGTCGGCCTGGATGACAAGGTCTAAGCTGAAGCTTAATCCTAGCAAGACATAATTTCATCTTATTGGAACCAAACTTTAGCGAGAAAGACTCTTGCATAATTTCCCATGCTTAATTCTAGGTCAGGACACACATCCATCTACATCAGGCAAAAATATTGGTGTAGTATTTGACAGTAGCCTGAATTTCCGAAAACACATATCCCAAACATGTAGGGCATGCTTCTATCATATCCATGACCTGCGTCGAATTCGAAGAAGTTTGTCCTTAGATCTTTCCAAGCAAATTGCAGAGTACAACGCTTTCAGAACTGCCTTGCAAGAGTGGTAACCAAGGCCCAACGATTTTGTCATTCCGTTCCTATTCTAAAACATTTACATTGGCTTCCTGTCAAGTTTTGCATTCATTTTAAAATATGCGCGATAACTTTCTGAACCCCAAAAGACAACCAACCGGCATATCTGGCTAACTTACTTGTTAGGCCGAAATGCTGAAAATATCTACGCTTCACAAATTCAAATATATTTGCTGTTCCTCGTATAAAAATGAAGACTGGGTCAAGAGCTTTCTCTATATCCAACCCAGCCTTACGGAATGTCCTGCCTGTGTCCGTACGTGATGCCGAAACAATTTTAACATTCAGGAAATTACTTAAATCTCACCTATTTATTCTGGCTTTCCCACCCTAGCTCCTCAGTAGTCCGGCTCCCTGTTGATGAACCAGCTTTGGCCTCAACTACGACACAAGAAGGCGCTAAGGATTTGTGCGCCTCTGAGCTCGGTCCGCTTAGGACATAGGCGCTATGAAAGTGTTATTATTGATATTGTTGAACTGAAGATTTTAGCGCTGACTGTTGTGTATAATAAAGAAGCCGACATGGGTGCTGTGTCACATGAGCCGACGATTCAGTATAAGGTACAAAGGAGTGGTCCCAGTAGGACTTCAAAATATGGGCCTGTAACTAGAGCGCTGGTCGTGATTAAAATGATGAACAGTGACTACATTAGCCAAGGAATCGTTAGTTTAAGAGACTAACCGAGCCACGTGGTTATACTTGTGTCTAATGTGAAATATGCTTTATTTTGCGTACCTTGTACCTTGTCGTAGATATCATTATACATATATACACTTTTATAACAGTTCGAGTGTTTTAGATGCGTCACAGATAACCACGTAAGCTTGCAAACACAACTAATCTGTTTTCGTGCTAAGTTATCTCATTTAACTTTTCATCTACTTGAAATTTTGTCTTGCTACTGCAACCCACACGTTCAAGTGGTTGAAAATTACTCATACTTGTTTAATTTGAGATCAAACATGCAAATGTTGATGCTTAAACACCTTATTCATTTCCAATCACAGTGATTTGACCTGCTAATAATACAGATTAGAAAAAACGACTATAATGTTGCTTAGTGATTTAGGGTTAATACAGCTGAACTCACCTTCGTCCCTGGAGGCGTAGGGTTGTCATGTCTAGATCATCCGGTTCTCCTAAAGGTTTTAGTTCCAACTGTAACATGCAATAACGCTGACAAAACTTGTCATCACTTTTTGCAGCCACACTCACCCTAAAACCTCTGTGGTGATCACGTGTTAAGATATTATATCCAACAAAAG
Source organism: Flabesymbios commensalis (assembly GCA_964017125.1). Taxonomy (NCBI): domain Eukaryota; kingdom Metazoa; phylum Annelida; class Polychaeta; order Terebellida; family Flabelligeridae; genus Flabesymbios; species Flabesymbios commensalis. The sequence goes on along the minus strand of OZ024902.1, from coordinate 125,224,023 downwards.
TCGTATATTGCAGCACTGTTTTTCCATTTACCTCGAGAACATATACGTTGTACTTTTGACCCCTACACCGCATAGGGCAGCTTTTGTAGCGCATACTAATATAGTATCCATGACTACTGGTAACTCCGCTGTCTCTATAAATAAAATTTATATATTTACCTTTAGGAGGAAAACGAATGTCCACGAATTTACGACAATCACGGAGCGAATATATATTATTGGCAAGAAAAACCTCCTGATTAGTTAATAATTCTGGGTGTAATTCGCAACTAGATATCGTGATTCCTATATAGACTCTCATAAAATAATGGTCCCTCCTACAGTGTGTTTGAGAAAAGGTTAGAGTTGCATTGTATAAATGGTAATATACACTTCGCTGTGCTTGTTTCACACTATAACGTCTTTGTCCTGCTTCCTTGACGTTAAAAGGCCAGCCCATTGCGTCAACATGTTGTACACATAATTGTATTTTACTGTCACAAGATTTTAATTCATATGTTCTACCAAAATATATTTCTGTTGGACCCAATGGCTGGGAAGATTCTAGTTTTATAACACATATCGTCTCACTATCTATGTTTGGTGGTGGACAAATATAGGAGCTACAGCCGGTTGATTTATCAAGTTTCATTTCCACTTCTGTATTGGAAATATCCCACGAGGGTGAGAGTTCCGCATACACTATGCTGCATCTGTCAGACTCGATTAAAAGTGATATTTTCCCATGAGAATAACCTGAAAACCACGCGAAGTAGTACCTGATCGACTGACCTCTCAGATGTAAGTTATACACAATCTCACAAATTGTAAAGTATTTATCACCTTGGTCGACGTATACCAGCAGCCCGCCATACTGGCAGGTATAGGGTGATAGATCACTGATCATGGTGGGCCCAGAAAATGTGAAAGATTTTACTGTCAGATGCACATCCTCATGTGGAATGGTGATGTTGATTTCACAATATATATTTCTCCAATTAAGGGATTCAAATTCATGCTCCCATGTATGCTTACGAATTTGAAGAAAGTGATTACAACCCGGCGAGTTTGTCTGTTTCACGCTTGATATAATGATTTTGAAACGTGAAAAGGTATTTATGCTAATTGGCCTAATCGTTAAAAACGTTGAAAACGCAGTGGTACGAATTAATCCATTGTTTAATGTATTTTCTTTTTGCAAGTCAAGAACTATATTAGAAAGGGGTCCATGTCCGTCGAAAATTTGCATAAGAATGTTAGATATTTTTCCAAGGAGATGGATGCTTATTTTTTTATTTGGCGATGTTGTCATAAAATATTCATAACTTTTAATTTTTGTATCAATCATATTCCATGATATGCTCAAAATTTGGCCAGGCAAACAGTAATGTTTCTTCAGCATAGTTAATTGACGTAACCAGCTCATAGTGAAGCTACTGTATACCAGTTGTAAATGGTATGCCCGGTATTTTGATATTATCAATGTGAAATAAGCGCTGTTCTCATGACGAATAAAAGTCCAGGGAATTCTGATGCCGCAATATGATTCATTTCGCTCCGACATCAATACCAGAGCATGCTGCGAGCACAGCAGATATCGTGACAGAGAGAAATTAAAATATACAAAACTGAAATGCAAATAGTGCTTATCAAATACAGATATTAAAATGTCATTCACAAAATGCATAACCGCATTCTTCTCCGTCGTCCAAATTGATCCACAGTATGAATCCCTTTCTCTTGTGATGAGCGTCATACTTGTTGAATATAATGAAGGTTTATTTGGTATACAATGTGACACCCTTTTCCTTAGACACCAGAGCACATCCCTATGCAAATGTTTTAGAGAAAAAGGGTGTGTTCGGCTGATACACTTTGTAAAATCGTGTAATAAAAGTGATTTTTGTGCAGTTTGGTTTCCCAATGAGCCTGTTGATTGTTGATGACGTGCATCCGTTCTCATCAACAAGATCACAAAGCTCATGATCCACATGGTGCGCATCATGATTAGCTGTACGAGCTCTCACAGACAAAACTGAAAAAAAGTTTTCATTAATAATAGTACAAAAAAACATTTGATCATATCTTATAAATACCAAGGTATATAATATAAATGTTCTAAAAATGTGTTAAGTTATCAAATTTATATGTTCACCTAAATGTCTCTGCTACCGCGACCCACAGCTTCGAATAAGTAAAAGTATTTGTAAAATTATTATTAGCACTAAACACATCACGTCTTGGCCCTTGAACCCATCACCTTGGCAAATAAATTCGTCACCTTGGTCTTTGAATTCATCACCTTCGCCCTAAAATGGACCCATAACCTTTGCCCTTGAACCCATAGCCTTTGCCTGTGAACTCATCACCTTGGCCCTTGAATTCATCACTTTGGCCTTTGAATTCTTCATCTTGCTTTTGAACTCATCACCATGACCTCTGCACCCATCACCTTGGCGTTTGAACAAATCTTCTCACGGGAATATTGTATTACCATAACAAAGTATGTTACTTTTGAATATTTCATATTTCACTTTTTTCTCATCTTGTAGCTATAGTGTCAGCAATGCTCACCTCTAGTTGCACAAAATGAGAAATTTATGCGCAAATGTTTATTAGCACTAATAGACATATCCCAGAAATAGGAGCATAGCTTAAATGGTTATTGGCTTTTATAGACCTAATCCAGAATTAGGAGCATAACTTAAATGGTTATTGGCTCTTATATACCTATTCCAGAATTTAGCTCATTGATTCCCTAAATGGTTTTTGGCTCATATAGACCTATCTCAAAATTAGGATCATGGATTCCTTGCAGGTTTGTTGGCTCGTATATACCTGTCTGAGAATTAAGATTATTTATTTTTTATATAATATGGTAATATGCTCTAATAGACCTATCTCAAATTTGTATCCTGGATTTCATAAATGGTTATAAGATCGTACTGCCCTATCCCTGAATTAATATCTTGGATTCCATAAATGGTTGTTAGCGTCATTTGACTGCTCGTTTTTCGTCAGATTTTCATCGATTGCGTAGTGACCTAGTTTTAAAAAGCGTTGTTAACGAGACCTGCCTAGTCAAATAAGTTTGCCGATTTTATGTCCTGAACAAATCAGGTGGCCCAAAATCTGATGTTTGCTACTTAAGCCCTATACACCTTATAATGATTGGACCAATGTTGGCTTACTGCTGGGCTGTTGTATTGTGTCATGTGTATGATGCAATGACCCATTATTTCCCCCAATGTTGGTCTAGCGGCCGTTTGGGATCACAGAAATCAGAATCAGAGGCCATCTAGACGCAAAATGACCTGTTTCGTCCCAAGAAAAACGACGAGAAAGTCTCGTAGAAGGTACATTCACCATGACGTTTTGTAATCAAGTTTTTTCGTTCCCAGTCGAACGCCACTATTGGCTCGTATACACCGATCCCTGAATTAAGATCGTATATTCCTTAAAAGTTATTGGCATCTTTTAGATCTATCCTAGTAGTTATTGGCTCGTATAGACCCATCCTTGAAATAAGATCATCATTTCTTTAAATAGTTATGGCTCGTTTAGACACATACAATAATTAGGACTACATATTGTTTAATGGTTATATTGACTTTTATAGTTCAAGCTTGTGAATTATTTAAGTAAATAGTATTTGATTTGCACGGACCACGAGGGCTACTTAAATAAATGGTTATTGACTATCTATCTATCTCAGTAATATGATTGTGGCTTATTTAAATTGTTTTAAACTCGTATACAGCTATCCACGAATTAGGATCATATCATACAATGTAGAAGAAATAATGAAATCTATTTCACGAATTACTGTAATTTTTTGGGAATTTGATTAGTTTATTTTGCATTTGTCACAGCATCATACGTTTACCTGGTAATTTCCAATCCTTCTAAGTATGTGCGCTATCCTGACCACACCTAAATCTGATGAATGTAAAGTGAGCTGTCATAGGCTTTGTGGTATTTGTTTTATTTAATAAACTGGATTATTGGAAAATAATTATACTGATAACCTTTCCGTGGATAGGTTGTATCAAGTTAATTTTGTGCATTTTGATTTTATATATATAAACCCTTAAAGCGCTAAATTAAATTATTTAAAAGTTCACCAACTTGGATTTCAACAAATACAAGCTGGTGAAAATTAATCATATTTGTTTAATTTTAGACCAAACATTTTCAAATGTTGCTGTTTAAACGCTCATTTCATTCCCAATAACAATGATCTGTTCAGTTAAAGGGACATGCCCAGGTCTAAAATCATCAACAAATCGGTGACTTTATTTTAGCTTAATAATATGACCATTTGATGTAAACATGTCCATAGACTAGAGCTGTAAAAATGTTTCAATTTGTGTGCTGCGCATTCACCAGTTAGTCTAGATATAGAGACGAAATTCCTGATTTATAATTATTGACAACCATGTCAAAAATAAGAATTACGGGAATTTCGTCTCTATATCTAGCCTAACTGGTAAGTCAGCAGCACAAAAATTAAGCAACTTTTGCAGTTCTAGTCTATGGACATGTTTACATCATATGGTCATATTAAGAAGCCAAAATAAAATCACAGATTTTTTGATGATTTTAGACCTGGGCATGTCCCTTTAATATAATATAATAAAAACGACTATAGTCGCGCCTGGCGATGTAAGGGTTGACAGTCGGCACGTCGGCAATCGCAATATCTTCAAATCGTATATATTATTTACACGAACAATTGCTTTCACAGATGACCAGACCAAATAACTCGGTAATTTCATATTCATGGCAAAATATATTGTGTAATATATATATATAGTAATTGCAAATTTTTTCAATTTAATATTGGCCACAGTTATTGAAAATAGTATTCATGGCTGAGAGTAGGTATTAATGAAAAAAAATCAGGTTTAATATGTAATTGTTTTAGACGTTTAATATACAAAAGGCACATATGCAAACACAAATTATATAGTTTTCATATCTAAACGTCAAATTATGTCCGCTATGCAATGTAAATCATTTAATATAACACATAAAATATATATGCTGCCGAGTTACATCCCACAATCCCCAGGAGGTTCTCTTTGCCCAATTCAACCTGTATGTGCACAAATATTACCTAAATCCTGATTCATTTCATTTTTTTTAATTTCATTTTTGCTGAGGTACAAGACCTCAGAGTTACGTTAGACTGGGCCTTGAAGTGGAAAAGTCGTGGCAATAATATCATTCCTAAATAGTACAGCAAATTATTGAACTTGATTTATTTACAAAGTTCCTCTATAAGGTCCTAAGTAACTCAATAAAAGTCTTAAGGACAACTCGTTGGGGGGGGGGGGGGGGGCACACCCTGTTTTGGTGTCAGTGGATTTGTTCAGTGTGACAAATGTGTATATCGCGACTGTCCCAGATGCTGATACTTATGGTTTAGCATACAGCCTTTTAAAATATTTAAATATTTGAAAAAGTGTGTAATGATGTCTAGATATGGTACGATGTATTATAAAATGACTTGTATATATTTAAAAAAGAGTAGGCATGATTACGACGCCCTCGTGTCACGATATCGCCACCAAGGGTAACATAAATTCACATTTATTCTATACACAGCAGAAAACAAAATATTGGACAATCTGCAAGACTGCAACCTACCAATGGATATAAAGAGCGAGATTTAGTAACTCATTAAGCATACCCTCATTACTAAGAAATTGAAATGAGCAATTTCAGTAATTCCATATTATACAAAAAATGTAACATGGGGCTGAAAATGATTCTCAGAGTATCAAACGCATTTACACACTAAATTATTAAATTCTGCTAGACAAATTAAATTACCAAAGCTTAAGAAATACAGCGTGACACTAGCTGTACCTAGCCACGCAATTGGACTGTGTTTGTGTCTTGAAGGTTTTTTATATCTAGCTGACAATTCCGGCTAAACGTGTGCTCTTTTCAACAAACAACAAACTTTTTCTAAAGCTTTAACTTTCTGTTTGAACAATTGGGCATATATGAGATGGCGTTATATGGACGATTTCAGTGAAGTTATTTTCTGAAATGATCGTATCGTAATGAAGGCTTAATGCTGAATCTACCGGCTATCTGGTTCACAAAATTTGTTTTCTATGTATCAAAACAAAAAAAACATAGAGTGATTTAAAAGTATGTTCACCACTAACGCCATGCGCTATGAAATATCCCACTGACTGCAGCTAATTTTGAGCTGCAGTACCACAGGGGGAGGATTCTTCAGGGGCAACGTATATATACACGTGCACAACGGACCGAAAATGCACTAGCAAATGTCCAATCATTGTTGTCTACTTTTTCAAAAATGTCAATAGGTCAATTGCGGAAGAGGTGACAGAGGCATAACTAATTAAATGTGCTTATTTTCATTGGCGGCTATTCTGGATTTATGTTATTTAAATCATTAATAAATTAGGTATTCAATAGCCACTCGTTTGTTTTATACTATATACAAGGCATATTGTATTATTTATTATTTAATTTACAAAATAAAACTGTATATCAATATACCTGACCCTCATTTATATCGATCAATTACCTTCAAAGATAGACACTCTGATATTGGAATATTGCTAATGGCAAGAAAAGAGCGTGGCCCAAGAATACCCCCCCCCCCCCCCCAACGAGTTGAGCTTAAAACTGTTTCTTGGTGATACTAGATACTTTATATAGCAAATTGGTGAAGAAATCTGTCTGGCCTCTCGTAGTTCCAAGTCTATCTTAAACACTGTTAAATGTACTGCAAGCCCATCACTCCGCTTTAGTCATAAATGTAAAAAATAACATACTTATATAAATTATTATTAAGCCTTGACTTAATATTTTTAACAATCAATCTTAAAAATCAATAACTGCTGGTATCACCTGACATAGCTTGACATTGTGACAACAATATATAAAACTATTTGGTGGACTACACTCTTTGATAAGCCGATTAGAGGTGGAGTCAACAGTATTATGATTTCTATCTTGTTTTCAGTGGCAGCCATTTTGTATTTATGTAAATTAGATAATATCAGATCTGTTTTAGCAATTGCAAACACATCTAGAGAGTGGCCATGATTACACCATATCTGTCAAGTATTGCATTGTAGATTGTTTTGAGTTACTAGAGACCTTATAGAGGAACTTTTTAAAAAAATCCCGCTGCCTTCTCGTATTTGTAGATCAAGTACAATGATTCCCTTTGCTATTAGGGCACCTGTTCTGTCAGTGAATCTGGTGAGTAAAAAGATTTCTGGAAAAAAATCTATGTGCAGCATTAGTTATTGTATTATAAAAATTAGTAGATGTATCTTTGTTCTTTATATCTAATAAATTAATGTTGAAATCACAATCTAAACGCTCTTCAGCACTTAAGCTCGCCAACTAAAGATAAAGTGGAGAAATTTCGTAAAGATCGACTGCATTTTCATTGGGACGCCGGTGAAAAATGAAGAAGTATAACTTTCTTGAATAGAGCACGACTTGAAATCTAGTTGTCTAGTCATCTGTGAAAGCGATATTTTATCAATATTATTATTAAAAACCCATTTGAATCTATTGCAATTTCCTGTGGACTGTTAACCCTTACATCACTATGCGCTACTATACTAGTTTATATTCTATTTGATTAGCTAATAAACAAATTATTGTCACTGGGAATGAAATTAGTGTTTTAACAACAACATGTCCAAACGTATGGTCTGAATTTAAACAATTAAGAGGAGTTTCCACCTGCTTGAATTTGTGGATTGCGGTAGCGAGAGATAACTTCAAGTTGGCTAAAATTTATCTTAGCGCTTTAAGGGTGAATATATTTTAAATCAAACTACAAAACACTAACTTGATACATCCTTTCTCGCGAAAGGTTATCAGTATAATTATTTCCCAATATATCACAATTGGATGAATAAAACACTGTGCAGAGCTGATGATTCACTACATTTATCATATTTAGGTGTGGTCAGGACAGCGTCAACACTTACAAGGGTCATATATTAACAGGTAAACGTATGATTCCGTGACGAATTTAAAATAGCGATAAACTAATAAATTTAAAAATAAATAGAGCAATTTGCGAAATACTCAAAAATTGCATTATTTCTTCTACAACGCTTGAAATGAGCTTGCGATCCCATTTAAGTGACAGGTCTATATGAAACATTAACTATTCAAGGAATCCACGATCCTATTTCGTGGACAGTTCCATACGAGTCAATAAACATGTATTTCAAAGTCTGACGTCTGTAGACGTCAAATTCTGACGTACAAAGTCGATCCCCGCACTTTGAGTTAATATATTTATAATGGCCATATACCCATAACATAGGTATTCAAATTAAGGAGAGAGAGCTAACTAAGACATTTATAATTATTTCAAATTGAAAAAAAAAATTGGTGTCTACGGATTAAACGTCAGTAGCTCAGCGCTTTGAGGGTTGATGATAGTCTACCGTCTGCGAGGCTGAGACAATATAAAAAACCCATACGCAAGTGCCTTAAACTTGAAAAGTTTCAAAGTTTAAGATTGTGTTATATAGGCTTATATTACCGTAATTCTATATGATCTTTCTCCAGCCTCCATTTGAAAGAGATATGTAACCGATAAGTGTGTATTTTGGAATGTTCATACAATTAATAACAACCATCCCAATATTTATAAGACTTTGACGAAACCGTTGAGGGTCTAGATGAAGGGTCCGATATTATTATTTTTCTTTGAAAGAATCAACAGGGAGGAAAATCATTTTTGTCACTACACCAGCCACGAACATCCATGAATATTACCTGTGTATTTTGGCGATGTTCACGATGTCCAGCGAATATGTAAAACATGGCAATTGGCCGAGTATAGAGGTGTTGACCCTTCGTGTTGAGAAATGTGGGACCCGTTGGCAAAGCGCCGTTAAGCTGTGGTTTTCCGATTACATAGTAATTAAACTAGCAACGTCTTTGATACATCTGAGACCTTACATACTTATCCTAATACGAGTAAAGAACTGTTTGTCAAAGTTTACGGCAAGTAAATTATAAAAAAATCTATCTTTAGAAGGGAATAATCTAATCGTTGCATGACTTGATAACAATTTCCTGTCAAACATAGCAACTACATTAAAAATAGGTGGATCTAAAAGACAAAAATGTAATGACCGTCTTTTTGTCAAGATTCGTCTTTTTCGAAACCTGATTATGTTGCCAACGGATGTTTCTAAAAGTTGTAATTTATCGAAATGTTGCCTTCACTTATTCAAACACACAAAGAGATATGACAGAGCTAAAATTGGCCGAGTATAGACTAAGTCATGACGATGGCCTTGTGGAGGGCATAATAAAAGGTGCAGATGTTTCATGTGGAACCTCATACCTTGTGCCTGCCGAATGAGATCATGGATAAAAAGTAGATCATTTTTGTTCTATTGGCGTCTCAAGCTATATACTGCCCCACCAAACGCTGCGCCGCGCTGCGCCACGCTGTGCTGCGCTGCAAAATTCAGCAAACGTGGCCCCACTAGGAACCACGGGAAATTGGGATGTGTCTATGCGGTGACAATCACTGCCATGTCTATACTTCTACTGGGAGAAGGAAACTTTCAAGTCCTCGTCATTTTAAAATGAGAAATGGACTATGTAGACTTTTGTTCTCTACCAAATAAATGCTACCATGGCATACCTAGTTATTTTAAATTATTGATGAATTTTCAAACGGGAATCTCATAATTTACGTGCATTAATAATCATTTTACGAGCTCGATTCTGACAGAAGCACTATTCCCAACAAAATGAGACATGTCGTGAATAATACATTGCAATATTCAGCTTACTATTATATTGAGAAGTTACTGCCTTTTGGGTTTACACGATAGAATAGTGGCGCTGAATAGCCCCCTATGTTGAGCGTGCGGGCGTGAACAATAGGCCTGGTATGTTGAGATTGCTGCTTCCACGATTTCAGTGAGTTACCGACCTTGTATAGAAAACCAATGAGCATATGCTGACCCTATCCCATCCAGCTGTGCTAGGAACATGGCGGTGCGTGAAAATCCTGTTTTTTGGGATGCTGATTATGCATAGAGGGGATTTTTTGCGACGCGTGACTCTTCTGGCTCTCTAGATTAGCCACAGAGAAACGCCGAAAAAACGCGGCGCCGTGAAAGATAAACTTTTCCCAGTTTTCATTTCGCGGGGCGGCACAACGTGGCACAGCACGGCGCACCGTGGCACAGCTTGCAGTGTAGCCCCTGAAATGATAAACATATTTTTTTTAAACGCGGCACGGCGCGGCGTTTGGTGAGGCCGTAGTTTTACTTGGTGAAGAGAAGGAATAGAAAACGCTCACCGAAGCTTTGCCATAGCATCGCTGATGCTTTCTTTGCAGATGGGAATATCGGCAAGCATCGGCTAAGAATCACCCAAAAAATCGGCGATATTTTCACATCGAATAAACATCGCCAATATTTACTCAAGCGTGTTGGGAACATCGTGGATGTGTCGCCGAGGTGTGTTCGATCGCAGTATTTTTAACTTTCAATACATGCATTGAATTTTTTTTCTGGATGTCCTGTTGCCTTGGTGAAGCATGGCAATTTCTCGCGTACGTCCAACTGCTGGCGCATCGTGGCGCTGCCCTGGCAATGCCCAAATGCGTGAAACATGAAAGCAGTTTAAAAGCCCTGTAGGACCATGAAATTACAAGATCATGCATTGCTCTCATTAAGTTTCTGTAATGTGTAGATCTTATTAGGACTAGCCCCATTCTCTCATACTTTGAGGAAAAATACGTAACGGATCCCAGGTGGTCGACTCCCACAGATTCAAATACGCAGTACGGTTCGGACCCTGATCTATTACGGATGCCAGTACGTTGCCTCCCGGGCTGTCACAGTCTGATGGGGTTCCTGGCGTGTCTCACGGTCTAATCAAGGACTGACACGTCTTTCACGTTCCCTCAAGACTCTCCCGGATAGAACGTGGGCATAGGACAGCTTTGGAGCGCATTTGAACATATCTTGCCTCTTAATCAACATAGAAAGTAGATTTGTGTGCCTAATCCTACATCTAAGAGGTCAAGGAATCTAATAAAACTTTTCAATTGCTAAATTACAATACTTTTTTTTGTAATTGAAGATGGCGTCCAAAACATGACAAAAAATTACATAATGTAGCTCTATGCACTTTGAAGTTGACTTGTGATATAAAATATCCCCTGAGGACTCTCAGTGAGTGGTATAATGTTGTTCAGGGACTTATCACGAGTCAAAATCAGGCTGTTAACGTTTAATCGATAGAGAATAAATGGCCAAAGACCGATTTTCAAAATGGCCGCCATCAAAATAATCGAAAAGTCACAGAAACATGCTTCCAGTCCCACTACGGACCGCCTCAAAGTTCCGTTGCGGCTTATATGCACTGTCACGTTTTCTCACGTTTTGTTGGGTTCACCCATTTTTACTACGGCCTGCTAGGTTTCTTATCCGTACCGTGACTGACGTGGCAAATTTTTTGACAGTTTTAAAATCTGGCAGCCTCCCAAGTTTGTCTATCCCGACGCCCTGCGTTGCCCCACGCCCATCCCGTTTTCTCCACAGCGGCCTGAAACGTGGCTGCCGTGGCCGCCGGGAACCTAGTGTAAACCTAGCATAAAATAACATTGTATTTGCATTATTGTAGCTTTTATTTATCGTTTTAACTTCAATTTGTTTGTTAGTTACATTCAGGGGTTAAATGATTATCAATCAATCAATCAATCAATCAATCAATCAATCAATCAATCAATCAATCAATCAATCAATCAATCAATCAATCAATCAATCAATCGATCAATCAATCAAACAATCAATCAATCAATCAATCAATCAATCAATCTATTAATCAATCCATCAAACAATCAATCAATCAATCAATCAAACAATCAATAAATCAATCAATTTGGTAACTTCTATAGCGCCCAAATCCTCGGAGATACGAGCAAATATCAAATATAAGAAGATAATATAATTCAAATCACTAATATTTGAGTCACTTTAAAACCTATATCGGAATATTTTCATCTCAAAATCAATCTGTCAGGGTTTAAAGGGTTAAATTATTTTTCAAAATGAAATATACAATACAATAGTTGTTTGAATTATAATGTCATATTTGTGATTTGTTACAATAACATAGTATAGTGTATCTATACATGATCTATTTTCATTTACTATTTTGTCTGGGGATTTGAGGGGGCAAAGACTCGAAATCCAGCTTGGCAAGCAGAATTTGTGCAGGGAATCCAAATTAGGTTGAAACAGGTTTCAAGATACTTTTACCCCAAAATGCCTTTGGCACATTTTTAGATAACATATTCGCCAATTTCTGACAGATTATAAATAAATCAACTAGATATTGTGGCGAGTTTCAAATTGATAAATTGTGTTTTTGATATACATTGATTCAGACAGTAGGATCTACTTGCCCATTTAAGCCTTGTGTTGCTGCTTTTCGACTGTTTTTTCTCAGTAATGACAGGAGCTGCCTGGTCAGCGCCGGTGGCGGTGATATTTAACGCGCCTCAACGCTATCATTGGCGGTGTCAGCTGCCTATAAATTTTCCTTTTTTTCTGTATTTTCCCATCGCAATGATTATGATTATGACTCTTATGATGGCATAAATGGTGAAAAATAGTAAAATCTGCCTCAGAAGACGTATTACGGCAAACTTAACACTCACCAGATGTCGCGCCGTCTGTGTCCCGTATTTACCTTTAACGTAACCGTTCCACCAATCATAATCAAGCACGCTTCTGTCGTCTTCAAGAGATGTATCGCCGTGAAATGTTCATTTAAAATATATTTCGACCAATACATAATGTAGACAATTTTTTTTTTACAAAAGTTATCAATTTTAATATTTATCTATACAATTCATTTCACATGAAATTCAGGGCTATTCCTTATTCCACCAAAGTATGTTTCTGGTGATTAGAAAAAACAAACACAGACACTATACTTAATTGGTCCGATATTAATATTTTTTTTCAAATACATTGGGTAATATAAAAATGTTCTTTTTTAACACCGTGCTACCTTGGAAACGATGGTTATAGTTTTCTTGCTGGTTGCAAATTTATTAAATTTTATCTAATTATTAATAAAAAAATACTTCTGACACAAAAAATGTCAGATAGCACAGAAAATTGTATAATTTACACTATATGGTCGCAATAGCAAGCAGTTAAATTATGTGAAAGGAATTCTATTAAATGTTTAAATACAAGTTGTTTTGCTAAATTTATTATTTAAATATTTGAAAATTAACAAAAATATATTGAACTTCAAAATAAGCAGGGCTTTGTGATTTGTCAAAATATCTCCGTTAACTTTAAAGGCCTTTTTTGAATAAGTCTGTAATGGATTCTGATGTTTGTCATAAAGACTACGATTAATTTGTGCTGACAAATTTGTTTTCTTTCAACCAAAGACATTTTATTTGCGTTGATTCTAAATTACTTTTGTAAAGCAATTTTAAAAATCCCCATTAAATTGACAAATAAAGCATGACGTCACAAATTGACGTAAAAGTAGGCCACATGTCGTTTATATGACCCCCTGTTCCGAAAACTCGACATTCAGGGCTTTCCAGCAGTATACAATTTGTCCGTAGGAGTTTGGTGGACTACTAGCTCGAAAACTAAGCCTCGTGTCCTGATTTCCTCCCCTAGGCCTACTATATTGATGCCCAAAACTACATTTATGTCATTTAAGATATGATAATACATTGTTAGTGGTCAATAAAATTGCAGAAATGCTTGTAAATGATTATTGATTTTACTTTGGCTTTTTGATTAGGCCCTATGTATGTTTCATATCTAGATATGAAGAGGATAACCAACAATTTTACACACAATCATGCTTATTATTTTTTCACATTCATAATGTATTCAAAGTCATTCCTATGTGCATGGTCATTAGTGATTTTCATGCGAATCAAACTATATTGTATGGTCGGCCCCCTGCCTATAGAGTCATTTAAGATATGTAATCGATATGTCGATATGTAATCGGGATATGGAATTACAAGGTCAGGATTTATTGACACAAGACGACGTTATAGTATTGGGTTATATCACTTTATTACATTAAATTAGACATTATTATATCAGTAAATATCATTATAATGAGAACATGGCAGTTTATTGACACGTTATGGCAATATAAATAAATGATGTTGCATTATAATGACATATTAATGCGAGAAGATGTCATATTAATGTCAGGATATGGAAGTTTACCATCGCTATATATAACAATCACTGTTTGCCACGAAATTACATGTCTATGGGCAGGAAATAACATTAGAATTACAATGTGAAAAATATGGCGCTTTTTGGTCATGTGACGGCATTTTGATATCCTAATAAGTCACTTTAATGTCATCATATTACATTATAATGGCAGCATTTGCCAGTTTTTTGTCATAAAATATCATTGTAATGTCTGTATAATACATTATAATGCCATGCCATTATATAAGCAGGATGTACATTATAATGTCTGAATTCGCAGTATTTTGTGAAAGTAGGACATTTTATTATGAGAATATAAGGTATACCTTATCGTCTCATTTCCCTCTGAAAAATTGTATTTGAATTTTTCCTAAAAACAGTCATTGTCAAATTTCATAAAACATACTATAATAAATTCGGGGATGCGTTTGTGTTATATAAATAACACCGTAATTTAAACAATAAAAATGAAAATGAAACCTTTTTCTAAGCCGTTTCCTTGGTTGTGAACTTCATATGACAATTCAACTTGACAAAAAAACAATATTCAAATAAGTCCAAAATGAGATATTGCATTTAATTCTACGCTTATTGTTTCAATTTTTTTTTAAATCTCTAGATGTCCTTGAAATCTTGATAATAACTATTCCAATGAGTAGTCACATTAGTACTAAAAAAGACATTGGATAATAATCTATGGGTATTATAGCAAACGAATAGCGACAGCCATCTTGTTTTTGACATATAGAGGACCTTTAAACGCACAAAATCCATAGCAATGAGTGTATTCAAGTTAGTTCAAAAAAAGGTATTACATTTAAAAATATAGAGCTATTAAGTCAATAATTAAAATTTTCATTGCGGTTATTAGCAGCAATCTAATTTTTTTACGGCTACATGACCTCGAAACGCAACAATAACTATTTCAATGAACCCGGTGTAATCAAAATAGTCTAAAATATGGTATTACACTACAATATAGGGTTTTTATGCCAAAAGTTTAAAACATAAAAACGATTAAAGATTTTTTATTATAGAAAAATTGGACTTTAAATACTACACTGTTCTGGTGGCGGGCTGTATTTTTATGCAGTGGTTTGTTTCTATGGTCATAATTAGAAGTCGAATTAGATGCATAAACAAAAATCAATGATCTGTTTTATCGTATTTATTCACCTTAAAAACATAGGATAACATATACTGTTCCAAATGAATCGACGAGTATTACTCAAAATATTGCAAATATCTTTGGGTGCTTGATGTACCAGACTTTGCTATCTAACATCTTATATCTCACATAGCATAGGCATAGTTAAAAATAAGTGATATTTTCTGTCATTTAAACGTAGCACACCTGAACCACTGAGTCCGGTAACTTTGGTTACCGTACTCCCAATATAGTGGATATCAGAACGCCAAAGAAGCTATAAATACCTTCAAATCCCAGAAATGCATATCAGATATATATATATATATATATATATATATATATATATATATATATATATATATATATATATATATATAGATATATATATATGCATATTGCTCCATAATATTGTATGATAAGGATGTTATGTACAGTACTGAATCGAAGATATGAACTCTGTATGGAGACATTGAAAACAATACTTTCATTAATGTCTTTGTTTGCCGATTTCCACAGGTCAAATCTGATTTCACAAAGGTAAGCACTTCACACTGAGAGAGTATGTTTCATATTTACAGCAGCTGGCTGGTTTTGGTTAACTGGATCGTAATATTTACACTGGGGCTAGACTAGACTATTGTGGGCATTTTCTATGCTACGCGCGTGACTTGGCCTACAATGTTTACTGATCATATATCATAATGACCCACCTACATTAATCACTAAATCGAACACACTAATTCACATGAATTAAGATTTGGAGTGAAGTAAGCAATTTATATGGATAAAGGGATCGTGGATAAATTATTTACACAATCATCTAGATCGCCACCGCCACAGGTAATAATTTATGTACATTTAATATACGATAAGGTACATTCATGTTAATAGTATTATGAGCGCTTGTGTCTTTGTGCACTCCCAGCTCCGGTGAGATGATCATCAACTGTTCATGAACATTTATGTATAGTTTATGAATGTTCGTGAAGAAACAACTATAAACATTGATGAACGTTTATCAACGTTTTCACGAAGTGTTTATGAATATACTTGAATAATTAATGAGACTTCATGAACATTCATGAGTTTATGAACGTATTCTGTTCATGAACTCTCACTTTGTTCATGAACTTGATTTGGTCATGAACGGCCAGGAACTCAGATAATTCATGAACCAGGGCTAGTTCATGAATGGCCATAAACTTAAATAATTCATGAACCATTCATTACCGTTCATTTAATGTGTTCATGAACAATTTATGAAACAAAGGAGACGTTCATAAAATTCATGCACTATTAACCTATTTTTTAACTTTGGTTGTTTATGAACGGCCATGAACTCAAATAATTTATGAAGCGGATAGTCAATGAACTTATTTCAGCATTACAGAAGAAAACAACTGAACTTGAGGAAACTAAGAAGGTACATTAACACAGACATTACTCATGCAAAAGTTGAGGACGCGGGGTGGGGCGATGACCAATGTTCATATAAACACTCATTTCCTCCCGTATAACAGTGATTTGATCAGCTAATGAAACGGGTGAAAAACGAGTATGTTTATAGACGCGCTTAGCGGTTTAACCTTTTAACCGCCAAATTATTCTATCTGAATTTTCACCCACTTGAAGTTGTGTCTCGCTGACGCGATCCACAACTTCAAGTTAGTGAAAATTATTCAGATTTGACAAAATGGAGGTCAACTCTTTTCAAACTTTGCTGGTTGATGTCACATTTTATCCTTAACATATTTAAAAGGTGGTACTTATTATTATTATTATTTATTCATTAAAACCCCCACAAGTGAGGAAAACATATTATATTGTATATTACATTCATACACACGTATTACAGATGAGAAATATCACAGTATATGTATTAAAAGAGGGTCAATAATTTAGTAAAAATATGTGCGGTAGAGTTTCTATTCAGAATAATCAGCTCTATACAACACGCCTTGCAATGAGTCTACCGACCCGTCTCTAGCAGAATACTTTTGCGTATATTTAAATGTTGAGAGTGCAGAGATAAGAGGTGATAGACCCATATCGAGTAGTCTGCCAAAAAACGTACTTGTACTGTACTTTCCAGTTAATAAATACTTAGACATAAAAAACGAGCACAGACTACTGGAGAATTCACTAAAACTATCCTTTTCATCAGGCTAACGGACATAGATTTCATACTCTCTTCAATAGGTAAGGTATCAAGAGCCGTCAGCAACTTGGAGTGATGAGAGTACCTACTCAGACCAAGAAAAGCTTTGGCAATTGTACCCTGAAGCGATTCGAGCTTACCATACATTGCTCTATTTAAATAAACAGTTTCAAGCCCGAAAGTTAGATTAGGGCGACATACGGTGTGCCATAAGTGGAGCTTCAGATAGACTTAATGTGCTAATAAAACATGAAAACCCGAATATATGCGGCACCGGCGGTTAAAGGGTTAAGGGTTAATCAACAACTTTGTAAATGTTAATGGAATAACCACGATCATACGGTTTGTTTAACCCTTTAAGACCTCACAATGCATTAAAGCATCATTTTACGTCCCTGAAAACAGACTTAATTTTCCTACAACCAAGGGTTTTAGAATATTTCCATGACACTGGTGTACCAATACATGGTAATTTTATTTATTTTTTAAACCACATCAAATCATC
The DNA here is from genome assembly GCA_964017125.1 of Flabesymbios commensalis. Taxonomy (NCBI): domain Eukaryota; kingdom Metazoa; phylum Annelida; class Polychaeta; order Terebellida; family Flabelligeridae; genus Flabesymbios; species Flabesymbios commensalis. The sequence continues at coordinate 125,205,955 of OZ024902.1, read as the reverse complement.
TTCACCCACTACAAGTCGAGAATTGCGGCAACAATTCGCGGCTTGTAGTGGATAAAGATGACAATGATATATTCAGGCTTGAAATGGTTAAAACTTGGGTGACTACATATTATCAATAGGATAATAGCTTGTTTGTCTGTTTGCTGAATTTCTTATTTATTTTATTATTATGATGATATACGAAACTGGTGTCATATTAACTTCAAGTGAGTAAAAATTATTCAGGTTTGACAAAGTAGAGTATTTTCAAATCTCGCTGATTGGTGTCACGTTTTATCTTTAGTATGTTTAAGAGGTACGTGGTACTTAATGTGTTAGTAGGAAAATGAAAAACGAATATAATCGGGCCCTGCGGTTGAAGAGTTAATTAGACATTAGATATTTAGATATGTATAAATTTAAATTTCGATTAACGAGCTCGCAGAAGTATTAAGAAGAGCTAGATGAGTACATGAAATTCAGTATTGTGGGGAGCCTCCGTGACCGAGAGGTAGCGTGCTCGGCCTCAGACCGCCAGGGCTTGAATTTCGAATGCTGTGTCTGGAGGACAGCGTCATCTCATTCATCTCACCATTCTCAGGAGGTTCTCCTGGCCCACTTTAGCCTATATGTGCACAAAGGTGGCCTAAAGCCCGAATAATTTCATTTCCTTTTCATGAGTACATGAACGACTGGAGAGACGATGGTCGCATAGGCTACGACAGCGATGACCGCTTTGATTCGCCATTTTGAGATTATAATATATAGGTCTACAGATCTAAATGTGCTCAATAATTATCTGCTGATTATATTTATAATGGCTTGAAAACCACAGTTTCATCCCACACTACATATTGAATATTTTTAGCACCAACAAGGTCAATAATAATTGTTCAAACTGTGACAAAAACACAGAATGTGGTGGACGTGCCTCGTTATGTGTCATATATCAAGTTAAACATGTAAGCCCATTAATGAGATGCAGCATAAATAGGTATATCATCATTCTCTAAATTAACGCCATAAATTTAACAAGAACATTTTTCTTCATTAAAAAATACATATAGTTTTATTACAAGACATTGAAGTCGTTAGCATTTATTTAAATCAATTTAGGTTCCCATATATAGCACCAATAAAGCAATTGTTCTGGGATAGACATAGTTTTTTAGACATGAAAATTTCCGAAGACGTTTAGCATTCTAAACCGTCCCTGTTGCAAAACAAATAGCTGTGGCTGAATACAATAGGCATATTGCCGCACAGCGTAATGTTGAAATGATGCCCGATGTTGAGCTAACGTCCCAGACGTTGACCAAGCCTTGACCCAGGCTGGTCTTTCATGGTAATCATAATATCAAAACTGGTCGTGTTGGCCTGCATTTTGTATTGATACGTATGTTTTTTATTCACCTATCCGTATACTAAATGATTACTAGTATACATATTACTACACTTTATTGTTTATGTGGATATCAACTGTATAGTAGCCATTTTTATATAGTAGACACTTTTTCAAATGTCACACATGCTGGTGGTGCACGCGGTATTTGCTTCGCAACTCCTTTACGATCAATGTCTCGTTTGCAACTATGTGGTGCACGCGGCTCATATGTACAAAGATTACTTAAAAATACCTGTAGTTAACTGTGTATTAAGATACCCATTGATATTAAGACAAGTTATTTTGAAAAATATTCGTTTTCTTAATATTTTTTTTTTGAATTTTGAAAAACGCGAAAACCGATAATTTTTGCACCTACTATTACTCACAAGAAGTGGATTTCCTCAAAAGGTTCTATTTGTTGAGATATAAGCACTTATCCTCTTCCACTTGCTCAACTTCAGGCGATCTAATGGTTAAACAAGATTCATACAAGCAATATTTAAACTTATCCGGAACGTCAACTGATACATCAGTTTACCAACATCTTTCTAGCTTCAATAATACATGTATTTACCCCTAGGAGTATTGATTAAGACAGTTGTTGAGAACCCCGAATTATATTGATAACTGGGCTCAGAGAATCTAGAGGACCTTCCTAATTTAATATCATCATGAATAATAGTATTTTTTATTATTTTTTTCAAACAACGCAAATACGTAAGCTTTACTTTATTAACTACACGACAATAACACTACATATTTGTTGTAAATACACTAACGTATATAATAGTACAGAACATAAAAATAACATATTAAACAACAACACGATTGTTAACGCATTTATTAAAACTCTTTAAAATAAATATAATAAATTATAAATATTGAGTAATATCATAAACATAATTTAATGTAATATTATATATAACCCACATTTAAAGCTGCATAACTGTTTTGTTTATTTTATTCAAAAGATTAATCCATAGAGAATGGTGTTTTATTTTTTTATTTTACTCCCCCGGTTATTAAGGATTTAAGTTTGTTGTTTTTAAATATTGTTCCCCCACCAAAACAGACCTGATCGCATCGAGTAAGACACACTGTTTGTATAATCAGGACATTAATAGTACCAAGTGGCAGATACCGATCATCATTGAAAAAAAGTGGCAGACTTTTAATTTTATTCTTATTTTTTTAAGTGATCATAGATACATTTACACAGTAAAAAGTGTATTATCTCATGTCATTTAGACATATCTAGGAGTTATTACTTTGTGTGATATGGGTGATATATGCATATAATGTCATGTTTAATTTCGGTACCGGTATGGAGAATGTCACTCACCTGAAAAATAGGACTATATTTTTGTTTGGTGCTTTTAAGTGTGGGCCAGCATTTGAGCCTTTGGCCCACCATTAAGACGCTCTTCCCAGTCCGTGGGAAATTGTCCGGAATTGTTGTCGTTAATTCAGTGATGTAAATCATCTTTTTCGCTCTTTTGATTTTCTTGATTTTCTTGAAAAACATTTGCATTTTTTTATTCGGTATATCATGGGCATTTCAAAATATAGTCAAAATTCTACTAGACAATATCAGACTTTATTTTATTTTATCGTCAATCATCACATACAGTGATATAAATCGCAATATGCGGTAAAATATAATAATATTTAAAACATCAGACTTTACTGTAACCGATTTCCAACAGTTTTCTTGACCTAGCCTCAGGACGTCTACGGCTGGCTAGTGGGCTATGTATCTGGGCTAACACGAGGCATTGATCCAATGGCAGACTAATGCCGGCCTATCGTCTGCGGTACTGGCCCAACATTATGCTGATTCAGCTCAACGTCTGGTGTTTGCTATTATTAAGGCGGTTTGGTGTTGGCCAATGTAACATTATATTGGCCCATAACCTTACCACCATTACATACATATTATACACAAACCGATTCACTACTTCATAATACTTGATGGTGTATCGCATGGTGAACTAATTCTGCTACATTTACCCAGTTTTAGTGCATTTATAAGGCCTTTAAGACAATATTAATTATTGTTTTGTATTTTTTAGGTTATTTTTATCGAAATAAACAAAACAGTTATGCAGCTTTAATACCAACTAAATAAAATGACGCATACGTCTGCACAGTCCGCACCGGGAATAAAATATATATGAATCAACCAAGTAAATACAATCAATTATAGTATATATGACTAAAGGTGATCAACGGTGAAAATTTCATAAACGCATATACACAGTATTATAATATCATATTCTAATGATTACTTGGAATATTACCAACATTACACAATATACATATAAAAATAATTAGACGTTTACTAGTTCACGACAGAATATTCAATTATGTTTTGTTCTTGACAAATGTGGACTTTTTCATAAATAATGATGATTATAATAAAAATGTCGAGTCCGATGGATATATATTTATTTTCTTAATTTTATGGTTAACTGCGATAGTAATTATATTCAATTATGTTTTTTTCTTGCGAAATTTGGGATTTATCATAAGTGATGAAGATAATGTTGAAAATGTTATGTCGAATAGATATCATCACGTGTATACACGAGATATAAAACCATTGTTAATTATTTACTGAGCAACAGCTGAAGTAAAAATAATACAAAAAGATACCAACATAATTGTTTGAAATAAATGCCATCATCTAAATAAATCAAATACACAATTAATGATTAAAAATAATGTACATGTAAATTAGATTTAAAAAACAATTAAAGTGAGAATTCTACAAAATAACACAAAATTATATGCTTGAAACAAAGAAAATTATCTAAATATCAGTGATTAATAGTAACATATGTACAAATTAGTTTTAATAATATAAGAATGTGTATATATATATGTATATATGTATATGTACGCCTTACTTTGTTATCCTCACACAACAATAAGAACACATATGTGTTGTTAATATTTAAAGCACATAATAATACAAAAAAACATATCCTAGTGAACAACAGCATAATTATTAACACCTTAAATAAAACAATTAAAGGTAATAGATAAGGATAGTTGTAAAGTTCTTATACGACACTCGAACGTTAAAATGTGGAATTAAGTTATGACCATGTCAGAATATTGTATTATAATGTCATACTATGATATTAAAATAGATGATGTGACAGCTGAACGTCCTTATATGGCATTTTTATGTCAGGATATTGTATTCTAATAATTATCAGGATATGACACTTTAACGTCATAAGGTCATTAACATCACAAAATAAATTTTAATTTTAAAATATGCCATGTTGATTATATGATAAAACATTATAAGATCAGAATGTAATACATTTGAAATATAAAATTGCAATGCCACATTGTGATTATATTACTGTATCATCCAATCCTATGTCATTTAATGACATGTTGTGATGGTAATTAATTAAGCATATCTCCAGCACCACCCATATCTCCCACTTTTCAAGACATGGATCGGTCCTATACATAATGTTATTATAATGTCATATATTGATATAATATTGCTATCACTTACATTATTATGCCACATCCTGACATCAGAGTGCCATATTCTGACATACCTGGACCTAAATCCAGCCTCCACGGTTCAAGGTAACGTGTGTACTGCATAACTATGATAAATACTAACGTTTTCTTAATTTCTGGTTATTATGATCCCATGATGTTCTTCCATTTGCTTTTACCATTGAATAAAAACTGGTAGTCTACTCATGACCCAATTAATGAGTGGCTCAGTCTGTTACAGGGAGGGCTCAACTAAGCATTCCCGTTATTCAGATGTGATAAATAGCAAATCATGAGGCGGTCATCCTGAACTTTTGCAAATTAGCATTTTTCTATTATCATATACATACACAGTATTGTAAATTTCAATACTGATTATTTTGAAAACTCAGACATATTTCTATATTCATTCTTTTTCAAAGTTACCATGCATGTCGTGATATTCAGCATATTATATGGCAGCCATCTTATATTTGCGCAAATAAGGTTTGACTATTACATAGCTAAATACGTAGAGTTTTCGAATGTGATTATGCTTATTTTGATACGTTAGTCATCTTTATTTGTTCCAAAGTTATGAGGCATAATGTTATAATTGGCAAATCATATGACGGCCATGTTGAATTTATGCCAATAGGCCTCCTATGAAGGAATGGCTCGCCCCCTCCTCTAAAAATATCACAAAGCTTATTAAAAGGAGTCCCTGTGCAAGATTTTGTGGGTTTATACTAAAATCCACACTTTGGACTAAAGGTGATTATGTCCTGAAATTTGGAAAGGGCCGCTTTTGACCTTTTTTATGCTTATTGGGAAAGTTTTAAAAAGGTACCCCTGTCCAGATTTAGTCCGAAGATGATAGGCTGTAATTTGGTACAATGAAACCTAATTATTTAAAAGTTACACACAAAAATATGGCAGACTCAGCCCACAGATTATTAATAAATATTTAAATTTTACGAAAATTATTATCGACACTACACTGGACGATATATATCTAACAAATAAAATAATACAATTTAATTTAGCGCTTTAATCGTTACAATGATTTAATTGTATATACTGTAGATGTGGTAATATTCGCGAGGTTTTAATTTTCGCGAAATTCGAGTGGAGGACAAATTCGCAAATTCAAGAAACTCACGTAAATTATTACTATGATAGCGCCACTAAAGAAAAATCAGAAATTCGCGAAAATTTAAACACACGAAAATTACCAGATCTGCAGTATATATCAAAGAGCGATTAAAACAAAATTCATATTCCTTTCTCTTGGGAAATTTTAGATTTATCATAAATAATGATGGTTATGTTAAAAATGTTCTGTCAAATAGATATAGTCAAGTGTATACATCAGATATAAAATCATCCTTAATTATGTACTAAGCAACATCAAATACGTAAGAATGAAATTAACATCATTCAACAAATTATACGCTTGAAATAAATAAAATCAGCTAAGTAAATCACTAAAGTTATCAATGATTAATAATAACACAATAGCCGCACAACATGAACATACTATCACCACCATTCAATACCACGTTATCTTCTTAAATTCTTTAAACTTGAAAATCTCGCTATCGCGATCCACAACCTCAAGGTGGTAAAACAATCTGATATTTATTTATTTTGACCAGGCATCTTCATGCATAAATACTCGTTTTATTTATAATTTAACCTGCTCATAAAGACATTAAAATGATTGGTGTCGGGATTAGCACTGAAGTGGTTAACATTACTGTGATTATTTGTGAACGATATATATACACACAAATTAATCATTGACAATTATATTGAAGTATATATTTGTGTAAAAGTAAAGTTACCCTTGTCATGCTACGCCCGTATATATACCCTTTCAAGCAGATTTAAGCTAGATAATATGTCACTGTAATGGATAATATAGTTTGTGGTAGATGTTCAGTCAGTCACATAACTCAATTCAGAAGATGCATATTTAAAAAAAAATATAAATATTTTTCGTCATTTGAAGCAATACAATACAAACAATACGGCAATAAAGGGGTTAAAATATTTGGGATGTGCCAAGCATTTCAAAATTCAGTATTGATATACGGAGAAAAGAGATGTATATATCGTATTGATTGGCAAGATGTACATAAATATATAATCGCACAATTCTTTGTTTGATGCATTTGCTAACTGTATTACCAGCACTAAAACCAAACAGATGCGAAAGGGTATTTCTAAGGTAACCGGCCAAGATACTTTAAAGGTGATTTTAATATTACGTCGATTGTTTGCGGACAAATCACTTGCTTTATTTGACTTTGCCAAAGAAATATATGCTTGAAATAGCATGTAGATTGATATCGAAATCAAGAAACAATCTGACAAACAAATAATATATAATAGAAGATGAATCGTTCCCTTTACACCACACCCTGCTACTGAACACAGGTAATCAGAACGATAAGTATCTCGGTAGAGAATTCGCTCAATCATATTAACAGAATAGGTGCTGCAAACCAACAACCACGCAATTGCTGAAAATACAGCCGTCCACCGCAGACATAAACATTGGTGTTTAAAAGGATAAATGATTTGAAGAGATACAAATATCAACAAAGTAGTCTTATATATCATGTTAGATACCAGCGATATGTACAAAAGACTATTTAGGAAAAGACAGATATGGCTTGTTGTCCATACAGAAATATTGACACCAGTAACGTCTGCTACTAATATCCCCAGCGCATATATCGAACTTACTACAACAGCTCCTGACTGATTAAGAAGAAGAATAGTGAAATATTGTTTCTTAATTGTAAGCTGTTTTCGTAAGAGCCACACAGATATAATATGTTTAGTCAACAAAACCAGAGCTGCCAGAACTGAAAATGTTGTAATACAGTATGCGAGGATTTGCTCTGTTTTTATATTGAAAATCCCAAAACAATTTGTTGCTTTCACATATGATGTGCATTTGATATGCTTTGACATAACGCAACATATCAGTGCTTCTGATACTTTCACTTCCAACTGTTTTGAGAAAGCTGATGAAAATTGTATGTTCATTTTTGTTCGGTAATATACATATTGCATATCTATCAAAGATTTTACATTGTGTTGAAAGGCGTTTATTACAATATAATTTAGTGGGTTCCCTTTCAATGCAAGAAAAACTATTTTGTCGAGTAACACATTTTTAATCACTGAGATTAGATTGAAGGATAAGTCCAGGAAAACGACGTTTTTAAATATCCTGATTTCAAGGAAGTTGATATTTGCAATTTTATTATCACTAAAATCTGATATTACAATGAACGAATTTAGAATTAAATCATTTTCCTGAATATGTACTTTATTTATATCGCAAAATGATACATTAAAAAAAACTAACCCTATTAAATGTATAAGATTTATATTAAAAATCTTTTGCACACCCTCCATAACAAATCCCTTGAAGTGGTTAATCTGAGAGGACAATACGTCAAGCGAGTTATTGACCTCACAAGAGAGACTGTAGCCATCACAGTGACAGCTGTCAGGACATTTGTTACATCCCACTTCATCATCCATAGAATACAAACAGTTTAAGTTGTCATCACATATTTCATCAATACCTACACATCGATTCTCTCCTCGACATTTCAAAAATCCAGGACAAGATAAAAGGGGGCAAAAAAATTCATCACCACCATATTTACAGTCATATTGACCGTCACAAACGGCGGATATAGGAATGCAGTAGGATTCGGAACATTTCAACATACCAGGACAGGCAAACCAATGACATGAATTGTATACATCGTTTGCTGTTGCTATGGCACCATAACTCGCATTGATTCCAATTTTACACTTCTCCATCAAACTTGTGTCGTGTTCTTTCGTACACAAAACAGAATCAGACATTACTCCTTTGGAGTGATAGTTAGAAACATCAGTTGCCCCCTTTTGTCTGCATTTTATATAGTACCGGTCCATTGACTTTGTGTACTTTACTTTTTTTTTGTCTATTGGGGATCGTGGTCGTCTGCATGGTGATGTTTCTTTTGCAATTTGACCCACTTCTCCTTTTGATAATTCCAATAAATTTATATGTTCCAATTCAAAATGTGAACAGGCATATTCTTCTTGCACAAATAATGTCGTGTTGGAATAAACTCCATCGCATATGGTATGTAGTGGTACAATCATCTGATTTGGGCCATCACATAAAACACCGTGATGACAAGGCAATGCAAAAGACGAACTATACCAGCTGCTGTTTGTGGTACCATTACAAAAGTCCTCGTCGCTCCCGTCAAAACAGTCAGATATCAAGTCACACTTATAAATCAAGAGTATACACGTTCCATCAACACACGTGAAATATTCATCTTGACATTGCATAATGTAGGGTCTGCTGTTTTTTTCACATATCACCGCACTTACATTACTAGCTTCAGCACAAGGTTGACATTTCACTCCCCACCTCTCAGTAGAGTATGATTTATAGCTAGGATTATTATAATACAATCTTTCAACTAAGCTACACTTGTTATGTAAATTTGTGAAAAACATGTCACTAGTTGTGTTCGTTAGATGAAATATTATGTTCAGTAACCTACCTTGTGGTGATTTTGTGGTCAATGGTTGACCAAAAAGGGCAATGTAATATTTTGTTGACATCTTCTTACTATCAGAATTATATAGCAAAGCATATATTTCTGGAGTAATATCTGCTGATTCTACTGATCTCACCTCTACCGTTAAAACTTTGGCATGCTGTGACATACACATGTCATGTGCATCATTGTAAGATACTTCACCTTTCGTCCAAGTAAATGAGAAACATTTTCTTGTTCCACGCACCGTGAACCACTCATCTTCACAGACATGACTTTTTAGTACTGATTCCTTGACCGAACTAGGTGGCCGAATTTGTATCATTTCACACACAAGGGACGTTTCAAATCGCTTATTACAAGGGATGGTTATCATTGGAAAACTCCCTTTATCTGACTTGATCAGTATTAGTGCTGTACAGTTTTTGGTATGTGACATCTCAGGCTGTAAAGTGTTGTTTTTATATTTTAAATTTTGAATAAGCTGATGGCTTATGTAATTATCATTATGTATTGTGTGTGTGGTCAGATCAATAACCCCATACTTTATGGCAGGATGATACCAAGTAGTATGAACCACAGGCCATTTATTCGTATAGTGCGTAAAATGTCCCTGAAACATAATATATTATACCAGTATTATTATATTAGAATAATTATATTTGTCCCTTTAACCGCCTGTCCCAATTATATTCATTTTAACAATGTTTATTAACACATTTAATACCAACTTTCAAACATGTAGAAAATAAAACGTGTCATCACACAGCAAGATTTTAAAATCTTTGACTTCCATTTTGTCAAATATGACTAATTTCCCCACACTTGAAGTTGTGGATCGCGTCAGCGAGACAGAACTTCAATTGTGGGAAAATTACAATTGCAAAACTTGGAGGATAAAAGGTTATTCAACATGTGTAGCACAGCTGCACACACACTTTGTTCATATGTGTTGTTATATGTAATAATTGTGGTATGTGAACCATTCTTATAATGATATTACATATCATTGTGTGGATTATCTTAATACACTAATCCCTAATTGTAGCTAAAATACTGGTTAAATAAATGTCACTTTTGTGTAAATTAAGACTGAACTGGGCTATGTAAAGATGGTGAGATAAATCAGATAGCATCCAAGCACAATACCTGAAATTCGAGACAACAACAACAACAACAATAAAAAGAGAAAAAGTAACAACAACTACAACAATAAAAACAACAAATACAACACTAACAACACGAACAACACCAACACTAACAACTACAAAAACAACATCAACTGTTGAAAGTTTCAGAGAAAGAAAGTTTCTTCTTCATTCACTTATTCATATAGATTCATAATTCCCGTGACCGAGAGATGGTGTGCTCGAACGCAGATTGCTAAGGTTCGAATTTCATATCCTTTGTTTGGAGGGAAGTGTCGTCTCGCTCATCTCACCATCCTCAGGAGGTTCTCCAGTCCCAGTTTAGCCTATATGTGCACAAAAGGTGACATAAATCCAACTCATGCATTCATTCATTAATTCATTAATTCATTCATTCATTCATTCATTCATTCATTCATTCATTCATTCATTCATTCATTCATTCATTCATTTATTCATTACCAGTTAATCAAACCTGTATGTTTTTGGTCAGTCCCATGAAAATAACGTCATCAGGTGTAGCATGAGTGTCCAGATATCTGAATAGAGACATCCTCAGGGGCTGTGGAAGAGCCATGTTTTCAGATTCACAGTCTTCATTAGCTTCAGTCCATGATATTGACCTAAATATATTATGTGGCATCGTAGAATTTTTTTTGCAAATCTCATATAGCATATTACCTTTCAGAAAAAGTTCAACAGGCGAAGTCCTTGCTCTGAATGCTTTTATTTATAGTGTAATCTTTAATGTAAAACAAGATGTCTAAGACAAACAAGGCGGGGCCAAGTATAGTACTCTGAGGCAAACAATAACAAGAGTAATGTAGTCACATCACCGTATGATAGAACAATATTATATGTACATTATTGTGGTATCATGACAGTATGGTTTATTGTATGAGCGCTCAGTGCCGCGGTTGTTTTCTGTCCTGGAGAACGGAAGAAATTGGCTTGATGCTGTGCTGTTGTTGGTCCTCCGTTTAAGACGCTGAACCAGCGTCTGCATAGGAATTAACATCTGTTACTAACCGACCTGGTCTGTGCAATTTCTGTGTTGTGAAGACCTGGACACTGAGTCGGCGCAGTGTCAAAGAGAAAGATCTATCGGCACTATGTCAATAATATGATTATGTCTTTAGCTCTATTTAAGACAAACACGCTCCTGTAAGTACAAAGACTCCAAAAAACACCAACTCAATGGATGACTTCGGAAATAATGCAGACTAAAACCCTTTGCCACAATCTCGAACGAACATGATGCAGATCTCTCACACATCTAGATCGTTCTCGTTACAAACATCAATGCCACCTGTGTAATAGAATGAATTCAAAAGCTAAATAGAAATATTTAGCTAGGGTTATTTCAGAAAATTCGGACAATCCCCGTCGCCCATGAAATTCAATAAATAACATTCTGCATATAATTCCACCACTCTGGCTCTGCCAGAATTCACATCAGTAAAATCACTCTGATCATTTCTCCAAGTATTTTGTGGGTAAAATTGAAACAATCCGTTCTAAATTGCCCGATAAAGTACAAAATATTCCACCAGTGCAAAAAACAGAAATTTGATCAAAAATGAACGTTTTTGAAAGTGCGTCAGAAGATGAAATTGAAAAGCTTATTTTGAGTTAATCGTCAAAATCATTCCTAAAAGCGTGTTAAAAAATAGTCTTGACATATCAACTCCCGTCACTGACATAATCAACATTTCATTGGAAACTAGTACATTTCCTCAAAATTTCAAAGAAGGTCACTTAAGACCACTACTTAAAAAAAACATATCTTCCTAAAACGAAATAAAAACATTACAGGCCTCTATCCAACTTGAGTTTAATTTCTAAAATCTTTGAAAAGGTAGTAACCAATCGGCTGCAATCTCGTATAAAAAATAACCATCCACCTAATTCATTACAATCAGCTTACTGTAAGCATCATTCTACTGAATCAGCTCTACTGAAAGTACATAGCGATATCATTATTAGTATGGACAAGGGTGAAGTTAGGGCTCTGACTTTGTCTGACTGGTTTGCTGTCTTCGACACCGTTGACCATACTACATTAAGAGATATAATTTCTGATTGGTACGGAATATCTGGCCAGGCTCAAATTTGGTTCTCTTCTTATTTGTATTGTGGGCACTAATCCCTAAAAATTAAAGACACTTTGTCAGATAAAGTCACTTTCATATTAAATTCCACGGGGATATGAGCTAGGACCAGTTATTGTTATCTTATATACTACAGCACGCAGCGCTATTATATCTAGTTTGGACATAAACCTGCCGATGCCGATGATACTCAAATGTACATGTCTCTATCAGTTTCAAACGCTAAGGAATTGTAGGATCATCACTTCGTTAAGTTTATGTGGCAGTTATCCCCGGCTTCCCGGACGTGAGAAGCTGTGGACGACTGCCTCGTTTCCGTACCTTGGTGACGAGCGCACACAATTGTAGCCCATGCGGTCTTGGTACTTTTCCCGCACTTCAGACGATACACTCAGCGACTACGGACGTGCCATAGGTCGCTCTCTCTGAGTCAAACAGGACGTGCCGTGCGCGGAGGTTGTGCTTTGTTGTTGCCAGATGGCCAACGAATAAACATGACAAGTGGAGAAAGAGTTTTATGATTTATTTGGAACCGTCGACTCGACGGGGAAGGAAGTTTGTGCTGAGATGGTGAAGATTGGGCAGTTTCCCTTGTCCGCCATTGCGACCCTACACTAGAGACTCCAACGGTCACTTACAGGTACTTTCGGCGCGAGGGGCAACCCATCCCCCCATACTGGTGGTCCCGACGTGATCCCCAGAGAATCTCTTGAGAAGTTGCAACAGTGATTAATGGGTGTGTCGGCCTGACAAGGTCTAAGCTGAAGCTTAATCCTAGCAAGACATAATTTCATCTTATTGGGACCAAACTTTAGCGAGAAAGACGCTTGCATAATTTCCCATGCTTAATTCTAGGTCAGGACACAAATCCATCTACATCAGGCAAAATATTGGTGTAGTATCTGACAGTAGCCTGGATTTCCGAAAACACTTATCCCAAACATGTAGGGCATGCTTCTATCATATCCATGACCTGCGTCGAATTCGAAGAAGATCTTGCCAAGCAAATTGCAGAGTACAACGCGTTCAGAACTGCCTTGCAAGAGTGGTAACCAAGGCCCAACGATTTAGTCATTCCGTTCCTATTCTAAAACACTTACATTGGCTTCCTGTCAAGTTTTGCATTCATTTTAAAATATGCGCAATAACTTTCTGAACCCTAAAAGACAACCAACCGGCATATCTGGCTAACTTACTTGTTAGGCCGAAATGCTCAAAATATCTACGCTCCACAAATTCAAAAAGATTTGCTGTTCCTCATATAAAAATTAAGACTGGGTCAAGAGCTTTCTCTATATCCAACCCAGCCTTACGGAATGTCCTGCCTGTGTCCGTACATGATGCCGAAACAATTTTAACATTCAGGAAATTACTTAAATCTCACCTATTTATTCTGGTTTTCCCACCCTAGCTCCTCAGTAGTCCGGTTCCCTGTCGATGAACCTGCTTTGGCCTCAATTACGACACAAGATGGCGCTAAGGATTTGTGCGCCTCTGAGCTCGGTCCGCTGAGGACATAGGCGCTATGAAAGTGTTGTTATCGATATTGTTGAACTGAAGATTTTAGCGCTGACTCTTGTGTATAATAAAGAAGCCGACATAGGTGCTGTGTCACATGAGCCGACGATTCAGTATAACATGTATAAAGTACAAAGGAGTGGTCTCAGTAGGACTTCAAAATATGGGCCTGTAACTAGAGCGCTGGTCGTGATTAAAATGATGAACAATGACTACATTAGCCAAGGAATCGTTAGTTTAAGAGACTAACTGAGCCACGTGGTTATACTTGTGTCAAATGTGAAATATGCTTTTTTTGCGTACCTTGTACCTTGTCGTGGATATCATTATACATATATACACTTTTATAACAGTTCGAGTGTGTTAGATGCGTCACAGATAACCACGTAAGCTTGCAAACACAACTAATCTGTTTTCGTGCTAAGTGATCTCATTTAACTTTTCATCTACTTGAAGTTTTGTCTTGCTACTGCAACCCACACGTTCAAGTGGTTGAAAATTACTCATACTTGTTTAATTTGAGATCAAACACATGCAAATCTTGATGTTTAAACACCTTATTCATTTCCAATCACAGAGATTTCACCTGCTAATACAACAGATTAAAAAACGACTATAATGTTGCTTAGTGATTTAGGGTTAATACAGCTGAACTCACCTTCGTCCCTGGAGGCGTAGAGTTGTCATGTCTAGATCATCCGGTTCTCCTAAAGGTTTTAGTTCCAACTGTAACATGCAATAACGCTGACAAAACTTATCATCACTTTTTGCGGTCAAACTCACCCTAAAACCTCTGTGGTGATCACGTGTTAAGATATTATTTCCAACAAAAGTCGTATATTGCAGCACTGTTTTTCCATCTACATCGAGAACATATACGTTGTACTTTTGACCTCTACACCGCATAGGGCAGCTTTTGTAGCGCATACTAATATAGTATCCATGACTACTGCTAGCTCCGCTGTCTCTATAAATGAAATTTATATATTTACCTTTATGGGGAAAACGAATGTCCACGAATTTACGACAATCACGGAGCGAATATATATTATTGGCAAGAAAAACCTCCTGATTAGTTAATAATTCTGGGTGTAATTCGCAACTAGATATCGTGATTCCTATATAGACTCTCATAAAATAATGGTCCCTCCTACAGTGTGTTTGAGAAAAGGTTAGAGTTGCATTGTATAAATGGTAATATACACTTCGCTGTGCTTGTTTCACACTATAACGTCTTTGTCCTGCTTCCTCGACGTGAAAAGGCCAGCCCATTGCGTCAACATTTTGTACAAATAATTGTATTTTACTGTCACAAGATTTTAATTCATATGTTCTACCAAAATATATTTCTGTTGGACCCAATGGCTGGGAAGATTCTAGTTTTATAACACATATCGTCTCACTATCTATGTTTGGTGGTGGACAAATATAGGAGCTACAGCCGGTTGATTTATCAAGTTTCATTTCCACTTCTGTATTAGAAATATCCCACGAGGGTGAGAGTTCCGCATACACTATGCTGCATCTGTCAGACTCGATTAAAAGTGATATTTTCCCATGAGAATAACCTGAAAACCACGCAAAGTAGTACCTGATCGACTGACCTCTCAGATGCAAGTTATACACAATCTCACAAATTGTAAAGTATTTATCACCTTGGTCGACGTATACCAGCAGCCCGCCATACTGGCAGGTATAGGGTGATAGATCACTGATCATGGTGGGCCCAGAAAATGTGAAAGATTTTACTGTCAGATGCACATCCTCATGTGGAATGGTGATGTTGACTTCACAATATATATTTCTCCAATTAAGGGATTCAAATTCATGCTCCCATGTATGCTTACGAATTTGAAGAAAGTGATTACAACCCGGCGAGTTTGTCTGTTTCACGCTTGATATAATGATTTTGAAACGTGAAAAGGTATTTATGCTAATTGGCCTAATCGTTAAAAACGTTGAAAACGCAGTGGTACGAATTAATCTATTTTTTAATGGATTTTCTTTTTGCAAGTCAAGAACTATATTAGAAAGTGGTCCATGTCCGTCGAAAATTTGCATAAGAATGTTAGATATTTTTCCTAGAAGATGGATGCCTATTTTTTTATTTGGCGATGTTGTCATAAAATATTCATAATTTTTAATTTTTGTATCAATCATATTCCATGATATGCTCCACATCTGGCCAGGCAAACAGTAATTTTTCTTCAGCATAGTTAATTGACGTAACCAGCTCATAGTGAAGCTACTGTATACCAGTTGTAAATGGTATGCCCGGTATTTTGATATGATCAATGTGAAATAAGCGCTGTTCTCATGACGAATAAAAGTCCAGGGAATTCTGATGCCGCAATATGATTCATTCCTCTCCGACATCAATACCAGAGCATGCTGCGAACACAGCAGATATCGTGACAGAGAGAAATTAAAATATACAAAACTGAAATGCAAATAGTGTTTATCAATTACATATATTAAAATGTCCTTCACAAAATGCATAGCCACATTTTTCTCCATCGTCCAAATTGATCCACAGTATGAATCCCTTTCTCTTGTGACGAGCGTCATACTTGTTGAATATAATGAAGGTTTCTTTGGTATACAATGTGACACCCTTTTCCTTAGACACCAGAGCACATCCTTATGCAAATGGTTTAGAGAAAAAGGGTGTGTTCGGCTGATACAATTGGTAAAATCGTGTAATAAAAGTGCAGTTTGGTTTCCCAATGAGCCTGTTGATTGTTGATGACGTGCATCCGTTCTCATCAACAAGATCACAAAGCTCATGATCCACATGGTGCGCATCCTGATTAACTGTACGAGTTCTCACAGACAAAACTGAAAAAAAGTTTTATTAATAATAGTAGAAAAAAAACATTTGATCATATCTTATTAATACCAAGTTATATAATATAAATGTTCTAAAAATGTGTTAAGTTATCAAATTTATTTGTTCACCTAAATGTCTCTGCTACCGCGACCCACAGCTTCAAATAAGTAAAAGTATTTGTAAAATTATTATTAGCACTTAACACCTCACGTCTTGGCCCTTGAACCCATCACCTTAGCAAATAAATTCGTCACCTTGGTCTTTGAATTCATCACCTTGGCCCTAAAATGGACCCATAACCTTTGCCCTTGAACACATAGCCTTTGCCTGTGAGCTCATCACCTTGGCCCTTGAATTCATCACTTTGGCCTTTGTATTCTTCATCTTGCTTTTGAACACATCACCTTGGCCTTTGCCCTCATCACCTTGGCCCTTGAATTCCTCATGTTTGTTTTTTTAACTCATCACCATGACCTCTGCATCCATCACATTGGCGTTTGAACAAATCTTTTCACGGGAATATTGTATTACCATAACAAAGTATGTTACTTTTGAATAATTCATATTTCACTTTTTTCTCATCTTGTAGGTATAGTGTCAGCAATCCTCACCTCTAGTTGCACAAAATGAGAAATTTATGCGCAAATGTTTATAAGCACTAATAGACATATCCCAGAAATAGGAGCATAGCTTAAATGGTTATTGGCTTTTATAGACCTATTCCAGAATTAGGAGCATAACTTAAATGGTTATTGGCTCTTATATACCTATTCCAGAATTAAGCTCATTGATTCCTTAAATGGTTATTGGCTCATATAGACCTATCTCAAAATTAGGATCATGGATTCCTCGCAGGTTTGTTGGCTCGTATATACCTGTCTGAGATTTAAGATCATTTATTATTTACATGGTAATATGCTCTTATAGACCTATCTCAAAATTGTATCCTGGATTTCATAAATGGTTATTAGATCGTACTGCCCTATACCTGAATTATTATCTTGGATTCCATAAATGGTTGCTAGCGTCATTTGACTGCTCGTTTTTCGTCAGATTTTCATCGATTGTGTAGTGACCTAGTCTTGAAAAGCGTTGTCAAAGAGAACTGCCTAGTCAAATGAGTTTGCCGATTTGATGGGTTTTAGCCTTATACACCTTATAATGACCAATGTTGGTTAACTGCTGGGCTGTTGTATTGTGTCATGTGTATGATGCAATAACCCATTATTTCCCCCAATGTTGGTCTAGCGGCCGTTTGGGATCACAGGAATCAGAATCAGAGGCCATCTAGACGCAAAATGACCTGTTTCGTCACAAGAAAAACGACGAGAAAGTCTCGTAGAAGGTACATTCACCATGACGTTTTGTAATCAAGTTTTTTCGTTCCCAGTCGACCGCCACTATTTGCTCGTATACACCGATCCCTGAATTAAGATCGTATATTCCTTAAAAGTTATTGGCATCTTTTAGATCTATCCTAGTAGTTATTGGCTCGTATAGACCCATCCTTGAAATAAGATCATCATTTCTTTAAATAGTTATGGCTCGTTTAGACACATACAATAATTAGGACTACATATTGTTTAATGGTTATATTGACTTTTATAGTTCAAGCTTGTGAATTATTTAAGTAAATTGTATTTGATTTGCACGGACCACACGGGCTACTTAAATAAATGGTTATTGACTATCTATCTATCTCAGTAATATGATTGTGGCTTATTTAAATTGTTTTAAACTCGTATACAGCTATCCACGAATTAGGATCATATCATACAATGTAGAAGAAATAATGACATCAATTTTATGAATTGCTGTATTTTTTTGGGAATTTGATTAGTTTATTTAGCATTTGTCACAGCATCATATGTTTACCTGTTAATTTCCAATCCTTCTAAGTATGTGCGATATCCTGACCACACCTAAATCTGATGAATGTAAAGTGAGCTGTCATAGGCTTTGTGGTATTTGTTTTATTTAATAAACTGGACTATTGGAAAATAATTATACTGATAACCTTTCCGTGGATAGGTTGTATCAAGTTAATTTTGTGCATTTTGATTTTATATATATAAACCCTTAAAGCGCTAAATTAAATTATTTAAAAGTTCACCAACTTGGATTTCAACAAATACAAGCTGGTGAAAATTAATCATATTTGTTTAATTTTAGACCAAACATTTTCAAATGTTGCTGTTTAAACGCTCATTTCATTCCCAATAACAATGATCTGTTCAGTTAAAGGGACATGCCCAGGTCTAAAATCATCAACAAATCGGTGATTTTATTTTAGCCTAATAATATGACCATTTGATGTAAACATGTCCATAGACTAGAGCTGTAAAAATGTTTAAATTTGTGTGCTGCGCATTCACCAGTTAGGCTAGATATAGAGACGAAATTCCTGATTTATAATTATTGACAACCATGTCAAAAATAAGAAATACGAGAATTTCGTCTCTATATCTAGCCTAACTGGCAAGTCAGCAGCACAAAAATTAAGCAACTTTTGCAGTTCTAGTCTATGGACATGTTTACATCATATGGTCATATTAAGAAGCCAAAATAAAATCACAGATTTTTTGATGATTTTAGACCTGGGCATGCCCCTTTAATATAATATAATAAAAACGACTATAGTCGCGCCTGGCGATGTAAGGGTTGACAGTCGGCACGTGGGAAATCGCAATATCTTCAAATCGTATATATTAATTACACGACCAATTGCTTTCACAGATGACCAGACCAAATAACTCGGTAATTTCATATTCATGGCAAAATATATTGTGTAATATATATATATAGTAATTGCAAATTTTCGATTTAATATTGGCCACAGTTATTGAACATAGTATTCATGGCTGAGAGTAGGTATTAATGAAAAAAAATCAGGTTTAATATGTAATTGTTTTAGACGTTTAATATACAAAAGGCACATATGCAAACACAAATTATATAGTTTTCATATCTAAACGTCAAATTATGTCCGCTATGCAATGTAAATCATCTAATATAACACATAAAATATATATCTTCGCATTTTATTTTTTATCTAATAAAAAATGGTCTGAAAAAGAATTAGCCCATTGAAACCCTGAATGCTGTTCATAAAAAAGATTGTTTATAAAAACATAAAACGTGCTGCCGAGTTACATCCCACAATCCTCAGGAGGTTCTCTTTGCCCGATTCAACCTGTATGTGCACAAATATTACTTAAATCCTGATTCATTTCATTTTTTTTAATTTCATTTTTGCTGAGGTACAAGACCTCAGAGTTACGTTAGACTGGGCCTTGAAGTGGAAAAGTCGTGGCAATAATATCATTCCTAAATAGTACAGCAAATTATTGAACTTGATTTATTTACCAAGTTCCTCTATAAGGTCTTAAGTAACTCAATAAAAGTCTTAAGCACAACTCGTTGGGGGGGGGGGGGCACACCCTGTTTTGGTGTCAGTGGATTTGTTCAGTGTGACAATACAGCCTTTTAAAATATTTAAATATTTGAAAAAGTGTGTAATGATGTCTAGATATGGTACGATGCATTATAAAATGACCTTTATATATTTAAAAAAGAGTAGGCATGGTTACGACGCCCTCGTGTCACGATATCGCCACCAAGGGTAACATAAATTCACATTCATTCTATACACAGCAGAAAACAAAATATTGGACAATCTGCAAGACTGCAACCTACCAATGGATAATAAAGAGCGAGATTTGGTAACTCATCATGCATACCCTCATTATTAAGAAATTGAAATTAGCAATTTCAGTAATTCCATATTATACAAAAAATGTAACATGGGGCTGAAAATGATTCTCAGAGTATCAAACGCATCTACACACTAAATTATTAAATACTGCTAGACAAATTAAATTACCAAAGCTTAAGAAATACAGCGTGACACTAGCTGTACCTAGCCACGCAATTGGACTGTGTTTGTGCCTTGGAGGTTTATTATATCTAGCTGACAATTCCGGCTACACTTGTGCTCTTTTCAACAAACAACAAACTTTTTCTAAAGCTTTAACTTTCTGTTTGAACGATTGGGCATATATGAGATGGCGTTATATGGACGATTGCAGTGAAGTTATTTTCTGAAATGATCGTATCGTAATGCAGGCCTAATGCTGAATCTACCGGCTATCTGGTTCACAAAATTTGTTTGCTATGTATCAGAACAAAAAAAACATAGAGTGATTTGAAAGTATGTTCACCGTTAACGCCATTCGCTATGAAATATCCCACTTACTGCAGCTAATTTTGAGCTGCAATACCACAGGGGGAGGACTCTTCAGGGGCGACGTATATATACACGTACACAACGGACCGAAAATGCACTGGCAAATGTTCAATCATTGTTGTCTACTTTTTCAAAAATGTCAATAGGTCAATTGCGTAAGAGGTGACAGAGGCATAACTAATTAAATGTGCTTATTTTCATTGGCGGCTATTCTGGATTTATGTTATTTAACTCATTAATAAATTAGGTATTCAATAGCCACTCGTTTGTTTTATACTATATACAAGGCATATTGTATTATTTATTATTTAATTTACAAAATAAAACTGTATATCAATATACCTGACCTTCATTTATATCGATCAATTACCTTCAAAGATAGACACTCTGATATTGGAATATTGCTAATGGCAAGAAAAGAGCGTGGCCCAAGAATACCCCCCCCCCCCCCCCCCCAACGAGTTGAGCTTAAAACTGTTTCTTGGTGATACTAGATACCTTATATAGCAAATTGGTGAAGAAATCTGTCTGGCCTCTCGTAGTTCCAAGTCTATCTTAAACACTGTTAAATGTACTGCAAGCCCATCACCCCGCTTTAGTCATAAATGTAAAAAATAACATACTTATATAAATTATTATTAAGCCTTGACTTAATATTTTTAACAATCAATCTTAAAAATCAATAACTGTTGGTATCACCTAACATAGCTTGACATTGTGACAACAATATATACAACTATTTGGTGGACTACACTCTTTGATAAGCCGATTAGAGGTGGAGTCAACAGTATTATGATTTCTATCTTGTTTTCAGTGGCAGCCATTTTGTATTTATGTAAATTAGATAATATCAGATCTGTTTTAGCAATTGCAAACACATCTAGAGAGTGGCCATGATTACACCATATCTGTCAAGTATTGCATTGTAGATTGTTTTGAGTTACTAGAGACCTTATAGAGGAACTTGGTCAAAAAATCCCGCTGCCTTCTCGTATTTGTAGATCAAGTACAATAATTCCCTTTGCTATTAGGGCACCTGTTCTGTCAGTGAATCTGGTGAGTAAAAAGATTTCTGGAAAAAAATCTATGTGCAGCATTAGTTATTGTATTATAAAAATTTGTAGATGTATCTTTGTTCTTTATATCTAATAAATTAATGTTGAAATCACAATCTAAACGCTCTTCAGCACTTAAGCTCGCCAACTAAAGATAAAGCGGAGAAATTTCGTAAAGATCGACTGCATTTTCATTGGGACGCCGGTGAAAAATAAAGAAGTATAACTTTCTTGAATAGAGCACGACTTGAAATCTAGTTGTCTAGTCATCTGTGAAAGCGATATTTTATCAATATTATTATTAAAAACCCATTTGAATCTATTGCACTTTCCTGTGGACTGTTAACCCTTACAGCACTATGCGCTACTATACTAGTTTATATTCTATTTGATTAGCTAATAAGCAAATTATTGTCACTGGGAATGAAATTAGTGTTTTAACATCAACATGTCCAAATGTATGGTCTGAAATTAAACAAATAAGAGGAATTTCCACCTCCTTGAATTTGTGGATTGCGGTAGCGAGAGATTATTTCAAGTGGGCTAAAATGTATAAAATTTATCTTAGCGCTTTAAAGGTTAATATAATTTAAATCAAACTGCAAAACACTAACTTGATACATCCTTTCCTGCGAAAGGTTATCAGTATAATTATTTCCGAATATCACAACTGGATGAAAAAAACACTGCGCAGAGCTGATGATTCTCTTTACATTTATCATATTTAGGTGTGGTCAGGACAGCGTCAACACTTACAAGGATCAGATATTAACACGTAAACGTATGATTCCGAGTCGAATTAAAAATAGCGATAAACTAACCAAATTTAAAAATAAATAGAGCAATTTGCGAAATACTCAAAAATTGCATTATTTCTTCTACATCGCTTGAAATGAGCCTGTGATCCCATTTAAATGACAGGTCTATATGAGCCAATAACTATTCAAGGAATCCACGATCCTATTTTGTGGACAGTTCCATACGAGTCAATAAACATGTATTTCAAAGTCTGACGTCTGTATACGTCAAATTCTGACGTACAAAGTCGATCCCCGCACTTTGAGTTAATATATTTATAATGGCCATATACCCATAACATAGGTATTCAAATTAAGGAGAGAGAGCTAACTAAGACATTTATAATTATTTCAAATTGAAAAAAGAAATTGGTGTCTACGGATTAAACGTCAGTAACTCAGCGCTTTGAGGGTTAATGATAGTCTACCGTCTGCGAGGCTGAGACAATATAAAAGACCCATACGCAAGTGCCTTAAACTTGAAAAGTTTCAAAGTTTAAGATTGTGTTATATAGGCTTATATTACCGTAATTCTATATGATCTTTCTCCAGCCTCCATTTGAAAGAGATATGTAACCGATAAGTGTGTATTTTGGAATGTTCATACAATTAATACCAACCATCCCAATATTTATAATGACTTTGACGAAACCGTTGAGGGTCTAGATGAAGGGTCCGATATTATTATTTTTTCTTTGAAAGAATCAACAGTGAGGAAAATCATTTTTGTCACTACACCAGCCACGAACATCCATGAATAATACCTGTGTATTTTGGCGATGTTCACGATGTCCAGCGAATATGTAAAACATGGCAATTGGCCGAGTATAGAGGTGTTGACCCTTCATGTTGAGAAATGTGGGACCCGTTGGCAAAGCGCCGTTAAGCTGCGGTTTTCCGATTACATTGTAATTAAACTAGCAACGTCTTTGATACATCTGAGACCTTACATACTTATCCTAATACGAGTAAAGAACTGTTTGTCAAAGTTTACGGCTAGTAAATTATAAAAAAATCTATCTTTAGAAGGGAATAATCTAATCGTTGCATGACTTGATAACAATTTCCTGTCAAACATGGCAACTACATTAAAAATAGGTGGATCTAAAAGACAAAAATGTAATGACCGTCTTTTTGTCAAGATTCGTCTTTTTCGAAACCTGATTATGTTGCCAACGGATGTTTCTAAAGGTTGTAATTTATCGAAATGTTGCCTTCACTCATTCAAACACACGAAGAGATATGACAGAGCTAAAATTGGCCGAGTATAGACTAAGTCATGACGATGGCCTTGTGGAGGGCATAATAAAAGGTGCAGATGTTTCATGTGGAACCCCATACCTTGTGCCTGCCGAATGAGATCATGGATAAAAAGTAGATCATTTTTGTTCTATTGGCGTCTCAAGCTATATACTGCCCCACCAAACGCTGCGCCGCGCTGCGCCACGCTGTGCTGCGCTGCAAAATTCAGCAAACGTGGCCCCACTAGGAACCACGGGAAATTGGGATGTGTCTATGCGGTGACAATCACTGCCATGTCTATACTTCTACTGAGGGAAGGAAACTTTCAAGTCCTCGTCATTTTAAAATGAGAAATGGACTATGTAGACTTTTGTTCTCTACCAAACAAATGCTACCATGGCATACCTAGTTCTTTTAGCAAATTATTGATGAATTTTCAAACGGAAATCTCATAATTTACGTGCATTAATAATCATTTTACGAGCTCGATTCTGACAGAAGCACTATTTCTAACAAAATGAGACATGTCGTGAATAATACACTGCAGTATTCAGCTTACTATTATATTGAGAAGTTACTGCCTTTTGGGTTTACACGATAGCATAGTGGCGCTGAATAGCCCTCATGTTGAGCGTGCGGGCGTGAACAATAGGCCTGGTATGTTGAGATTGCTGCTTCCACGATTTCAGTGAGTTACCGACCTTGTATAGAAAACCAATGAGCATATGCTGACCCTATCCCATCCAGCTGTGCTAGGAACAGGGCGGTGCGTGAAAATCCTGTTTTTTGGGATGCTGATTATGCATAGAGGGGATTTTTTGCGACGCGTGACTCTTCTGGCTCTCTAGATTAGCCACAGAGCAACGCCGAAAAAACGCGGCGTCGTGAAAGATAAACTTTTCCCAGTTTTCATTTCGCGGGGCGGCACAACGTGGCACAGCACGGCGCACCGTGGCACAGCTTGCAGTGTAGCCCTTGAAATGATAAACATAATGCTAGGTTTACACTATGTTCCCGGCGGCTACGGCGGCCACGTTTGCCTGAAACGTAGTGCACCGTGGGCTTTTAGTCCTCTTTCAATTTTTGTCAGGTCTTGCTACGTTTTCTAACGGTCTGTCACGGCCTCTCACGGTATGCGGGACGGGCCGTGACGGGGCGCAGGTCGTCGACTCCCGGAGGCTCAAAGGCGCGGTACGGTCCGGCACCCGTTCTATTAGGGATGCCAGTACGTTGCCTCCCGGGCCGTCAGGGTCTGATGGGGTTCCTCGCGTTTCTCACGCTCTAATCAAGGACTGGGACGTCTTTCACGTTCTCTCAAGATTCTCTCTCGATGAAACGGACGGCTTTGGAGCGCACTTGAACATATCTTGCCTCCTAATCAATTTAAAATATACATTTTGGTGTCTAATACTAAATTCAAAAAAATCACAAAAATTCCATATTTTAACTCTATGCACTTTTGCAGTTATGATTTGTGATTTAAAATATCCCCAGGAGTCGTAATGAGTGGTATCATGCTGTTCAGGGACCTATCACGAGTCAGAATCAGACTGTTAACATTTAATCGATAGAGAATAAAAGACCAAAGACTGATTTTCAAAATGGCCGCTTTCAAAATCACCGAAAAGTCCATAAACATGCTTCCAGTCCCACTACGGACCGTCTCAAAGTTCCGTTGCGGCTTATTACGCACTGTCACGTTTTGTCACGTTTTGTTGAGTTAACCCGTTTTATTACGGCCTGCTAGATTTATTATCCGTACCGTGACTGCCGTGGCAATTTTTTTTACAGTTTTAAAATCTGGCACGGCAGTCACGGCAATCACGGCTTCCCAAGTTTGCCCATCCCGCCGCCCTGCGTTGCCCCAGGTCCATCCCGTTTTTTCCACGGTGGTCTGAAACGTGGCCGTCGTGGCCGCCGGGAACCTAGTGTAAACCTAGCATTACAGATTAGCAGATTAGCAGATTTTTTAAAACGCGGCACGGCGCGGCGTTTGGTGAGGCCGTAGTTTTACGGGGTGAAGAGAAGAAATAGAAAACGCTTACCGAAGCTTTGCCATAGCATCGCTGATGCTTTCTTTGCAGTTGGGAATATCGGCAAGCATCGGCTAAGGATCACCCAAAAAATCGGCGATATTTTCACATCGGATAAACATCGCCAATATTTACTCAAGCGTGTTGGGAACATCGTGGATGTGTCGCCGAGGTGTGTTCGATCGCAAGATTTTTAACTTTCAATACATGCATTGAATTTTTTTTCTGGATGTCCTGTTGCCTTGGTGAAGCATGGCAATTTCTCGCGTACGTCCAACTACTGGCGCATCGTGGCGCTGCCCTGGCAATGCCCAAATGCGTGAAACATGAAAGCAGTTTAAAAGCCCTGTATGACCATGAAATTACACGATCATGCATTGCTCTTATTAAGCTTCTGTAATGTGTAGATCTTATTAGGACTAGCCCCATTTTCTCATACTTTGAGGAAAAATACGTGACGGATCCCAGGTGGTCGACTCCCAGAGATTCAAATACGCAGTACGGTTCGGACCCTGATCTATTACGTATACCAGTACGTTGCCTCCCGAGCTGTCACGGTCTGATGGGGTTTCTCGCGTGTCTCACGTTCTAATCAAGGACTGACACGTATTTTACGTTCCCTCAAGACTCTCCCGGATAGAACGTGGACATAGGACAGCTTTGGAGCGCGTTTGAACATATCTTGCCTCTTAATCAACTTAGAAAGTAGATTTGTGTGCCTAATCCTACATCTAAGAGGTCAAGGAATCTAATAAAACTTTTCAATTGCTAAATTACAATACTTTTTTTTTTGCAATTGAAGATGGCGTCCAAAACATGACAAAAAATTACATATTGTAACTCTATGCACTTTGAAGTTGACTTGTGATATAAAATATCCCCTGAAGACTCTCAGTGAGTGGTATGATGTTGTTCAGGGACTTATCACGAGACAAAATCAGGCTGTTAACGTTTAATCGATAGAGAATAAATGGCCAAAGACCGATTTTCAAAATGGCCGCCATCAAAATAATCAAAAATTCACAGTAACATGCTTCCAGTCCCACTACGGACCGCCTCAAAGTTCCGTTGCGGCTTATTATGCACTGTCACGTTTTCTCACGTTTTGTTGGGTTCACCCATTTTTACTACGGCCTGCTAGGTTTCTTATCCGTACCATGACTGCCGTGGCAAATTTTTTTGCCACGGCAGTCGTGAGTTCACCCCGATTTCTTATCTTGTGGTTGCAAATTTATTAAATTTTATCTAATTATTAATAAAAAAGTACTTCTGACACAAAAAATGTCAGATAGCACAGACAATTGTATAATTTACACTATATGGTCGCAATAGCAAGCAGCTAAATTATGTGAAAGGAAGTTTATTAAATGTTTAAATACAAGTTGTTTTGCTAAATTTATTATTTAAATATTTGAAAATTAACAAAAATATATTGAACTTCCAAAAAAGCAGGGCTTTGTGATTTGTCAAAATATCTCCGTTAACTTGAAAGGCCTTTTTTGAATAAGTGTGTAATGGATTTTGATGTTTGTCATAAAGACTACGATTAATTTGTGCTGACAAATTTGTTTTCTTTCAACCAAAGACATTTTATTTGCGTTGATTCTAAATTACTTTTGTAAAGCAATTTTAAAAACCCCAATTAAATTGACAAATAAAGCATGACGTCACAAATTGACATAAAAGTAGGCCACATGTCGTTTATATGACCCCCTGTTCCGAAAACTCGACATTCAGGGCTTTCCAGCAGTATACAATTTGTCCGTAGGAGTTTGGTGGACTACTAGCTCGAAAACTAAGCCTCGTGTCCTGATTTCCTCCCCTAGGCCTACTATATTGATGCCCAAAACTACATTTATGTCATTTAAGATATGATAAAACATTGTTAGTGGTCAATAAAATTGCAGAAATGCTTGTAAATGATTATTGGTTTTACTTTGGCTCTTTGATTAGGCCCTATGTATGTTTCATATCTAGATATGAAGAGGATAACCAACAATTTTACACACAATCATGCTTCTTATTTTTTTCACATTCATAATTTATTCGAAATCATTCTTATGTGCATGATCATTAGTGATTTTCATGCTAATCAAACTATATTGTATGGTCGGCCCCCTGCCTATAGAGTCTGTACTATGTAATCGGATATGGAATTACAAGGTCAGGATTTATTGACACAAGACGACGTTATAGTATTGGGTTATATCACTTTATTACCAGGTTATGACATTAAATTAAATCAGACATTATTATATCAGTAAATATCATTATAATGAGAGCATGGCAGTTTATTGACACGTTATGGCAATATAAATAAATGATGTTGCATTATAATGACATATTAATGCGAGAAGATGTCATATTAATGTCAGGATATGGAAGTTTACCATCGCTATATATAACAATCACCGTTTGCCACGAAATTACATGTCTATGGGCAGGAAATAACATTATAATTACAATGTGAAAAATATGGCGCTTTTTGGTCATGTGACGGCATTTTGATATCCTAATAAGTCACTTTAATGTCATCATATTACATTATAATGGCAGCATTTGCCAGTTTTTTGTCATAAAATATCATTGTAATGTCTTTATAATACATTATAATGCCATGCCATTATATAAGCAGGATGTACATTATAATGTCGGAATTCGCAGTATTTTGTGAAAGTAGGACATTTTATTATGAGAATATGAGGTACACCTTATCGTCTCATTTCCCTCTGAAAAATTGTATTTGAATTTTTCCTAAAAACAGTCATTGTCAAATTTCATAAAACATACTATAATAAATTCGGGGATGCGTTTGTGTTACATAAATAACACCGTAATTTAAACAATAAAAATGAAAATGAAACCTTTTTCTAAGCCGTTTCCTTGGTTGTGAACTTCATATGACAATTCAACTTGACAAAAAAAAACAATATTCAAATAAGTTCAAATGAGATATTGCATTTAATTCTACGCTTATTGTTTCAATTTTTTTTTAATCTCTAGATGTCCTTGAAATCTTGATAATAACTATTCCAATGAGTAGTCACATTAGTACTAAAAAAGACATTGGATAATAATCTATAGGTATTATAGCAAACAAATAGCGACAGCCATCTTGTTTTTGACATATAGAGGACCTTTAAACGCACAAAATCCATAGCAATGAGTGTATTCAAGTTAGTTCAAAATAAGGTATTACATTTGAAAATATAGAGCTATTAAGTCATTAATTAAAATTTTCATTGCGGTTATTAGCAGCAATCTAATTTTTTTACGGCTACATGACCTCGAAACGCAACAATAACTATTTCAATGAACCCGGTGTAATCAAAATAGTCTAAAATATGGTATTACACTACAATATAGGGTTTTTATGCCAAAAGTTTAAAACAGAAAAACGATTAAAGATTTTTATTATTGAAAAATTGGACTTTAAATACTACACTGTTCTGGTGGCGGGCTGTATTTTTATGCAGTGGTTTGTTTCTATGGTCATAATTAGAAGTCGAATTAGATGCATAAACAAAAATCAATGATCTGTTTTATCGTATTTATTCACCTTAAAAACATAGGATAACATATACTGTTCCAAATGATGCGACAAGTATTACTCAAAATATTGCAAATATCTTCGGGTGCTTTATCTACCAGACTTTGCTATCTAACATCTTATATCTCACATAGCATAGGCATAGTTAAAAATAAG